>NW_024121876.1:3012700-3357830 GCF_016745375.1 Pimephales promelas | reverse complement strand
CACTATGATGGACAGGGCTTTGTTCAAATGAGAGCAAAAAAAGGGAGGGGGAACAAGGAAGTTGAGTGTGCCAAAAGACTGGAAAAGGAAAGAACTGATTGAGGAGGCAATTCGTTTGTTTTTCCCGGATGAAAAAAATTCTCATGGAAGTGTTTCTGAGTTTGAATTGGATCTAACAAATTATCAGGAAGTGTCACTAGATCATGAAACTACAGTGGGGGAAATGTATAATGCATCCAAACTCACAATGATGAGGTTCTACCTCACAACAAGAAAGGTCGCGAGGGAAGTGGAAGCAGAAAGTGGAGTGGAAATATCAGATTCAGACACAATAGAGGACTTGCACAGAAATAATCAGGATCAAAATCTTCCCACTTCTTCCAGAAGAATGAATGACCTCTTTCAAGCTTCAGACACAGATTTAATTTTTGTGGAAAGTACAGACAACGACGACACATCTCCCTTACATTCCGCAGAGGGATGTAAATTTGACAGATGATCTGAATGTCGCTTTTCAAAGTTCATCAATGACCTCACTGGATTATTTTGATTCAAGCGATGTAGTGACAGTTTTCACTGGAGAAGTCACTGAAATAAATGAACAATCCTTAGATGACACTTTGCCTCTGAGCCCGGAACCCATAGTTCCTGACAAAAAAATTCTTGTTGTTCATCGTGGACAGATATTTTCAGAACTTATTGCACATTTCTGTGATGAAACCCTTGCACCACACACAGAGTGCTGTAGAAGTGAAGTTGCTCCTCCCAAATGGACAGTTTGAGATGGGCCATGACTTCGGTGGAGTGTTCAGAGATTGCCTATCAGAATTTTGGCAGGAATTTTATGATCAATGCACACTGGGAACAATTTTAAAGTTCCCTTTCTTCGGCATGATTTTGGGAAAGAAAAGTGGGAAAGTGTTGCCCGAATAATTCTGTTTGGCTGGAAGAAAGAGAAGTATCTTCCAATAAAACTGGCACCTGTCATCTTGGAGCAAGCAATACAAGATCTGTCAAAAGTGATCTGATTGACAACTTTTAAAGTATGTCTCAGAAAATGAGTGTGCTGTCTTAGAAAGTTAATAATAATAATAATAATAATTCATTACATTTATATAGCGCTTTTCTCGGCACTCAAAGCGCTTTACATAGAGAGGGGAATCTCCCTCAACCACCACAAGTGTGCAGCATCCACCTGGATGATGCGACGGCTGCCATAGTGCGCCAGAACGCTCACCACACACCAGCTTACTGGTGGAGAGGAGACAGTGATGAAGCCAATTGGTATAGATGGGATGATTAGGAGGCCATGATGGAAAGAGGCCACTGGGCAAATTGGCCAGGATGCCGGGGTTACACCCTACTCTTTCGAAAGACATCCTGGGATTTTTAATGACCACAGAGAGTCAGGACCTCGGTTTAACGTCTCATCCGAAGGACGGTGCTCTTTGACAGTATAGTATCCCCATTACTATACTGGGGCATTAGGACCCACACAGACCACAGGGTGAGCACCCCCTGCTGGCCTCACTAACACCTCTTCCAGCAGCAACCTGGCCTTCTCAGAAGGTCTCCCATCCAGGTACTAACCAGGCTCAGCCCTGCTTAGCTTCAGTGGGCAACCAGTCTTGGGCTACAGGGTGATATGGCTGCTGGCAAGTTGCAGAACAGACTTCTGTAGTGCAGACCAGGAGGAATTGATCGAGATCTTGGACAACTACAGTTGTCGTAGAATTCCAACAGAAGAAAACTTTGTGCAAGTTTTGCAAGAACTGGCTCACAAGACTCTCATTCAAGAGCCTGCTTATGTTCTTGAACAGTGGATGAGCATACTTGGACCTCTGAGGAAGGACCTTCAGGAAATTGAAAATGTGTATTGTGCACTACAACCAACAGTGAGGAAAATTGTGCGATCTCTCAAATTCCCTGAAGCAATGAATGCACACCAAAAGGACATTTCAAAGCATTTGACAGCTTACTTGCGGGAGTGTGATGCCAAACGACTGTCTCTGTTTCTGAGATTTTGTACAGGATCAGATTTGTTTATAGATAAAACTATAACAGTTGATTTCACAGACCTTAAAGGGTTTTAGAGAAGACCAGTGTCACACACCTGTGGCTGTTTCCTGAGGCTGTCAGTACACTATGACAACTATCCAGATTTCCGATCTGAAATGAACAAAATTCTTGAAAGCAATGTCTGGGTAATGGACATAATTTAGCTGCACTGGCACATACATTGGAAAATGTCAGAAACTGTTTATGGCCAGCTCATATCCTATTTTGCATGGGTCAGTCTTCATACACTTAAAATTTATTATACACGTGTATGCATGGAGTAAAACATTCACTTTAATTTGAATGGTTATTCACTTTAAATTACAGGTTACACTTAGTTGTTGGATGTCGAACAAACTTTTTTTCTGAAGATTTATTTTGATTATGACTTTCAATAGTGAAAACGTAATTATTTAGTTGCAACCTACTGTTTGCGTTAAATTTCACGGGTTGTTCATGTCAACTCGTCAGTCAGATGGCTTTGAACTGTTAATTAGTTAATGGTTCATTCTTCATACATTTACTCGAAAAATTAGAATATCAAAAGTTCATTTATTTCAGTAATTCAACTTAAAGGGTTAGTTCACCCAAAAATGAAAATTAAGTCATTAATTACTCACCCCCATGCTGTACCAACCCCGTAAGACCTTCGTTCGTCTTCGGAACACAAATGAAGATATTTTTGATTAAATTTGAGAGCTGTATAACTACCACATTGGCTCCTAAAGGACTGCCTCTTGACGGCCCAGAAAGTCAATGAAGAAAATGTTTAAATATCCCAAGTAACTACCGTGGCTCAACTATATGTTTATCAAGCGACGCGAATACTTTTTGTGCGAAAAAACAAACAAAAATAACGAGTTTATTCGACTATTTCTTTTCTTCCTTGTAGGCCAGAACGAGACTTCCTTAGATTTCCACGACGCATGCGCGAGAATTGCGATCTGAAGTAGTGTAAGCTGGTGTATTCAGATCGCAATTCTCGCGTATGCGTCGTGGAAATCTAAGGAAGTCTCGTTCTGGCCTACAAGGAAGAAAAGAAATAGTCGAATAAACTCGTTATTTTTGTTTGTTTTTTCGCACAAAAAGTATTCGCGTCGCTTGATAAACATATAGTTGAGCCACGGTAGTCACTTGGGATATTTAAACATTTTCTTCATTGACTTTCTGGGCCGTCAAGAGGCAGTCCTTTAGGAGCCAATGTGGTAGTTATACAGCTCTCAAATTTAATCAAAAATATCTTCATTTGTGTTCCGAAGACGAACGAAGGTCTTACGGGGTTGGTACAGCATGGGGGTGAGTAATTAATGACTTAATTTTCATTTTTGGGTGAACTAACCCTTTAAAAGGTGAAACTATAGACTCATTACCTGCAAAGTGTGATATTTCAAGCCTTTATTTGTTATAATTGTGATGATTATGGATTACAGCTTATGAAAACCCCAAATTCAAAATTAGAATATTGTGAAAAGGTTTTCATAAGCTGTAAGCCATAATCATCACAATTATAACAAATAAAGGCTTGAAATATCACACTTTGCATGTAATGAGTCTTTTAAGTTGAATTACTGAAATAAATTAACTTTTGATATTCTATTTTTTCAAGTTTCACCTGTACTCTACATTTATTTATACATAAAGTAAAACATTCTCTTTGTTTACTTCCTTAGTTGTTGCTGGTTATGTTTAAATTCAAACAACCTTTTTTTATTATGTTTTTGATCATTTATTTTATATTTTGTTAATGAATTTCAATAGTGAAAGATATCACATAGGTGCAACCTACTGTTCATGTTACCTTTTCAGTCAGATACTGTAGATGGCTTTGAACACTTATACAGTGTTCATAATTTAACTTTGTGCTTGTATACAAAAGGGTGTCACATTATTGTGAACCTTTAGTACATGCTATAGGTTAAACTGTTTTGTGAAATTGTTTTATAGAAATTGTTTTACTGTGGTTTGTATTATTCTTACTTGTACCACATGTTGTCATGTTTGGTTAACCACTATGCATAAAATACCAACACAATCTGCATACATGGTGCCAATGTTTTTTGTGCATTAAAGATGGAGTGACTTCCACAAACCAATAAATAATGCACAATAAAGTTTGCAATTGTGACTGTCTTTTTTAAAGAATATTCCAAATTCTGAACTTTTAAAATCTATTTCAGTTGTAGCTCTGAATAGAGGCACACAAAACAGAAAAGCCGATGTACCATGTAAAATTAGTACAACCATTTAGGTTCATCGTGAGTGTTAAATGATTTAGAGAACATACAGCACTGCCATTCTGAGAAGAAAGTTTAAGGTTTTGTTTTGAGCAATGTACCACAACAAGGTTACAGTTAATAATCTAAATACCATAAGAAATTCAGTTCTTAATAATTTATTTCAGGGATAATACAAATAACATCAATTTACCTATAAACCCATTTTTGTTCATATTTTCAGTCCCCTGCCCCTTTAAAGTCTTGAAAGTCAATGTTAAACAGAAGAGAAATCCATCAAATTTGAACAGTTTCAAGCCATAAATACATTAGTTTTTAGGTTCAAAACATTGTCTTGACTTGTCCATCTAAAAAGGCTTGCTGCACTTCATTTGTATTCAAGTTTGAAGTATTGACAGTATAATGCAATGCAATAAATCATGCATGTAAATTACTGTGGCTGGAAAAATAAAATAAAAAATAAGGCAAACTTTTTACAATTGTTTGAAAAAAATTCTAAGTGTTTTAATTACATCTATGCCTCTTATTCTGATGGTTGTGCTTTTGCCATGTTATAACTCTGAAAATAAACAGATAACAAGATATCAATTTGACAGCATGCTAGAAGCTCCAGTGAAGCCGTTGATACTCTGTTGCCTCATGAATGGCTGTGACCTAATAAAAAAATTAAGTTTTTTTCAAGTTCAAGTTTTATTCCAATTTAAATATTTTGGTCATCTGAAATACTAAAACAATTGAAACAATACCTTCACAGCTTATAGTGATGTTTATTAATTTAGAATGGTGAATCTAGTCCTCAGCGTCCAGTCCTTGAAGGATCAATTCGCGAAGCTGGAGGTAAAGGTCTGTAATTTCATAAACATCATCTGACATGACAAGGTTATGCTCAGTCATGAGTTCTACACACAGTTGAAAGACATCCTCGTCACAAGGATAGTCTTTAAATAAACACTCCTCTTGGCAAATATTCAGTTTTGTTTGTTCAATTGGATGCAAGAAATTCTGCACTCCATATAAGCTGGGAACAGCAAACATTATTGAAGGTCGACCACTGGGAGCACGTGGGTTGTGAGTTGGCCGTATCCTGTGGGAATTCCAGGCACTGACAATTTCATCAAGCTCTTCCTTCATAAAACAAAAAGGAAATATAAAAGGATATATATATTATATATATATATATATATATATATATATATATATATATATATATATATATATATATATATATATATATATACACTGTATATAATATTGTCTTGTCAAATTAATTAACAAAATTATGTCATTATACGTCAAAAGTTATAATCCAAATTCAATAGGCCATACTCTCTATAACCACTCTGATAGTGAACAAAATTGAATAAAATAGGCCTACCTGAATAAAATGTTGGAAGCAAAACTGGATGAGAGATTTATCAATGAAAGTGTCAACAAAATGTCCGTCTTCTTTTAATTGTTCAAAAAGATCCATCCAAAACTGTATGCACTGGCTTCTCAAAGTGGACCACCATCGTTCAATTCTCTGGTTCCCAGTGCTTGGACCAAGAGTGACACATTCTGCACTTGCAGTGTTTCTGAAAAATGTTTGCATCTCTGCTATATGAGTATTTTCAGTTCCGTGGTCAATGCGAATTCTTTGTGGAAATCCGTTATTCTCAGCAACAGCATGTACAAAATAACCTGCAATTACTCGTGGGTCATTGTTCGTTTTGTATGCTTCAAGCCAGATCATTTTTCTGGAAAATCCATCAATGCATCCGTTTATACATATTCCGTAAGGTTTTAATTTGTCGTACCCGTCAATATGCCAAACATAATTTGGCCCGCGACTGTTATATACGCGTCTGCGTAGACGACCATGAGCACGTAGATCAACTCCTTGTCCATCTAACAGTCTCATCAACTGACGGACAGTTTCTCTGTCAGTAATAATTCCGGACAACCAACATTTCTGGTGCATCCATCGATAACCATGTTGCCGTCCCGATGTCTGAAGCTGCTGGTGTATAAAATGTGCCACTTCAGCCTCGTCCGTTTTGTTGCGTCTCCGCCACAACTGATTCCTGCATAATGTTCTCTCAAGAGTCCGGAGACTAAGCTTAATGTTGTGTGATTCCTCCAATAAAATCAAGATTTCTCTATTTGTGAAACCGAGGCGAAAATAATCCTCTATAATCTTTTCCATTCTAAATGCTATAAAATGATATGTTCCAGCGTCCCGTGTTTGACTTGAGTGGTGAATGAAATGCGAGCAAAGTCAAAATTACGAGTTTATACCTCACAATTTTGACTTTTTATCTCACAAACCTGACTTTATAACTCGCAATTGCGACTTTATATCACGCAATTCTGACTTTTTATCTCGCAATTCTGACTTTATAACTCGCAATTGCGACTTTATATCTCGCAATTCTGACTTTTTATCTCGCAATTGCGACTTTATATCACGCAATTCTGACTTTATAACTCGCAATTGCGACTTTATATCTCGCAATTCTGACTTTTTATCTCGCAATTGCGACTTTATATCACGCAATTCTGACTTTATATCTCGCAATTCTGACTTTATATCACGCAATTCTGACTTTATATCTCGCAATTCTGACTTTATATCTCGCAATTCTGACTTTATAACTCGCAATTGCGACTTTATATCACGCAATTCGGACTTTTTATCTCGCAATTGTGAGAAAAAAAGTCAGAATTGTGAGATAAAAAGTCGCAATTATTTATTTTATTTTTTTATTCAGTGGCGGAAACAAGCTTCCATACATATCTGTACATGGTACCAGGAGTAAAAGTATTAAATAGTTAATGTCAGTGTGAGAAAGACGGGATGGACGTCATAAAACCACCAGAACCATTGAAGCTCACAGGAAATATTGATTATGCCTGGAAACAGTTTAAACAGGCGTTTCAACTTTATTTGACTGCAACTGGCGCCAACGACAAGAGCGGTGAGAGGAAAGTGGCATTGTTACTGACTATAGCAGGAACACAAGCAATAGAAATATACAATACGTTTGAGTTCACGGAGGTGGGAGATAAAAACAAACTGAACAAAGTTCTGGAGCAGTTCGATGCATACTGTAGTCCGAAAAAGAACGAAGTATACGAGAGACATGTTTTTCGTTGCCGTGTTCAGCAGCAAGATGAATCGTTTGACTCATATATGACTGATCTGAGGCTGAAAGTGCAATCCTGTAACTATGGCGACATGCAGTCCTCCATACTGCGTGATCAGATAGTATTTGGAATACACAATAAAAAGGTGCGGGAACGCCTGCTAAGGGAGGACAGTCTGAAATTAGAAGATGCAATCAGAATGTGCAGAGCTAGCGAACAGACTGAGAAACAGATAAAGATTTTTGAGAAGCCATCTGTTACTACTGAAGCGCCAGGGGGCGTTGACAGGGTGGTCAGAGCTAGCGTACCTCGCTCAGAGGGGGAACGTTCTAATGCACGTGAAACAGGATCAGACTACGTCATGAACTGTAGAAGCTGCGGTGGGAAACATCGCTTCAGGCAATGCCCTGCATATGGGAAGGTTTGCTCGAGGTGCAGAAAAAAAAATCATTTTGCAAAAGTGTGCCTTTCTGCCAGAGAAAATAAACAAATTTATATGATGGAAGACAGCGAACAAGGCTATGATGATGATGACATTCTATACAGACACTGTCACTGTGGAAAATAAGGGCACTTCAAAGCTGCAAGTTAGTGTGAACACAATAAATGTAGACAGGTGGATTGTGCCACTTAAAGTAAATGGCACAGAGATTCACATGAAACTTGACACAGGAGCCATGGCAAATCTTATCACATTAAAAGACTTCAAAGCTCTGCGCCACAAGCCAGTTATAGAAAACAAAAAAGTGGGATTGAGAGCTTAAAATGGACAAATGATTGAAACACAGGGCGTCTGCAGATTACAAGTCCAGAACAAGCACATTAAGAGACATCTACTATTTGTGATAGTGCCGAAAGGGAAGGACTCCCTGCTGGGAGATCAAGCTTGTGAGGAAATGGGACTTGTTAAACGTGTTCTAAACATTGCCAAGACAGAGCTGAAAAATGCAGAAGTCACCACATCACAAGCAGACAACTGGGAAGTGCAGTATCCCAATATTTTTGATGGCATAGGGGTGCTGCCGTTCACATACAGCATTAAACTGAAGGATAATGCTAGACCTGTGGTGCATGCTCCACGTCGAATTCCTGTTCCACTGAGACAAGATCTTCGCAAAGAACTGGACAGAATGGTGGCATTAAATGTCATTCAACCCACCAAGGGAGCCACAGAGTGGGTCAACTCAATGGTCTGTGTGAGGAAGCCAAATGGAGCTCTCAGGATATGCATGGACCCAAAAGACCTCAATGAAAACATCCTCAGAGAACAATATCAAATTCCCAAGAGAGAAGAGATTCTGAGTGAGATGGCTGGGGCAAAGTGGTTCACAAAACTTGACGCGTCACATGGATTTTGGCAGTTGCAAATTGACAGTACAAGCGCAGACCTATGCACCTTCAACACGCCCTTTGGGCGCTACAGTTATCAGAGACTCCCCTTTGGAATTTCCTCAGCACCAGAAATTTTTCACTGTGCAATGGAGAATGTGTTTGAAGGACTGGAGGGGGTCAGGGTTTATATTGATGATGTCATAATATGGGCAGAGACCCAAGAACAGCTCAACAGCAGAGTGCATAGTGCACTTCAGAGAGTCCACAAGTACGGGCTCAGATTGAACAAGGAGAAATGCCAGTTCAGCACCCAAGAAGTCACGTTTCTTGGGGATCGACTGACACCGGCAGGAGTACAGCCGGACATGAACAAAATCAAAGCAGTGACTGACATGCCCGAGCCAACAGACAAGAAGGCGGTACAAAGAGCATTAGGGATGGTGAACTACATGGGAAGGTTTGTGCCTAATCTTGCCGCAAAGACTGTTGCTCTCCGCCAGCTCCTGCAGTCAAACACAGAGTGGTCCTGGCACCAGACACATGACAAAGAGTGGAAAGAAATCAAGGACATTTTAAGCACAGAGCCAGTGTTGGTTTTTTTTGATCCGAGTAAGAAGACACGAATCTCCACAGACGCCTCAAAAGATGGACTGGGGGCCGTCTTGCTGCAGTGTCATGATGGGGCTTGGAAACCAGTGGCTTATGCTGCACGATCCATGACAGAAACAGAACAAAGATACGCGCAGATAGAAAAAGAGTGTCTGGGGCTCGTCTTTGGCTGTGACAAGTTCCACTCTTATGTCTTTGGCTTGCCACACATTGAACTTGAGACTGATCACAAGCCACTCATAACTATCAGCAAAAAGCACTTGAATGAGATGACACCACGCATTCAGCGTATGATGA
This sequence comes from Pimephales promelas, assembly GCF_016745375.1. The sequence goes on along the minus strand of NW_024121876.1, from coordinate 3,348,174 downwards.
TGCGTCTACAGAAGTATACCTATGAACTGTCATACAAGCCGGGGAAATACCTGGTAGTGGCTGATGCTCTGTCAAGGGCCAGACCAGCACAAGGACTGAACACAGACGGCACAGAGGAAGATGAAGACATAAGAGGCCACGTGGATGCTGTGGTGGAGGCTCTACCTGTGAGCTCTACACTGAAAGAGAAAATAGTAATGGAGACGGCAGTGGACCGCCAGCTCCAGAAAGTGATATGGCACATGCGAAATGAGTGGCCAAAGCAAGCGTGCCCGCAGTACTACTCATTCCAGGATGTGTTGGCAGTAGCTGATGGCCTGTTGCTGAAAGGTGATCAAATAGTCATCCCAACAAAGCTTCGGAAGGAGATCCTCCGAATACTGCATAGAGGGCACTTGGGCATAGAAAAAACAAGGAGACTAGCCAGACAGACTGTTTACTGGCCAGGCATGAATCGTGACATAGCAGAGATGATCAATGACTGTGCCACTTGCCTTACTTACCATAACAGACAGCAAAGAGAACCGCTGCTCACAGACATGAGGGCGGAGCACCCCTGGGAAAAAATTGGGACGGACCTGTTCCACTTCAGAGGCAGAGAGTATTTACTGATGATCGACTACTACTCCAACTATCCTGAGATGGCTTTGCTCACGAGCACAACAGCAACAGGAATAGTTAAGCATATGAAGTGTAGCTTCGCACGACATGGCATTCCAGGAACTGTCGTCTCGGACAATGGGCCTCAGTATGCCAGTCAGGAGTTCAAGCAGTTTGCCAGAGAGTATGGATTTGAACACATCACAGTAAGCCCACACTTTCCACAGGCAAATGGCAAAGCTGAAAAGGGTGTTCAGATAGTGAAAAGTCTTCTGACAAAGGCAACAGAGAATGGTGAGGATCCTTATTTGGCTCTGTTGGCTTATAGAGCAGCACCTCTGGAGAGTGGGAAGTCTCCGGCTGAACTGCTCATGGGCAGACGACTACAGACACAGATCCCAACAGTGAAGAAACAAGTCCACACACCTGTGCTGGAGGCCATGAAAAAATTAAAGAAAAAACAAAAGAGATACTTTGATCGCACAGCAAAAGCAATGCAACCTCTGCAGGCGGGTGACAGAGTCAGAGTTTTCAACACAGAAAGACAGGACTGGCAACGCTCTGGAACAGTGCTGAATGAAGTGGCTCCGAGGTCATATGCAGTCCAGACGGACACCGGGGCTCTGGTCAGACGAAACAGGGTGCAGCTACTTAAAACAAAGGCCAGCAATGCAGTTCCTTCAGTAGAGGAGTACAAGGACAAATGTGCAGAGCATGGAACAGCAACAAACAATCAGCCAGGGGTTTTAGATGACAATGCACCTGTCATGACGGAGCCAGAGGCAGCTCCAGCGAGACGGTCAGAGCGCATTAGAAAAGCCCCTGACAGACTTGATTTATAGCAGACGGCTTTAAGCTCATTATTACACAGTTGAGGTATAACAAGTTTATTTGTTAAAAAAAAAAAAAAAAAAAAAAAAAAAAAGTTAAATGTGTTGAGCCTCAGTTATCTGGTCATGAGTTCATCAGGTAATGTATAGCCTTATAGTTGAGTCATGTTCCATGCTTAGGTTAGGCTAAAGTAATCGTGACAAAGTCTGTCTTTCTTGAATGAGGCGAGTACTGGCAACCTCTGTGAAAAAATTATATATTTATGTTTCTGCTTAAAGAATGCACAGTGAATCTGTTTTTGTTTACTGAAAAAAGGGAGATGTAATGATATCTTGTGAGACACTTTTGGATCCTTAGAGGCCACCGTAGCAGCAAAGGGTAACGTCACGAAATGGTAATAAAGGCAGTTGAATACTTACCAGCTAATGTGTCAGTCGCATATCTGTACAATGACAATTGTTAAATAGTCATTTTCCTCAAAACACCTTTAGAGTGAACAAAGACAGGCAAAACTAATGTCCATTGCATTCCCATATTTACTTCTAAAGTCTTTTTTCTTTCTCACTAATATGGGGTTAGAACTGTTGCATTATTCCAAATAAATAGACTGAGATTCACAAATAATATATATTTTTCTTCAAGAAAATGTGCAATTTGTCAAAGATGAGTTAAGGGATAAAGTACAGGGGGATTTTAAATGGGATACAATAAAAATAGCTAGCTGTGTTAGCCAATCGCTATCAGTTTGTGAAATAGACTGAGGGTTTGCGACATTAACACTTTCTCAAACAAGCAGATGCAATGAGACCCATTTCCTGTTTGTTCATGTGACGGTCTGCATAAAGCCTATAGACGATTCATTGTCCCTTTTAAGAAGTAGCCTAGGGGAATAAAATTACAGATTTGTAATGCATTATTTTAAGTCATAAAAAAACAACCCTTTCTTTGACATCGGTCAATAAAAAAACCCCAGCTCATTACAAAGACGAAACAGCATTTTTAAATGGAAGGAAAAAAAAAGAGAAAAAACTAAAGCATGTAGATTTGATTTTTACAGCACTTTTTTTTTTTTGCTAAATAAATTCAACATGCAAAGACTTATTTAACATCCTTCACGTCACTGACATGCCTTTTAAAATGGTAAAAATGATTCAAACCAATTACTTAGCATTTACAATTTATTCATATTTGTAAATCATAAAGCAGCAGAAAAGCCTCAAAATAAACTGTATAGAGATTTTCCTCCCATAAATTAAACAGAGTGCATTACATTTCTGAGAAAATAAATAATCCAACAAAATAAAAGTCTCATGAGAGCTCAGCATCAGTCAACCATCCAAACTCATCTTGGCTGACATTTCAAATATTTTAGTAATATTAGTGATAAAAAACACAAATAGCGTGAATTGAATATCTTGAAGTCACAGACAAAGGCACTAAGACGAGAGTGTACTCGTTACCGCCGGCTGTTCTGAGCCGACCTGAACAATGTACATTGGTACGACACACTGTACGGTCATGTTGTTGAGATCAATGTCATCATCCGCTCCTGTCGCCATGGTGACATTTGGGGGAGCCAAGCTCACGCCCTCAGATAGAAAGGGATTCACCTCCAGGGCCTGAGGAGGAGAGCGAGGCGAACCACATCATGCAGAGAGATTTCAGAGGAAAAGGAAGAAATATAGGTTTTATGAGCAGAAAAATCAGCATATTAGAATGATTTCTAAAGGATCATGAGACTGAAGACCGGATTAATGATGCTTAAAATAAAGCCTTTGCATCATAGGAATACAAACTTCTCAAATATATTCAACTAGAAAACTGTAATAACATTTATATTTTACAATATTACCAGTGTTGGGGAAGCTACTCTGAAACTGTAGTTTGACAAGCTACAAAAGCAGTTAAGATACAGTCAAGTTACTCTTTTGAAAAAGTTAAACTAGCTTACAGTGACATGGTATATTACAAACAACTGAATAATTGTTAATGAAGAACGTTTGGAGTTTCTTTTTGATTGACAGATGCTTTGTCAAAGCAATGGCACAGCATCAGTAATATTTTAACTTCGTTATAAAAACTGTGGCAGATTAAACAGATTTTGGTCATAAAATCAGAGATATAGTGCATTAAAGCAGGACAATTCATTTTAAAAGGCTATGATTCACAGCAATGCACAGACTGTTTTTAATCTTTGGCTTGCATAAATTACATACGAAAGTGTAAACAATACTAGTCAATTCAGGTGTACTCTCAACTGTACAGCCTTTATATTTATAACTTGCTATAAAAAGTAGTTAGCTACTCACTGGAAAAGCTACACTGCTTTAACAGCGACATAGCTACTATTAAGCTACAGAAAAAATTACTTTAGTAGTATTGATACTTGCAGTTAGCTACTCCAAAATTGAATATATTACAGATTTGCTGTCTTTTTGATTTAAAGGGTTAGTTCACCCAAAAATGAAAATTAAGTCATTAATTACTCACCCCCATGCTGTACCAACCCCGTAAGACCTTCGTTCGTCTTCGGAACACAAATGAAGATATTTTTGATTAAATTTGAGAGCTGTATAACTACCACATTGGCTCCTAAGGGACTGCCTCTTGACGGCCCAGAAAGTCAATGAAGAAAATGTTTAAATATCCCAAGTGACTACCGTGGCTCAACTATATGTTTATCAAGCGACGCGAATACTTTTTGTGCGAAAAAACAAACAAAAATAACGAGTTTATTCGACTATTTCTTTTCTTCCTTGTAGGCCAGAACGAGAATTCCTTAGATTTCCACGACGCATGCGCGAGATTTGCGATTTGCTTACACCAGCTTTACACTACTTCAGATCGCAATTCTCGCGCATGCGTCGTGGAAATCTATAAGGAAGTCTCGTTCTGGCCTACAAGGAAGAAAAGAAATAGTCGAATAAACTCGTTATTTTTGTTTGTTTTTTCGCACAAAAAGTATTCGCGTCGCTTGATAAACATATAGTTGAGCCACGGTAGTCACTTGGGATATTTAAACATTTTCTTCATTGACTTTCTGGGCCGTCAAGAGGCAGTCCCTTAGGAGCCAATGTGGTAGTTATACAGCTCTCAAATTTAATCAAAAATATCTTCATTTGTGTTCCGAAGACGAACGAAGGTCTTACGGGGTTGGTACAGCATGGGGGTGAGTAATTAATGACTTAATTTTCATTTTTGGGTGAACTAACCCTTTAACATACACACACAGCCTTGGTGTTCAAGAGAGAGGGGAACAAAAACATCCAAACTTTTGAATGTTAGTGTGCCATCTGATTGAAAGCATTTACCTAAAACACATTTTACACACTTCTAGAACTGGAAAAAAAAATGTAAAAATTTTTTTTAAAAAAAGTGAACTCACATCCTCCATGCGCCAGAGATCAGAAAACTCACTCTCCATGCTTGAGTAGTTGATTCCAGTGTCCAGAAAAACATTTGTTTTCCCATTTCCCTGCCACACACACACGGCATTAAGTACTTTGCACTTCGGTTGACCATATTTTGATTACCAAAAATCAGGACACTCGGCCCAGCAAACAGATATTAAAATGATACTCGAAGTTTACTCAAAGATGCATTATTAATTTCAATTCATTTAAAGTAGTGTGTATATATATATATACAAAAATATACGTATACATATAGTTTGCTTCCTCTTTATCCTGTTTTTCTTCCTCATCCTCCTTGTTTGCCCATCTATATTTTGCTGTAGAGCTGATCTTTCCCAGCAGTTTTTAAAAACCAGGACATTTTCATCATTTTATAAAAATCAGACAGGACGTGAGAAAACATCACTGTTGGTCACCCTACTCGTACTGCATATGAATGCTCTTGTAATATCTTCTAGGAGAAAAAGGAATGGCATGGGGTTTGACTCACAGTGGCAGAGGTGTGATTGAGGACCGCTGAGAGGAGCCGGATGTACTCCGTAGCAGCTTTCAGCATGTCCACTTTACTCGGCTTTCGATCTTGTGGCATCACTGGCACAATACGGCGAAGGTACGAGAACATGCTGTTCAGGCTCCTCACCTGTAGAACAGCAGATGACACCATTAACAGGAAAAATTGCACAATGTTTTTACCTGAAACAAAAAAATAACACGAAAATGGAGCTGGGGAACAGGCTGGTCTCACAATGCTTTTGGGAAACACAGTCCTGATGAATACAATAGGGTGGATCAAAACCAGTATTTTGGTTTTTAAAGGAGGTTACCCAATAGTGCAAATTCCATCATTTACTCACCCTCCCCTCACAAAATCACACTGACTCACTCATTTCCACAACATCCTCCTTTTACAAAATATAATCACTTAATTTTAACACAAATTCTTTACTGTGGCCCAGCCTCGTAGTGAACGAACTTTAAGCAGGAGAACAGTGTTCTAGCAGAAGCAGGAAGGCTCTTATTACACTATCACTGACCCTGAGATTTAATAAAACTTAATAAAACTGGAAACTTGCGCCTAAGATAATTTTACTGCAGCAGGATGACAATCCATCACAAAGGATAAAATAAAACACCACAATCTTTATAAAAACCATTCAGCTCACAGTTTCCAAGTAGTTGTGCTCGCCTTGCACCCTAAAGTTTGATTAAAAACAAGTTAGTGTAGGCTACTGAACTATTATAGAGAGTCAGTGAAAAACAGAAAAGGAAATGAGGCTGAAAACAGGAAATGAAATGAGACTGAAAGGAATATTTTTTGACCGGTAGGCTTTTTAGTCAAGCTGTAAACGGAAACGTCATTAGGCTAACATTTTAGCATTACTTTGTGGAAGTCTGCCGATTTATTCGAGAAACGTTTAAAATGTAGTTTCCATCACAGAACGGCATCAAGTAAAACAGCTCCTTGACTTACAGAACTAACCAATGTAATATAAACATCGCCAAAAGATGGCAGCAATGTACAGATGCTGGACACAACGTAGTCTATTGCTTGCTGTCGTGAACTTTGCAAACACTCACCCGCAGTCGCTCCTTTGCGTTTGCAAGCTGTCGTCTCTTAACAGCTTTATCTCGGTCCTCCGTATCGAGGTACTGGCCGTCGTCCAAACGGACAAATTTACCAATATTCACGTGAACGGGAAGTGAAGGTTCAGAGCTCTCGCACAACAAAATATCGCCCATAAGCTCGCGCTCTGGGACTTTCATGAGACCCACTATGGCCCTAAACTTCTTGCCGGTCATTTCACCTGACATTCGTGTATTTTCTTTAAAATACTAAATGGGAAACTTGCTCAGCAGGCTTATAATCTAAAATAACATAAAGCTAATGATACGTTTTGAAAAAAAAAAAAGCTTTTTTAATTGTTCCTACTGTAGAATTTATTGGTCTAGAAGTTGGTCAAGTGACTCATTAAAAATCTAATTCAATTAATAGCACCTGTGCGACAGACTCCACCCTGTAGATTACGTGCTTTTCAGTCTTTACCGCTAGATGGCAGCAGTGCAGCGTCATATCTTTTAAATCTGCATGAAAAGATTGATGTGATTGAACTCAAGGTCTTACTCTGCTGCCAGTAATGTTGATATCCTGTATTAAAACAATTTTAATTGAATTGGAAAACTGGGATGGATAGTTAAAACTGGGATGGGAAGTTACTTCCAAAGCTATCTTACGACCAATTCATTCGAGTTAGTAAAATGTGACTGATTCGTATGAATTAATTCGTTTAGGTTTAGGGACGGGGTGAGCAAAAATAAGACCCTGTCACTGGCTGGCTTACGTCTTAGCTTCTCCTTTGTTTCAAACTTGAAACAAAAGTGTTTCAATTTCCATTGAACAACAACAGCAACAACAATGTACTGTAGCCTTGCCTATCTCTGAAAGCTGTTAATGCCTGTCAGGTCAAGTTTTGTAGCATAACAAATAGCAGATGGTACTGTATCTCCATAAACATTTCATCATCATTACTATTTTTTAGTTTTGTTGCATTTCTTCCCTTTAGAAGATAACCTAGTTCAGATCCATCCCCACTTCTTGACTCAAGGAAACTGTGTAACAAGTCACTGGTCATAAACATAATTCACTAAGAATAATTATACACATAGGCCTACACAAATATACTCATTACCCTGAGCGAGTGGCTTTGTGCTGAACACATACTGATTATCTTATCACCTTCTTTCTTTTGTAAGAAATCATCCTTTATGAACCAGTTAAGTGGAAATATACTGGTGAGTCATTTGTTTGCATTCGGACACTTTTTAAAAGAATATCATTTTTTCACAGAGAAGATGTATAAAAATGTGGATTAATCATTATCCACAAAATATTCCAAGCAAAAGTCAACAATAAATATCTAAACATCTTAGTGTGCTGAAGTCTGAAAATAATCCAATGTAAACATCCTGTTCCTCTTTATTACTTCCTTGTTATAATTATCATTTGCTACATTTATATAGCGCTTTTCTGTGTACTCGAATCGTTTTAACAATTTGTTAAAAGGATTAAACCACACCTAACTTTAGACTATGAATGGAAAACATAATGACAGAATGAATTCATTTGTTTGCTATTTGTTTGCATAGTAGCTAGGTGTCATTAGTGAGGAATGCTGAATGAAGCTTCATGTATCGAACCTTTGGGTGAAGCAATGGGCTGCGAGGTCTTGGTGGTTCAGGAAGCCTCATTTTGCCATCACTAAGAAGAAGTGTTATGAAAACATTCATCACAGAAGACTTTCATATGTTGCATTTATTTCAGCAAGTAAAGATACATTTACCCCAGTTTACAGCCTATTGTCTAATCAACCAATCAATCACATGACAGTTGCTTCAATGTATTTAGGGGTGTGGTCCTGGTCAAGACAATCTCCTGAACTCCAAACTGAATGTTAGAATAGGAAAGAAAGGTGATTTAAGCAATTTTGAGCGTGGCATTGTTGTTGGAGCCAGGCGGGCCGGTCTGCTCAGTTACTGGGATTTTTCCGCACAACCATTTCTAGGGTTTACAAAGAATGGTGTGAAGAGGGAAAAACATCCCGTATGCGGCAGTCCTGTGGGCGTGAATGCCTTGTTGATGTTTGAGGTCAGAGGAGAATGGGCTGACTGATTCAAGCTGATAGAAGAGCAACTTTGACTGAAATAACCACTCGTTACAACCGAGGTATGCAGCAAAGCATTTGTGAAGCCACAACACACACAACCTTGTGGCGGCGGATGGGCTACAACAGCAGAAGAGCTCACCAAAATTGGACAGTTGAAGACTGGAAAAATGTTGCCTGGTCTGATGAGTCTCGATTTCTGTTGAGACATTCAGATGGTAGAGTCAGAATTTGGCGTAAACAGAATGAGAACGTGGATCCATCATGCCTTGTTGACACTGTGCAGGCTGGTGGTGGTGGTGTAATGGTGTGGGGGATGTTTTCTTGGCACACTTTAGGCTCCTTAGTGCCAATTGGGCATCGTTTAAATGCCACGGTCTACCTGAGCATTGTTTCTGACCATGTCCATTCCTTTATGGCCACCATGTACCCATCCTCTGATGGCTACTTCCAGCAGGATAATGCACCATGTCACAAAGCTCGAATCATTTCAAATTGGTTTCTTGAACATGACAATTGAGTTCACTGTACTAAAATTGCCCCCACAGTCACCAGATCTTTGGGATGTGGTGGAATGGGACCTTTGTGCCCTGGATGTGCATCCCACAAATCTCCATCAACTGCAAGATGCTATCCTATCAATTTGGGCCAACATTTCTAAAGAATGCTTTCAAAACCTAGTTGAATCAATGCCACGTAGAATTAAGGCAGTTCTGAAGGAGAAATGGGGGTCAAACACAGTAATAATGGTGTTCCCAATAATCCTAGGTGAGCGTGTATATGTATATGCAACATTTTTAGCAGTGTGATATTACCATCGAGAAGAAATTACTAAATCAAAATACAACATTTATTCTTTAAGACAAAAATTGAAAACATCAAAAAGTGTGCTCACATTGTTCATTCATGAGACTATGTCCTCACAGTTATGATTTTGCCAACAACTGAGGCACAATCGTGGGTTTGGAATCTGATCAGCTGCTGTCTTACATTAATGTGCCTGTGGGATGTCAGGAACTCAATTCATGCTTATCTGATAACAGGCGACCAGCTCTCTCCAAACACATTCTGTGAATTCATAATAATACTAACCCACATTAGTAGGCAAAGTGGTGTTGCAGATATTTCAAAAGTGAGCTTTAGTGAAAGTGAAAGTACTGACAACACTAGTCACTTGAAGGACTGTTTTATTTTGTACAACACTTGTTGCTTTTTAGATTATTTATTTTTTTAAATCTCACTTTTAAAATACAGTGACATAATGCCGTCAAAGGATGCAATTAGAAATATTCTAATTAGAATTTGCCAACAAATACCATGACTGTTTTTTTAGACTGTAACATGGTTTTTAATAAAACATTTTTTAAACACATTTTCAGTGATTTCTGACCTTTAGAACTCTCTATAGTTCCTATCATGTCTGAGCTATATGGAAAACATCTTTTAGACTCCCAAATGTGTGGGGGATAAATGCAAAGTTTGAAGTCAAGGCACTGTTTTAATAAAGAAGTCATAATGTAACTACTGCTGTATTGTGTCAGACATGGAGACGTGCCAAGTTGCACATCTTTCAAGGTTGTGTCATACAGACCGAATGAAGTAATTCAGATGAAGAGCACTTACTCTTGCAGCAACCTAGACTCCTTTATTCCTAAATACATAAAACATCCTCCCATTATGTGGTTTAACCTGAGCTTTCACTGACAAATGATATAGAAGTAGGCTACAGTAAATTGCTATTTTATGTATTTTTTAATGCATGGCTTATGCATTAAATATATGCGTATAAAATATATATTAAGATATGACTAATGCATATCTTAATTTCTACCAGTTTGATCATCAAACTGGTAGAAATTAAGATATAAGTTAGCCGCCTACAGAAAATTGGATAAAAAAATAGAAAATTATCTTTTTATTATTTTAATTATTATACTGGTTGAGGGTCTGAATGAGGGGGGTCGCGTCCCGGAGTCTGCAAAGTTTGACACGCCTTCATTGTGGCCAATCAGCAGGAAGAATCTCAGTGACGTAAAACTCCTCAAATGACTAGTGTGAAGTGGGTGGAATAAATAGTGACATCACTTCGCATCATCATTGAACCGGATAGTGCAAGTCAAAGAAAGAGTTTTACAAACTTGAAGAACATGAGCTCGCACCCAAAGTGACTTTACAATCTGTTCAGCTCACATTCAACACACTTAAGACGTTTAAGACACCCCAAGCTGACAGAAGACGATGATCGCCTCTCATTTACTGGCATACTACTTCACTGAGCTTCATCATGACCACGTCCAGAAAGTAAGTAGCCTACAGCAGCCGGCTCGCGCTAAAAGCTGGCTTATCTCATATTATATATTGAATTAATCAGGCCGATGGATGTGTGACGATCATTATCGTTCAGTTACAATGTTCGTTTGTATGTTGGTTTGTTTTTATTGCAAGTCGTTTACATCCTTTCGCATCCACTACACGTGTGTGACAGCGAGGTCACTTTAACATCACTTATCATCACGATCCTAACTTTTATGACTTCAAGATCCTGTAGTTTATTGAATATTCCGTTAGGCCTATATTAAATTCCTATTCTAAATTCCCCCCACATCGTGTATTTCCCCTTACCGCACGAGTTGCTTGCGTCAGTCGCAAAACGTCAGTTTCCGCATTTTTTGGTGTATGAAGACCAGAGTGCGTCGTTTGGGAGCTGCTCCATAATAATGACATTAGAGATGATGTTCGTGTCCATGGGTGGCTATATTTTTAGTATATAACATAACCGTATGTCTGACGGTTTGAAATAATGGGCTATAAAATTGATAATAAAGTTAAAAATGATAATGGATAAACTAGCTGGGTGAGTTTTTGTGGCGCTTCCTGCCACGACGTACCTTTAACTGAGCGAGTGTTGCTCTGGTAACCTGAGACTCGAGCAGTACCGTGTTTCTGCTAGTCACGTGTGTCACCTCCTGGGCGCTCGACTTCATTGTGACAAAAGCACGCAGTGACTTCTGTGACCTTTGACAAGTAGCCTACTTACATTGTCATCCTGAAAAAAAAAAAGAATAAGAACTCACTGTGATTAAGTTCATTTGATGTGATGTCGTCCTCCATACTCCGTCAGAGCAACTCAGGAATTGACAAGATGTTTTCCAAGATATTGTCATCTACTCCTATACATGCCTTCATATAAATACATTGTGATATATATGCTAAAGCTTAAAGGGTTAGTTCACCCAAAAATGAAAATGTCATTAATGATTCACCCTCATGTCGTTTCAAGCCAGTTTAAGATATTTTAGATTTAGTCAGAGAGCTTTGTCTCCATTGAAAATGTATATACTGTCATTGTCCAGAAAGGAAATAAAGACATCATCAAAGTAGTCCATGTGACATCAGTGGGTTAGTTAGAATTTTTTGAAGCATCGAAAATACATTTTGGTCCAAAAATAACAAAAGCTACGACTTTATTCATATTGTATTGTCTTCCGTTTCAGTGACGCTGATGATGTGTTTTCTGGTGTGTCCGTGTATTCGGGTTCAAATAAAAATGGCTTCCACTGTGTTGAAATCCTTAGACATGTTTGTGAATATTGTTTTGTTTACAGCCAGCGTGTGTCTCCATCAGACTGTAAACAAAGCTCAGGCACACTGATGACACGTCAACGCGGATCCACAACAGAACCGGAAGACAATGCTGAATAAAGTCGTAGTTTTTGTTAATTTTGGACCAAAATGTATTTCCGATGCTTTAAAACTGTCTAACTAACCCACTGATGTCACATGGACTACTTTGACATACATACATTTTCAATGGAGAGACAGAAAGCTCTCGGACTAAATCTAAAATATCTTAAACTGTGTTCCGAAGATGAACAGAGGTCTAACAGGCTTGGAACGACATGAGGGTGAGTCATTAAAAGAGTAGTTCACTTTAAAAAAAAAACTTTTGCTGATAATTTCCTCACCCCCATGTCATCCAAGATGTCCATGTCATTCGTGAACTACTCCTTTAATGACATAATTTTCACTTTTTGGGTGAACTAACCCTTTAATCTGTGTTCGTTCAGACATTAGATAACAGTTGCCAGCTCTTTTTATATACGTAGCCTACTGTTTGAATGTAAACAAGACTATCAACTGCATTCCTTTATTAAACTGACTCACCTTTGTTTGGTTATCTAACTAGTGCTGCGTGAATGAAACTGCACTGTCTGCCAAGTCAGTTATTACCTTCAGTCTTATACGTGATCAACAAATGGCCAAATGAACGGGATCATTGTACAAACAACAAACTGTATGAAATTAATATACTGTGGTTAAAAGTTGCATTTCTATTTTCAATTGTCGCCGGATCTGATGATATTCACAATGTCGAATAGAACATTCCAGAATCAAACACAAATTCTTAATGAACCGCTGCTATGTTCCTCATGCCAGATTATTAGAGTAGGTTATCTCTTAAACATATTAAACTCACAAATATCTTATTATCTATCAAATCATGAATTAATCAAATATGTTTTGATAAATTATTCTTAGAATTATCATCAAATCAGCGTCATAACTTTCCAAACTTATTTGTCATATTTTCATTGCATGTTCAAACATTGCAAATTACACACACATTATACAAAACACATAACACACCTCAATTTAACTCTGAAAGAATGAAGACTTAGTTACTCTTATATCCATACTTGAATCCGTTGAATTTTCGGTCTACATTATTGTCTTCGGTGTATCAGATCAGTAATTCAGTGTGTCATCATTCATAATCAGATGTACCGTAGGATCAGTATCCTTATTTGAACATATCATATATTTAATTTGAAGAAGAGATGATGAAATATGCCCATGTGCACATACACAGTGCTGGTTCATGTTTGGAGCTCTATAGGAATGAAATGTCTATTAAAAACTTGACACATGCTTGCTCTGGTCCAGTTATTATGACTATGATCCGCATTGCGAGTTGTTAAGGACTGTCTGAAGGACAACAACACAAAACAGGCAGAGGTAAACGAAAAGTGCTGAAACAGTCTTGAGTTTTCTGCTGTAATGTGATCTCATATGGTGCATTGATTGGATTAAAAGAGTTTATTCCTATGAATAATTCAGAGAAAAGCTCAGAAATGGATGACGACGCTCTCCAGACACAGCACCACTTTGAAATAATGCATATACTGCAATTTTTGTGACTTTCATTCAACTTTGCTTTTCAAATGATAAAACTTTCACTCTATGATGGTTAAATTTTTGCAATTTACGTGTGTTTCGAACCATGGTTCGTACAGATCAACAACAATACTTGACATCTCACATCCTAGTTCGGCAATTTGAAGAATGTTTCAACATCTTTTGTCTACACAATGAAATTCAGTGGGGCTCGAACAACTTTGGACCTTATTTACAGTACAGACCAAAAAAAAATAAAAAATTCCACTATGAAGGCTGGGATACGGTCATTGTAACATTCATTCTTTCTTGTGGTGGAGCAAGAAATGTACACACCAGTGCTTGGGCGTTCCCGATTATGAAATGTCCAAAATTACCCTGAATCATTCCTATTACACTTATAATTTCATAAAAAGAATGCCCTTGGGACTGTTTGGTAAAAGTAATTCAATATTAGCTTGGAAAAGTAAAGTTTAGTTGACAAAATGTTTAATAAAACTCGCTCGTTTTTAAGTTTCAAAATGCTGTTCGAGGCCAATCTGGGAGTAATTTGAATAACAGCCCTGTTTAAGGTTAAGCTTTAAAAGAACTTGTAAAATCAAATGTGGTTAATGTTGCAACATCTCGTCTTTGTTGTATTTGTAAAGCAGTAAAAATTTCCCTTGGATTCAGATTCATTTTAATGTCTTTAATGCACACACTCTAACCTTTTTCATATCCTCACGATATTACACACTTCTCTTGCGTTCAAGAGTTCTGAAACGTCTTGTGCAAATCATTACAGTTTCTGGCCTCTTAAGGGTTCGCTTTTCTTCTTTATTGAAAATACTTAATTCTGAACCTCATTAAAGTGTTTAATGCATTAGAGTCAAAAGCAGGTGAAATTGGTGGCGTTGAAAAGAAATTGGCACGTAATTTGAAAGGTATTCAGTTCAGCCCCAAAATAGAAATGGCCCCAGGGTAAGATATGAATTGAAATAATTATTATTACCCTTTATTTTAGTATCTTTATTGTAGACCTATTGAACAGTGTTCTTAACTTATGCTACATTAGGGTGAAATAACCCAGAATATTTTTTTAACAAAAAAGTGTCAACTGCATACTGAATATGCCATGTGTGGTGATGGCGCAGTGGATAAGACGCATGCCTTTGGTGTGAGAGACCCGGGTTCGAATCCATTGTGAGACGCCAATGTGTCCCTGAGCAAGACACTTAACCCCTAGTTGCTCCAGAGGCGTGCGACCTCTGACATATATAGCAATTGTAAGTCTCTTTGGATAAAAGGGTCAGCTAAATGAGTAAATGTAATGTAAATGTGAATACAACCGATGCTGCTTAAACTGATATCTTTATGGCACTATTTTATAAAAGGCTTTAACAAAAAGGTTTATTTGTTGTCGTAAAGAGAAATGAATATTATTAATTTTATATTAATACTATTTATATCATTACATTGTATTAAAATAATGATCAAGATATATTTTTCACTAAACAAGCACAACACAGTATATTCCATCATTTTTATGAATCTGCTCTTCAAATGCCATTGAAATGAATCATTGAATCAGTTTTAAATTGATTTTTTGTTAAGCAGACAGTTTGAGTCGATTCACAGAAATGAATCTGCAATGCTTAGTCTGGAAGTTAAAACCAGAACATAATATCTCTGTCTTAACGCGATAATTATAAACTCGTTTATCATAGCACTGTGTACTGTTACATCCAGTATGTCCTGGACAGGACCTTGAGACCAGCCTGGACTCCATAATGCAGATTGTATGTGTGTGTGTGTGACTTTATATATACAGTTGTCTGCACTGTCAGTGCCTCCGGATGTCATGTTTGCCTTTTATATTTACATGATATTTAATCAAACATTTTCATTAATTTTCACATAAATTGTGTAATTCTGTTGTTCTTCGCAATAATAAGATTGCGAATCATGCTTTAGAAACAGTCACAGTTTTGGAGGGAAACCTTTAGCCTGAACCCTGTGTATTAGGCGACAGGTCGATTTTAGTTTCCCATGTGATCTTGGTTGGCACCATATTTCTTATCGTGGGCAGCTGCGTGAATGATTCTGTCCCCTTGTGGTGTCAAATGTCAGACAGTATGTAAGATGTGAGACTCATAAGGCTCTTTCTATAATAGGTTCTTTACCAAGGCAGGTTTTTCTCCTACAGAGGTGGAATATTTGTCATTGTGAATGCTGTATGCTTTAGTAGGTATCTGTATGAATTGCACCTCAGGACAGTTCATCATGCTATTCACCAGGGCAAGTTCATCACAGCGAATCGAACCATTATTGAGCTAGAATTGCAAACAAAGCTAGTTCCATTGTAATTCATTGCCAAATCATTAAACATAATGCTGTAGACCTCAGAGAGAGAGAGATACGATTCTTTTACAATCTGGAAGGAGGTTGCCTAAAGAGACTCTTTCTTCATCCTAATATGACGGCATTTGAGAGCTTCTCTTATGAAGTCAACATCTGACCTTTGAGTACAGGACATTCCAGCTTCCCTTTCTTGTAAAAGATTCTTCAGCTGGTATCAGGACAGTAAGAATAAACGGATGGCCTCAAGTTACCTTTGGCCTTGAAAGAAAAGCACGTCTTTGTGATTAGCAGTGTCATACAGTGGCTCAGAGCAGCCTTTATATTTATATATAATCCAGTATGGATGGAATTACTTTCTGAACGGAACCATTGGCACAAAATGTGAAAGACGGACGTATCGATTTGATAATATCAAGAGCTAAAGTACAACAGCATAAAATATCACGTTCAGCTTTACTGATTACACTTTTAACAGAAAGTTTGAAGCTCTTTGTTCACATTTTGTGCAACAAACTTGGAGTGTTGCCTTGACAAGAGTTGTGGGTATATTTTGGAGAAAGAATGGCAGCGGGAGTCTGAGGATACATTTGTGCAATTGTATCAATTTGAATTTTGAGTCTGTTCCATGTAATGTAACCAGTTTTCAATTTGAACTGGTTACAAAACACGTAAGGAGATTAAAATAAAAACACTGGATAGATTTTTATCATTATGTGATGGTTGTGTACAGGCACTGCCAACACACCTTTCAGTACAATCAACTTGTAAAAGTTCATGTCACATTATATGACCCCTTGAAATTAGCATATCCAGGCCTGGAAAATACACTCATACCTAAAATGATTTCCAGTTCTGTGAGTATGCATACCTAAAATATTTCATGCCTTTTGTGAGTGCTTTATGAAATCTTTTAAAATAAAATCAATGCTTGCTTACCCATTTTGTGAGAACCCTGGTTAATCTTCTTATTCAATGCTTGCAGAAAATTTGTGGAGATTTAATTTGTCATGACTCATGTTGTATGAGTGGTATAGTAGTTTGCTATTATGATCACAACCCATGCCACATTGTTCATTTGTATGAAAACATGTATTAGTGAGATTTGTCAAAAACTTTACCAATAAAAAGGGTATGATTATGAGTAAATCTGTGTTGTTTAGTAAAAGCATATGTATTTATTTAATTAGACCTATAAAAAAAAGAACATAGAAAAATGTTGTGAATTTTCACCCTTCATTTGGTTTTCTCAGGTGGATAAGTACCTGTATCACATGCGACTGTCTGATGAGAACCTGATGGATGTCTCTAGGCGGTTCAGAAAGGAGATGGATAAAGGACTGGGCCGAGACACTAACCCAACTGCAGCTGTCAAGATGCTCCCCACCTTCGTCCGCTCCACACCTGACGGCACAGGTGACGATGAGATTTTGACCTATACAGATGGAAAAAAGCATCATCAAAATAGCCTAAAACATTCAAGTTTATTTTTTTTACAATCACAAAAGGTATCTGAACACTAACCCATTTACTAAAGTAGGTAAAATAGGCCAATTTTTGCCCAGTCTCCAAAAAAGTGCCCCAATTTAGCTGAATCCGTTGAATTTCAATGCATTTGAAAAGTAAAAAAAAAAAAAATCAAGCCAAGTAACACCTGCAAACAAAGAGCTTGTCTCGGAACTGACTTTCCCCAAGTTCTCATAGTGTATTCAGAGTAACCACAGGTGGACACTACCTTTCAAAATGTTGGGGTGGTGGGTAAGATATATTTTAAGTATTGAAATTGTTCTCTTGGTGAGCCAAGGTTGCATTTTTTTTAAATCCGTATTATAGTAAAATGAGTAAAATAACTGTTTTCTGTTTTAATATATTTAAAAATGTATTGAATTTTCAACAGTCATTACTCCAGTCTTCAGTGTCACACGATCCTTTAGAAATCATTCTAAAATGCTGCTCAAGAAACATTTCTTATTATTATGCAAAACACATGCTTAATATGTTTTGTGGAAACCGCTTTCATTGGTTCTTTGACGAGAGTTCAAAAGAACAGCATTTATTTGAAATACAACATTTTTTGATCAGCCTTTGTTCGATTTAATGCCTCCTTTGTTATAATTTAAAATTGAATTCTTTTTGTGAAATGTTTCGCTTAAAATGTTATTCATGATATGTAATGTAACAGCATTCGTTTTGTACGTGTGGTTTAAGGGAGTAGTTCACTTTAAAAAAACTTTGCTGATAATTTACTCACCCCCATGTCATCCAAGATGTCCATGTCATTCTTTCTTCAGTCGAAAAGAAATTAAGGTTTTTGATGAAAACATTCCAGGATTTTTCTCCATATAATGGAGTTCATTGGGAACCAAACAGTTCAAGGTCCAAAAGACAGTTTCAGTGCAAACTGTTCAAAGGGCTTTAAACGATTCCAGACGTTGAAAAAGGGTCTTGTCAAAACGAACAAATCCTTTTTCATGCCATTTGGTTCATTCAACGAACGAAATGGACGAATTGACTCAGGAAAAGAATTGTTCTTTTTGATGAACGAGTTCGAACAGGAGAGTCACGAACGCGCATCACAGAACAGAGCAAGGCGAGCATTTGAGCTTATAAATCTTAAACTTTGTTGTTATTGTTTTTTTTTTTGTTTTTTTTTAAATGAGCGCTCTTTTCGCTTGATAAGACCCTTATTCATTGTTTGGAATCGTTTAAAGCCCTTTGAACAGTTTGTAGTTTGCACTGAAACTGTCTTTTGGACCTTGACCTATTTTGTTACCAGTAAAGTGCATTATATGGAGAAAAATCCTGGAATATTTTCATCAAAAACCTTAATTTCTTTTCGACTGATTAAAAAAAAAAGACATGGACATCTTGGATGACATGGGGGTGAGTAAATTATCAGTAAAAGTTTTTTTAAAAGTGAACTACTCCTTTAAGTATCCAATTTTAAGGCATTTGTATGTATGTAATTGTAATGAGGAAAAAAAATGAATTGAATATTGTGAATGAAAAGCATTTGTACCCTGTGGGAATGCGTTGGCGTCAGGTTCCATGCGGGTCAAGCCATGGGTGGAGGTATATTGTTGTCTGCAAGCATCCTGTGGAACACGTATTGTTCTGTTCAGGAAATGGTTCTTTTTGTTGTGAGATAAGATGAGGAGATGATTGATTCCAGTTGTGTTATTATCAGCCGTCACTGTTGATGTGTTGCGTGTTTCTGTCACAGTGACTGACACCAACCCAGCGCTGTCACTGGCATCTGAGAGTGTTTGACTGTGCACATGGGATGAGACAATGTCTCAAGTGGAGTGTGAAAAGAATAACTGTTGTCGGATTTCTGGAAAAATGCCTTTACACAGAGAAGTAGTCATGTGGGTATGAGCCACAAAAGGGTGCTTCAGTGTTGCCAAGGGAACGATATTGATCAATGAGACCAAGGTGGGTTTGCATCCAAATGGATGTTTGCCATCCCCGCTTACTCAGGTACTTTATTCTCATGTCATGATTCAGCGGTTGCTTTCTCTCGAAGAGATGCATTTCGTGTTGCATGGTTGAAGATTTAAGCAACTTCCTCCGGCAAAACATTTTGTTTGCTCAGGCTTTGCTTACCGTATGTCGTTTTGAAGTGAGGGTGGGGTGCGTGAATCCTGTTGTTATACTGACAGTGTACATTGAGTCAGAAGGTCACACCTGCACTGACAAATTTAACTAATTCTTTCTGAAATACCTTTTATTCGTGTTCAGCATAGAGGCCATATTGTGTGAAATCCTTTAAAAAATCTGAAATTCCTCCAACGCATACAGTGCTCAGAAATGTAGCCCATCCAGTTATAAGGAGGTAAATTAGTGTGACGGCATTTTAGACAGTGCTACATTAAATTATGTAACTTCACCAAAATAAAGTCATAGTGTGTTGAGAAATAAGTCATTATCGCTTAATCTAGTAATAATTTTAATTATTAGTTGCATAGCACTTTTCTTGACACTCAACGTGCTTTATATGAAAGGAGGGAGTTTGCTCAACTACCAGCAATGTGCAGCATTCACCTGCTTTTTTTGACCGTATAGTGTCCCCATCACTATACTGGGGCATTGGGACTCACAACAGGGTGAGAGGAGCGCCCCCTTCTGGCCTCACTAACACCTCTACCAACAGAAACCTAGTTTTCCCAGGAAGTCTCTAATCCAGGTACTGATCAGGCTCAACCCTGCTTAACTTCAGTGGGCAGACAGTCTTGGATCTGTGAAAAATAAGATCTGTGTTCAACAAAGAGTTGTGACCCTTACACGTTTTGTCTATCAAGGTAAAATTTACAAGTTATTCCAAAATGTATACATTACATTTTGAAGCCTATATAAAGTTTTTAAAGGGTAACTAAACTCCTGGTCAGAGCCTGACTCCACCCACTGGCAATATTTGAAAAATGCTGAAAAAGTGGGCAGACCCCAGCGGAGATGGAGACGAAATTGATGCTAAAACACTCTATCCTGATCGTTTTCAATACTCGCAATTCCAACTCCTGACTCGCTACAGTGGTTTTGACGAAACAAGCTTGTTTTTATACTGCCGCTCGTGCCAGGAGCGTGGTGAGCTGAAACCTGCGTACGTCACAAAGTGCGGCACATCCAATAGGAAAATTCAACTGCAGTAGCAACCGTTCAACCTGAAGAGGGCAGCACTAAGACGTTTTTATACACCATATATTGTAGAAATAAAACACTTTATAGACAAATGTCAAAAAAGTTACTCGAATCAATGACTGGTATTGATAAAGATCCATTCCTACAGATCATTAACTAAAAAAGTTGGTTTAGTGTTTAGTTAAAAAACACAAGCAGACACAATAAAGTTAAAAAAAAAACACAAGCAGGTTATAACTGTGTGTCTATGTCATAGATCAAAACGTGAAAATATTTAGAGGCTTTGTTCACCACAGACATTATTTCAGGCGATTTAGCAAAAACCCATTCAAAAATCCCATAGACTTTAGAGGGAGGGAACCGTTAGTGCTAAAATGCTAACTCACTTCCGCGTTTTGGCCTACAGAGTGACGTTGTATCTTCGGCACTCTATTCTCATCATTTTTTATTTTATTTTCAAAACAGTGTTTGGTCTATTTGTAAAATATTAATATAAAAATTCTTGTCATGTGATTATCCTTGAACCATGACCCCTTTGTTCTTGTAATGTTGTCTTTGTCGAAAGACAACATTCTCTTTGTCGAAATCTATTCTCTTGAATTAAATATAGTTTAAATTTGTTTGTAGAAACGGGCGATTTCCTTGCCCTGGACTTGGGAGGAACCAATTTCCGGGTTCTGCTTGTCAGAGTGTCCAGTAATGGGAAGCAGAAGGTGGAGATGGAGAACCAGATCTATGCCATTCCAGAGAACATCATGAGGGGAACTGGGACAGAGGTGAGGAGTATGTGCGCAAGCCTGTGTTTTTTGGGGTTTTTTTTTTTTTTTGTGTAAGTGTGTCTTACTCGGGATCTCATTTTAGGCTTTGCTAGCCTCAGTACATCTTTAAAAACCTGTCTTTGAAAATTCTCATGCAGAAAGCTCTAATGTGATGGATAAATCTTGATTCATTATTAGGTGTATTATATTTAGAGGGATATAGTACAGTTATTTTTGTTCGAAACTTGTTTGACTTACTTTCTTGTGTGAGACATAGAAAAATATATTTTGATGGTTGTCAACATTTTTTTTTTTTTTTTTAACATTGGCTAGAGGTCAATGTTAACCCAAACTGTCAAATTTCAAAAGTCAATGATAACAGAATTAAAATTTTTGGGTGAAGTGTTGCTCAAACAGCAGAGGTCATGGGTTCAATTCCCAAGGAAAGCAAGAACTGATAAAAATGTAAAATGTGTGCCTTGAATGCAGCGCAATTCGCTTTGGATAAAGGCCCCTGGCAAATGCATTAATGTAATGTATGCAAATAACAATCTGGCCAACCACAAATATCTAGGCCTAACATACAGTATAATTTAGAGGATGCACCTTAATGTTTTGCATGAGAATATTTTAACACCTATGAACAAAGTAAATGAGACCCACTCTATCGCTGCACATGAACATTTAACCAATTAACCATAACGCACAAGACATCAGTTTTTATCTCGGGGCCTTTTAAAAAAATGATTAAAGGGATAGATTATTAAAAAACCTTACTTGAATTACTTCAAAATATCCTTTTTTGCATTTCATCTTGCAATTGGTAATATGTATTGAAAGCTTTTGTTCTCACTTGATGTGTCTCTCTGCATGAAATAACCACTTTACATGGTTCAATCCTATATATTATGTATAAAACAGACATGTCTGTTTTATATCTTTTTATGTTTTATTTTTTTATAAATATGCTGTTATGCAAAGAATTATATCTTCTTTCCAATGACAGAATGCAGCCATTTGTATATTATTGATTAAGCAAAAAAAAAAAAAAAGCAATTTGAGATAGTAGAACTAACTTTTCATCATGATAATCACAAAACTGCCATAAAAATAATAATAGCTAAAAACTAAATAAGCCAACTGTTGTGCTGAAGGAAAATGAATGTAAGTGCCTCTAAGGTGGCTGGGATCTGAATCACGTCTGGTGTAAAACTAAACCAATGTTTCCTTGCATACTTCATCCCTACTTCTCAGTATTAGTAAGGCAGTGGATATGTTCAATGTTTGGACTTCAATCATTGCAATTCGGCCACAAGATTCCTCCATAAGAGTGCATGACCAGAGGGTGGAAGACATAGTTGGAACCCAGCTGTCAGAAAATGATGAGTTGCACCTGGTTCCTCACACACACCCCATGGCATTATGGCGTTGTGATTTCAATATAGAATGGATGACCTGAGGAGACTGCACGACATATTGATTGTCTTTCCCCATTGGATTTCCACACTTTCGGTAGCTTTTCTGAGGCTTGTTTCCACTTTAGTTCAACCTAAGGAGCTTTTCATTTCAAAACAATTATACTGCGCTTATGATTTGGTAGCCTTTAAAAATGACGTGCTTAAAGGGATACTCCACCGTTTTTCCCTCCCAAGCACTTGCTGTGGTATTCCACCATGCATTATAGTTATCCACTTTACACGCTTAGAAAAGCACAATGTTTTATTTTGCGTCACCGTCCTAGGTCGAGTTACACTACTCGTGTAACTGTATTTAAATAGGGAAAACGTGGAGGTGTTTGGTCGCTTCTCTGCTTGGCCCATATTGAATGAACTGGGCTAAGTTAAGTGCTATTAAAGCGTCTCGTGCGCCAGAGCGATTGAGCGCACACACTGAGACTCTTCTTAGTTAAGGTAAAAACATAGTTTAATATGAAAAAAACGAAGGAGTATCCCATTAAGAGATGAGGAGTAAAAACGATGGAGTATCCCTTTAAGAGATGAAAATAACGACACCTTTAGACTAACTCGCACTTAGTAAGATTACATTGACTTGATCCACCTAAATTGTTTGCTATTGAACATATTGCGTGACTTTTGACTGTAATGGGTTCTTAATCGTAGCAATGTATTTAAATTAAAATGTAAATTTTAAAATCTGTCTTTTTTTCTCTTTTCCAGCTCTTCGATCACATAGCCGAATGCTTGGCCAGTTTCCTTGAAAAAATGGGCATCAAAGAGAAGAAGCTGCCTCTAGGCTTTACCTTTTCATTTCCTTGCCAGCAGACTAAACTAGATGAGGTGAGATGAGAGAGAATTTTTTGGTGGAAGAATACTTTAAAATAAGGACCTCTTCAGCAAAAATGCCATGTTTCCATGGTTGCCCTTATTTCTGTGCAGAGTTTTCTGGTATCATGGACCAAAGGTTTTAAGGCGAGTGGAGTGGAGGGGAGAGATGTTGTGGGCCTTTTGAGAAAAGCCATCAAGAAGAGAGGGGTGAGTGTATGAATCAGTGTGTCATGCTTTTACATGCTAAAGCCATTGGTTTAATAGACCCTGCCCCAAATAGCTCACTTCATATGCACTTACTTACAGTGGCCAATGCGTGCGCGTTTGAGCTGCATGAATAATCGTTAAAAGATTGCGAACTCGCTTAAAACACCCAAGGACCCACGAACCTGGCAACACCATGGAACTTTTCCTCTTCGGTCGCCCTACTGGTTGGAAACGAAATTGTCCATTACCGCTGTCGTAAATAATTTAGCCTATCGTCGCACGCATGCTCGTTCTTTATCCAGCACCGGCTTTAGAATAAACAATGTCCACAGATAGGGCTGGGGTAAACGATTATTAACTAAACGATTAGTTGGGCGATTATTTGATCGATTAGTCGACTAATCTAATCACTAATTGGACGACTTATATAAAGAATTTTTTTCTGCTGCTCAATTAATAAAAAAACAATATCTCAAATAAATACTAGCATACTGAATCAAGATACTATACCGTGGCTAACGTTAGTCTAATGTTATGTATTTGAACACCATTATTATAACTCTACAACCGCCAAAACCGTGTTATTAAAATATTTTTTACAAACATTTTTTATCATAGAGAATGTTTAAATATTAATATCAGCGGAGGAGGGAAACGGAGGCGGAGTTAGTGGTGCGATCGGAGGCTGCTACTACTGGATATGAATCGGGAGAGGTTTGTGCACCTTATAATCAGAGCGCGTGCTGACACGGAGTAAAGCCTTGTTTACTCGACACGTCCGCACGAGCGCGAATGTGCGCGCGGCAAAAATGATGCGTTGGGTGTGCATAACCAGGAAGACTGTGGCTGGCTGTGTGTCCTTTTTTGTAACAGCGCGCCCGGCGCCGCGTCCGGGAAGGTCTTCAAGCCGAATCTGCCCGAGCTTGTACGTCTCACCACACCGGCACCCAGTTTGCGCATCTAAATTGCAATTTTTTTTCTTAAGGGTTTGTTTACTGTGTGTGATTCATTTAATGGATAGCACATTCACTTCTAGTTGTCTTCGTCCTCTATTCTGCAATGTTTCAGTCTCCCACGTGTGTGTGGCAAGCTGTACCGCCGGGAACATGCAAAAAATAAATAAATAAAGAAGCGTCGACTCAAAAATATGACGTCGACGCAATTTTGACGTCGAATCATCGACGTCATCGGCGCGCCGCTACAGCACTATCCACAGACAAGGTATGGTTTCATGTAACATGGAAAGGATGATGTATTGCGTCATCAGAAACAAAGACAAACAAAATAGTGACTATTGTAACGCTTGACGTAAAGCAGTCGAATTTTGTAGTTCTTTTTGTGCGCGGGTTACTACACGAACCCCGGAGTTTCGTAGTCCCAGTAGAAGCAATTCAGACGCCGTCAGGCTACAGCAGAAGTGCCTTTCACCCTGTTATGACTTGATGAACCAGTGATAAGATTTTGGAAACATTATTTTAAGGGGAAAAAATGTTACATAGTGTTGCTTTAAACCTTTGACTAAATCGCACCAGAACATTCAGATCTGCTTTGACTCTGCTGCTGACCCAGAGAGAGAGCAGTTGTCATTTAAAAGTATAAAACAAGAGCACATGTCATTCCTCTCCTCACAAAAGTGCACTGGCTGCCAGTTGCCGCTTGCATCCAATTCAAGTCACTAACTTTTGCCTACAGAACAACCACTGACTCTGCTCCTATTTACCTAAACTCATTTCTTCAGACTTAAGTGCCATGCAGAAACTTGCACTCTGCAAGTGACGCCATCTTGTGGTGCCATCTGAAAGAGGCACAAAATCTCTTTCTTGGACTTTTTTCTGTTCTGTTCCCTGCTGGTGGAATAATCCGAAGACGCTTCTTTTTCTGCAACACTTGATCCATTAATCCTAACACTTTATCCTGGGATAAGTGCTGGGATAAGTTTTATAGTTCAGCTATTAATTCCCCGTGAAATCAAAATTGAACCTATTTATTTGTTAGCGCATATTACTAGTCTTGTGGTGAACAATTAATCTGTGCAAGTAAATATATATATATATATATATATATATATATATATATATATATGAAGAGTTCAGATGCAAAAGCCTCTAAATGCCATTTGAAATTTTCTTCTAAAATGATCATTTTTATCAAGCTTGTATATTTAAGTTCAGTGATTTCACTTAAATGGCAATGATAATTACCTATTAAGTGTTATTTAAGTGAAATTACTGAACTTAACTATACAAGCTTGATAAAAATCATCATTAAAGAAGAAAATTTCAAATGGCATTTAGAGGCTTTTGCATCTGAACTCTTCATATATATACACACATTTTTTTTTTACCATGCTAATCTTTAATCAAAATCTGAAAAGTTACTTCCGGTCTGGAATGGTGTCTTTTTTTCTGATGACGTTGGTTTGACGGCTTGGGTTGGGAAACGCTTAACCACTCCCCTCAAACTCCCCTTAGTCTGCTTTGAGCGAGAGATGGAGAGGAGGAGCGCTAGAGTAAAACCCTGCCTTCTGTTCAATATTCTGTTTCACTTGGAAATACGTCTCGGCACTGGAGAAAAGTCGTTTGCAACTTCCGGTTCACGGGGACTTTAACACTGATGGCCACGGTAGAGATCAAAGTAGAGTAAATCTCCATTTGAAAGTATTATGTCACTTCAAATAACGATTGTATCGATTACATCTTTACACCACCAGATGACGACAAGTGACAGTTAAAAAAATTATTTGTCATTGAATCATTCATTCAAGACATTCGTGATTCATTCAGTAATAAACAAATTTGCTCCATTAGCATGTCAAAAATGACCTTTCTCCAGCACAACACACACTCCAACACAAACTGCACATAAATATAAAAAACAAAACAAAAATTTATCAGGCCAAATTTGGTCAGGCCAAACGTGAATCGGATCGACTTAGGATGAAAACACGGATCCACATCGGCAGAGCGTTTGAATTATGGAGAGACCTCCGCTATTTTTATTGTGATAAATTACACTAGTTTTCAGAAATGCAGAAATAATGGTAAACTGTAATGAAATAGCACGGTAAACTACAACATGTATGAATGACTGTTCCAGGATAACAAAAAGTCGGTGCTTTAGGATGTAACTTTTATTTTATGTACTAGATCTACTGTCTAATGTCACTCATCCCACTACTATCATATTGTTTACAGTACACATTTCCAGACACGTTCAGTACAGTAATGCTACTTCCTACGATCTTATTATAGATAACACCACAATAACACCACTAGATAACACCACAAATGTAACATTATCATGGTACGAGCATGGAGCATTAGTTCAACGTCGAGTTGATAAAAGTAGACCGTTATTGTAACGTTGCAGTGGGAGTTTACATGAGTTTCCAGCATGTTATGTGATGCTTTCTCCAGTGTGTTAAGTCTCAGTGTGGCCGTGTACTGTTCGAGCACAAGCGCTCTTGTAAAAATTGGTTGCAATCTGAAACATCACCAACAGAGGCCTCTAAAAAATACATATAGCACCTTTAACAAATTGCCAATCTCATGTTAACAAGTTTATTCAAAAAGACTAAATTCTGTGAAAAAATATTCATGATTTTTCCTGCATGGATGTGTCAATAGTGATCAACACAGCTACAGTAGCAAAGTTCATTTTAATACAGTCATGACAGATTCATTTTGTGCCTGTTTTGTGGGGGTGGTGATGGCTCAGTGGATAAGTGGATACCCGGGTTCGAATCCACCAATGTGTCTCTGAGCAAGACACTTAACCCCTAGTTGCTCCCGAGGCGTGTGACCTCTGACATAGCAATTGTAAGTCGCTTTGGATAAAAGTGTCAGCTAAATGAATAAAAATGTAAAAATGTTCAAGATTTTCTACATTAATGTCCACAATCATCTAGTTTTGGCGATGGCACATTATCACTGAGGTTTAAAGCATTAGCACTGACTGAGCACTCTCATGATAATCCAACAAAGAACGAATCATTAAAACGAATTTGTACATCATCCCTTTTAATAAGCCGATACTGCTAGAAAGAATTCGCTAAGTGTTCCAGTGGACCTATTTGTACCTGACCTTTTTCTGCGTTTAAATTGTCAAAAGTACGAACACGGGTCTAATGGCTGCAACAACAAACACATCTGTTGTAACTGTGCTGTGGAAGACCACCCCAAGTAGAGTTTTGAAAAACCATCTAAATGCTGTAATAAGGTGATTATTCAAAACATCTGCATCAATGTCCCATATGGATCAAAGAAATGAAGTACAGAAAGTTAGATGACAAAAGAGCATCAGTTACCCAGAAGCAAAGAAAATGGTGGCTGCTGCCCCTATTTTCAGTTTGAATAAAACTTTTGCCTCTGCTGTCAAAAAAGCTGTAAGAATAGATTGCCAGACAGGATGCGTAAAGATAAACCCCAAACTGTTAACTACAGTAATCTTATCTCAAAAACGAAGAATACACGGATTCAGAGCGAGACTCTTTCAAATGAATTTCATCTCAGAGTTCAACCACTGAGAATCAAAACGTTAAATAAAAATAACAGAAATGCAAGATCTTCACAATCAAAAGATGACATCAAAGACAAGACAAATTGAAGATGTCAAAACGACAGATTGAACACCATAGTAGAAGCCCATGTACTAAAGGCAGAATTAAGACAAATGTTCCTATTAGGTAATGGGAAATGTTATGGTGTCCAATGGAGCTGCAGTGGTGTCAAGGCTAATTTTACGGAGTTGCAGCGTTTAATTGCAGTTATTAATCCTCTTGTTGTATGTTTACAAGAGATACAATTATCATCAGATTGTGCTTTTCTCCTTTAATAGTCACATCAGTATTAACAGCAATCTACAGGGGACAGCAGATTGACTCTAGGGCTGGGTATCGCCCTAAATTCCCGTTTTAAATTCACCCTTTAACCCATTAAAATCGCAGTAACATGTAGCTTCAGGTGACTCATTGCTGTATTTGATCTTTTATACATTTTCAGCTTCAAATACCAAACAACATTTTTTTTTTTTGGTTCTCTCATCAGGACTTCGACATTGACATTGTTGCTGTGATCAATGATACCGTCGGCACCATGATGACCTGTGGCTATGACGACCATCACTGTGAGATTGGTCTCATTGTCGGTGAGTCACTGACTGTCTTATTATTGGACTCATATTCTAGTTGATATTAGTGGGAAATATCAGCCAGGGTGTCAGCAATTATTATCAGGCAAATGATGTGCTTGGTGTGAATAAAAGGTGCTTTATTCAGACACAGACACAGTCATTTCATTTGTTTAGGTTATTGGTTGAGGGAATTCTAAAGCATGCATTTTATAGCCTGTTCAGGTCTATTATTATGGCCTAACAAAATAATTTTTGTGGCATCTTGACAATTATAATCCTCACACTTCACTTAACGATCTAATTATTTTGCTTCATTTTCCCCAATGGTGTGTCAAATATGTGTAATTATAGCGGCTAGAACAGATGCTTCCTGAGTCTTTCACCAACTTTGTATGCCATGCACAGCCTGAGTTATTATACTCGCTAATTTGTACATAATTTTAACAGTATTTGACACAAGATGACAATTACAGTGGGCTAAAAGTATTCTTGGTGAAGTGGAAATACAGCCGAAGAGCAAGAACAGCTGAAAAGTGTGGAAGTGGTGGTAGTGAGCAAGGCGTTTTAGTGGGATTTTTTTCAGGGCTGCTCAGTTGGATTTTATTTCTGTTCATTTTCAATTTAACTGGACCTTGAAGCAGTGGAAGAAGGCCGTCTGGACCGATGAGTCCCGTTTTCTTTTACATCACGTAGTCTACATACGTGTACATATGCACCATTTACCTTGGGAAGTGAAAGCATCACGATACATTGTGGAGGGATGACAAGCCGCTGGAGGGAGAGTGATGCTCTGGGCAATATTTTGCTGGGAAACTCTTGGTCTGGCCATTCATGCGGACGTAGATTTGACACGTGCCACCAACCTAAGCATTGTTGCAGACTAGGTACACCCCTTCATGATAATGGTGTTCGCTGGTGGAAGAAAAATTGTCGATAAATATTTTTGTTGTCTAATAGCCATTCAATGGCCATAAACTCAATAGTTTGAAAAATGAACTCTACAAAAATATGACCAAATCAGTGGTTAAATTTAATCTTTAATATTATTGTAATGTGCCAGCTTACTGTACAGCCTTAATAAAAACACAGTACCAGTCATTAGTTATGTTTCCAATTTCAGACTGATCAAACCAACATTTGGGATGCTGTGCAATGAAATTGCTTTGATAATCACTCCAGTTATCCAATTACATCTATTGTTGAGTCACTAAAGTTAGTTGTTGCTAATCGAGGGATTTCATTCCTTAAACAGCTTCCCATATTATTTTATAATGAATAAATGTTGTTGTTTTTTAAGTTTGTTATGCATATTTTTAGAATTTTTTAGAGTTTTTTCATGCAATATTCAAAGGTGTGCATAAAAAAAGGTAGATGGAAACTGCTATTTGTTGTAGTGCTGGACCAAGACAAGGATGTGCTGCTAATGTATTGGTGCCAGATACCACAGGACATAGTACATTTCTCAGCGGGGTTTGTGCTGATTTAGCAGCATGTGGAGAAACAACAGCATATATGTTAGTTGCATTATATTTATATTAGCGAATTAATAGAAATATAATCCAACAAGATAAATATCCTAACCTGATTTAATATGAACATGCATGTATTGAAAAATATATATTCACTTAATAAAATATCATTTCAACTCATTTTACTTGCACATCTGTTAGAACTATACAAATCTGATTGCTGATTTAACATTTTGCTTGGGGGAGTAACTATCTTTTTGTCCAGTCATTATGTGCAAGTCCAAAATTTACATGGTCATTTTCCAAGGTTCAGAATGTTTCGCATACAAATTAATAAGATAACAAGAGCTGTTACTATCATGCAAATGGGGAACGTCCAGTATATTTGAAGGCAGCGGGTTTATTTTGAATTCAAAGACAGTGTCGAGAGACTACGTAAGCTTAATGATAGCTGGGCTAATAAAACAAGCTTACCCAAGGCTTACCTTCCACAAAGCCAGACTAGCTTTGTTGAGTGTACTATTGATGTAATATATTTGAACATCACAAAGGTCTAATGTAAATTCGTATATTCCCTTGCCTGCACCTTTGAACGGGTGTTTTTATTATTTAAGGATTTGTAGGAATCTGTTGAGATGGTGCTAAGAAAACACATGGACTGCAGTAGGTTTAAAGAGGAATTGCATTGCAGAATATGTGCGTGACTTATTTCTGCATTCATTTTATAATATTAGCAGAAAGAAATGACCACCGGTTTAGATTTAAAATCTTTTCAAAGCAGTTTTACGGAAAATGCATGTCTACATTACAATTTAGAGAGATCTGTTATCAGAGGTGTCCAAATTATGGAGATGGTCCTCACTGCAGAACACGAAATCCAGGGGGAGGAGTTGGATCCCACCTTGGCTACTATACATCAGTTTAACTTCTTCATCCCTTAATTCCCTTCCTTTCGTTCGGATATCCTCAGAAACTCCATGGATTGTAGCCCATACAAACACTCGAGAGCTCGTCCATGGAGGCTACTCCCCGCAGCAGAGCGAGGGGTAATCGAGTCGGCTGCCCCCACTCCATCCCGCCTGCCCCTTCATCCCATTTATTTATTTTATTGCTCATGCTTTTTTTGCAAAGACTGAGAAAACATTCTTTATAATAACCACAAAGAGATCCTATACCATGAAATATTCAACATTATTCTGTTGAGATGTTCTTTTTATAGGCTTTTATATATACATTTTGTTGAGTCTGTGTTATACATCAGATTTCTTAATGCTATGTTAAAATAGAAAAATTGAGGAGAAAGAAGGAAAAGAAGAGGGTATTTGAAACAGTTCCCACAGTCATAGAAAATCTTAGGCCCCGTTTACACGAAGGGAAAACGCAGATATTTCCCTGCGGTTTGGCCTCTCGTTTACACGAAAACCCCGTTTTTATCACTCCGGCCAAAGTGGAGATTTCTGAAAACGCCGGTTATGTGTTGTCGTGTGAACTGGGAGAAACGGCGTTTTAGGTTCTCTCTTGTCGATTCTGAGGATTCTGATTGGCTTGCATGGCTTTATCCTTAACCCTACACTGCCGCCAATAGGTTTGGCATAGTTATGATGGCGCTCGACGGCATATTTATGCTGTGTGTGAACGATGTTATTTTTGAAAACGTTGAGGGGGAACATATTCATTTTGCTAAATACCCAGCTTTGTGTAAACGTGGCCTTAGGCTGGGATAAGTAATGGGCTTTATGCCCAGCTGCACTACTTCCTGAACTTCATCCAGCTCCTTGTTTCCTGTCTGCCATTATTGGCCAAATTGATTAATTATTGTTGCCATGACTACTGAGGTCCGGGCCGGCACACCTGAATTAATCAATTTGGCCAATAATGGCAGCCAGGAAACAAGGAGCTGGCTGAAGTTCAGGAAGTAGTGCCGCTGGGCATAAAGCCCATTGAAATGCAAAACAGTGAAAAAGTAATGGAAATGTATGGAAAGTCATGGAAATTCAATGGTCAAGAAGGGGAACCATGTTTTAAGTTCCATGAAACCCCCCTTTTATCAGCATGGGTCAGTTCTCTTCAAGACTTGTTACCCATAGGATTTTAAAACTGCCAGTTTAAAATTCCATTTTAACTGATTTTTAGGCTACTAATATGACTGGAGTCTTCATTTCATGGTAGTTTTACATTATTATTTATTTGTGTAAAACATTTTTTATAAGGGAAAAATGACTCGGTGCTCCTTTAAAATGGAAATTTGCATGCAACATGTAACGTCATGCCACATTTCCAGGAATCTTCAATGTAAACAAGTTGCGTGTGTTTTACAGGGACGGGCACCAACGCGTGCTACATGGAGGAGATGCGGCACTTGGAGCTGGTGGACGGTGACGAGGGTCGCATGTGTGTGAACCTGGAGTGGGGTGCTTTCGGCGACGATGGCACCCTGGATGACATCCGCACTGAATTTGACCGAGAGATTGATGCTGGCTCCCTAAACCCTGGCAAACAGCTGTGAGTGACAATCCTGTACCTGACAGTTCTCTTGTTGACACTAAAATCCATTGAGGCCTTTTTCCCTATAGGGTAACTAGGCAATTACGGAAACGGTTAGCAAGGTTGTTACCATGGCGACAGTAAGTCACAGGTGCTACGCATTCTTGAGTATGCATTTGTTTTTAGAAGGCAAGTGCGAACCTGGTTGGGTAGACCATACTATATGTTCTTGCTGCAACAACTAGAAAGCGAGTCACATCATTCATTGTAAGTTAGCCTGATATCCGAACAGACGTCATGTGTCTTGGGAGTTTTAAAGCTAATGTTCCTGTCCCTAATCGCTGTGACTCAACGTGCACTTTTAAATTCACTGTGAAGAATCCGCACTTTGAAAGCTCAGAAAATGCAGAACTAATCAAATACTATTATGCTATGAGTGGTTGTGGCTGAGCTCTTTACATGCCTTCTGTGGTGGAGTATGGCAATCGATTGCTTTATTAGATATGCACATATGCAGCTTTTTAGAGCTGCTTAACAGCAGAATTTTAATTTCTCATTGTTACGTACCCCGTTTCTTTAGAGTTGGGAGTCACTTTTATTGTTCTCTTGCTGTCTTGCTTTCACTGCTCTCTGAGACATGAGGAATGTTTAGACCAGGGGTTTTCAAACTTTTTTTGTGTGTGGAGCACTATTTGTAATCAAGAATTTCCGCGGACCACCTCATAATACACATAATAAAATATTTCTACACACTGTCCTACTTTAATTGGTTGTAGCGAGAACGTGCTGAGATTGGTCAGCTTAATGTGGCCATTATCTGATTGGCTTGAGGAAACAGTGGGTGTAGTCCGCTTATTTGTGGATTTGTCTGCACCTCGACGCTAGAAGTGTTTCAAAATCCAGAAATGCGTGAGGGGATTTACAAATGCACAGAAAGCGGTTCACAAATAAATGCCAGGCAGAGTTGTGTTTGTGGCATAAAAAAAAAAAAACATTTGTAAATTTTATTCATTTGTGAGTTTTATCATTTTTCCTGAAACTATTTACATTTATTTGTGGATCATAATCTATTTATTTGGAATAATGCCAATTCAGGTATACAGTATATACCATAATCAGGTTCATTTGAACAACAGGCTTATTTCCATAGCAATGGAGTATGAAATCTATACAGTAATAAGAACACTTGGATATAGTCAACCTTATTTCAAAGCAAAAATCATACACACTGAGGGAGTCAAAGAAAAGAAATTAAAAGAAAAGAAACGCCATTTACAAAAGTTTGACATAACCAAAGACTCGGCTCCCTTTCCCTTCCTTTCATTTCCAGTTATCCTATGAGCATGAAACATGATATATATATATATATATATATATATATATATTGTCATAATTTGCCTGTCAAGTGTTAGTGGAACATGTTCAGACATAACTATTTTAAATGAGTCAAATCCTTTTTTTTTATTGACCAGGAATAATTTAACCAGTTACATTTTTATAATATTGGTTTCAAACCGTAGTGTCAATAGTCCTTTCTTCCCTTTTGTGACATCCGAGTGAAACAGCTTCTCAATCATGAAAAAGGTAAGCCAGGACTTGATTTTGTCCATCAGGAATTGATTGGATCGTTGTGCTTTGCTATTGGTTGATCTCATGTGAGCAAACACACCAGTAAACATGTCATCAGAGAAGAGATGTTGTTGCAAGAGGAAAGGAAGTTATTTTGATTAAAGAAGCACAAGGGCACATACATTTTTAAATGATGCTGTGCACAGATAAATAATGAATATTGCAACATTCCATAAAAATATTTCATGGTGACTTTAATTACAAACTATAAAAATATTATTTAAAATACTTCATTTTTTAACATTAAAATCAATTCTTTAATTAAATTCATTAAATTCTTGATGCAAGTGGCCCCTCTCTGCACTACATTAATTACTTTCAAGGCCATGTTTCTATAGAGTTTTAAGTAAGGAATAATTGATGATGGGCTGTTGAATTAATAAAAAAAAATGTCATTGTGGGTTTTGGTTCTTTTGCTGTCCTTGACATGTTCTTGAACCAATCAGATGGAAGCATTCAACAGCCCCATAGGATAAAATTTACCCTCTCTTTCTTTTCTTTTTCAAAAACTATTTCCTACACCCCTAAAGCATCCTGGGGTTAAAGCTGCCGTCGGCAACATTTTTTTTTTTTGATCATATTCAGTGAAATTGACACTATAATCCGACAGAACAACATAAATAAAGTGGTTTTAGAAAAAACCCGAGCTTCTAACTTCGCGTTTTATTTGTTTCACAAAAATCCACCGCTCCCAGATCATCGGGTGCAATCAGCGCAGGGGGATGTGAGATTTGACTGTCAATCACAGATCGGGCACACGCCACCCCTCGCGCACGTTACAATCACATGCACACGCCTGAAGTTCGCGCAGTAAGGAAGAGTGATGGCGGAACACTAACAAACCAAGTAAGCTCATTTAGAGTATAAATGACGTTAGCAATTGCAATATATTGGTCGATTAGCCAGGGCAGCATACCTCCAAATAATAAATGGTGATTGATGGATGCTGATGAGACAGTCGCGTTCACAGATAACCTGGCGCACACGCACTCGAGCACAAACTCTGTGGGAGGGTATTCGTTGATAGTGGGGGAGGGGCATGAGAGTTGTAAATATTCAAAATTTTGCCTAAGTCCACTCAATCTGCCAGATTTGCCGATTTGCAGAGTTTTTCACTCAAGGGAATATAGTGATTGGGTTCACTAGTTGCCCCAGCATATGTTCAATAACCTCTAGACGACCATTGTCCACCAATACCGCCTCACTGCATCATGACATGCATGTTCATCGTGGTCACTCATCTGCCTGACTTTACGTGCTGTGTGTTTTGGTTTCATGCAGGTTTGAGAAGATGATTAGTGGGATGTACATGGGGGAGCTGGTCAGACTCATCCTGGTGAAGATGGCCAAAGATGCTCTGCTGTTCCAGGGACACACCACTCCAGATCTGCTCACCACTGGCCACTTTCAAACCTCCTTCGTCTCTGCCATCGAAAATAGCAAGTCAGTACCTTTTTGTTCTTGTGTATTTCTAGCTCTACTATGAATTAAATGGTACACATTAACGAGTCTCGGGTAGTCGTCTAAATTGCGATTGAGGATGTTGGAGGTGGAGATTTATAGCCTTTTCTCACAGCACTTGATATAATTAAACTTATCTATTTGATGATGGATCCAGAAAGGTTCAAATGACAATCACCAGTGACAACTAGAGATTCACCCGTTGTAAAATGCAAAAGACTTCATTCGGAGTGGCTACAGAAAAAAAGAGACTGCAAGCGGACCAATGTGAAAACAAGGATAGATATAGGAAGGGCATTAATATAGCTTCAATGTATTGCAGAGACTGAGAGACTCTCTATATTTGTTACGGTGAAATCACAAAATCTAACGCACGAAAAAACGTGTCCCTGCTTGAAATACAACCACTAATAAACAACGGTTTTTGATGAGGAAAATAAACAATACAACTAGTAGGCTAGGGATTAGAAGTTTGGAACCCAGAACCTCTGACACCCTTGGCAAAAGTTCTGCTTCTGGACCATTAAATTTCATGGGGATAATTGTCGGATCTATGTATTTAATCATGTGAAAATTCTCAACACTAACAACATACAGTATATTCTATCTCATTAAACGACAAATGAAACACAATGTACTATTGTATACTAATCCGCCATGTCACGCTCTGCATGAGTGGTATTTACGACAGTAACGTTAAATACAAGTACTCCACAGCGACTCTAGGGGTCGCTGTTTGACAAAAACGGGATTCCTGCATAGTGCCCCTTTAATTCAAAGTTCTTCTTACCAAGAAGCATATGGTGTCTATGAACATCTACTGTCTGGTCCAAATTCTCAGACCACAAGAGAAATTTTTTTTTGTCCCTACAAAGAAGATCAGCATGACAGTTTGATTGAAAAGTTTCACAACACAAGGACACAAACTTAGATCAAGTTAGATCAAAACAATATGTTACTGTTGTAACCCAGGTTCTCTGAAACATCAAGCGGAGAGATCCACCTATGGGAAGGGGCGGCAGTGGCTCATGTAGGTTGTCTACAGTACAAACCGGAAGGTTGGTGGTTCAATCCCTGGTTCCACCTGACCACGTGTCGAGGTGTCCATGAGCAAGACACCTACCCCCAGCTGCTCCCGACATGCGGGATGTCGCCTTACATGGCTTACACCTCCGTTGGTGTATGACTGTGTGAGTGAATGGGTGAATTTGAGGCAAATGTAAAGTGCTTTGGTGGCCATTGGGTCTGTGAAAGCGCTATATAAATGCAGTCCATTTACCATTTTACCTATGGGAAGGGCATCCGTACCTCTGCAGAAGCATCCAATTGCACCAAGTCTGGCAAGACAGACAGAAGTGTGCAGCTATTGCCAGGCCAACCCCCTTACCTGAGGGCATATAATGCCTGCAAGCGCTGCTGTTCTCTAGTAAGTATATTCGGCTCTAGTGCAACAAGCGGGGCAATACTGGTGGATCTCTCCACTCAATGTTTCAGAGAACCGGGGTTACGACCGTAACCTATTGTTCTTTCATCACGTGTTCGAGATCCACCTATAGGAGAGACATGGACAGCTCCCTGATTGCCCAATTCACTCACAGTGAGGTTCTGTAAGTCAGAGAAAGACAGTCACCCAAAGGGGCGGGGCCTGACACAATCCCATTAACATGAACCCACCATACAGACTCGCACATAATTGCTGTGTACAGGCAGGACATGAAACGTGTGTGGCACACACAAGAGAAAGAAGGGTTAAGATAACCCCACGCCCAAAACAGAATGTGCTACCGAGGTTCTAGTGACATCCAGCCTGTAGTAACACACAAACGTATAGGGAGAAGCCCAGCTGGCAGCAGAGCAAATGTCCTGCAGCGATACTCCCCTGAACAGAGCCCAAGAGGCAGCTAAGCCCCTCCTGGAATGAGCTCTGATGTCCTCTGGGGGCTGCCCTCCCTTCGATTCATATGCCAAAAATTTGGCGATCCTATAAGAGAAATATAGAATTTAGAGCACGAGGAATGAACCGAGAGTGCATGTAACTCACTGACGCGTTTAGCTGATGCCAAGGCCAAGAGCAAAGCTGTCTTGAAAGACAACGGTTTTAGGGAAATATTTCCCAGGGGCTCAAAAGGGAATTAAGACAGAGCTTCCAGCACCATGGAGAGGCCCCATTCAGGGAACGCTCTTCTGATGACTGGCAAAGAGCGACGGGAACCCTTTATAAATCTGCGGATTAGAGGATGCTACCAAACCGCTGAGCCCTCAAAACCCACATGATGACAAGTAGAAATCGCTGCCAGGTAGACTGACATGGAAAAGGACCCGTGGACCTCCTTCAAGACTTTTCCATAAGGTCTTTAAGGAAACACAAAATATCAGGAACTGCACACTGATATGATGCAAGACCACGCCCAACACGCCACTCTTTGAACACTTGCCACTTACAGCCATATAAGGACTGCATTGAAATGGCCCTGGCATTCTGTATAGTAGCAACCACACACGGGGGAACTCAAAGTGCACTTGGGTTCGTCCTCTCACGGGCCAGGTCCAGAGAGCCACCCTGTCCTGATGTGGGTATTAAATCTTCCCGCTCGCCTGGGACAATAGGTCTGTACGGAGGTGGAGGCGCCACGGCTGGGCATATAACAGAGGGATTATCTCCGCCAACCATGGTGCCTTGGCCCACCTAGGAGCTATCAGCATGATGGGCCCTGCTCTCTCGCCCTGGCCAGTGTGGGAATTATCAGGCACAGGGGAGGAAAGCAAACAGCAGCACTTTGGGCCATTGCATTTACCCTAAGGGGTGCGTGCGTCCACGTCCTTTAGTGAGAAGAACAAAGGATAATGGTAGTTTTCGCACAAGGCGAATAGATATTGAGCATCAGTGTCAGTTCGGGCAGACCAAGTAGTCAAGATGCTGCTAACGCTATTGGCCGACAACATGGTCTCATAGCGCATCTGCTGTTCATCTCCCTCTCCCCTCTTTGCTATTGCCTACGCTCAAATCAGGGCGCCCTATTTAAGCTGATTAAGTTTGCTCTTAACTGCTTGCTGCTCACTCTCTGCAACCCACCTCCTCCCCAGCTCCTCCTTGCCATGTATAACTTGGCATTTGCTTTTCTGTCATCGTTGCTGCTCTCTTCATATGGGGGAATAGTTCTGCTCTCCCAGTACTAAACTGTGAGCATTCCCTCCATATCATCCATATCATACCCACTATCTGAGGATGACTAATCTCGCCTCGATAGAAGGTCCGCGCCTCTGTTCAGAAATGCCTGGAACATGAGTCGCGTGTAAAACCCGTCTGCTCCATACCAAAAGCTTGTGAGCTAGAGTGTAAAGTTTCAATGAGCACACATCACACTGATGGTTGATGTAAGCCACTGCGTGGTATTGTCGCAGTGTATGAGCACATGATGTCCCTACAGGCGAAGCAGAAAATGATTTAGAGCTTTCCATATGGTCACAAGCTCTAAACAATTTAAGTGCGCTGAATGTAGTCTGCTCAGCTGTATACCGTTGACCGTTCTGCCCTCCTGGGTGGCACCCCAACCTGTTAAGGACGCATCTGTCACCACAACCTTCTGCATCATAACCGCCCCCAGAGGGGTTCCCTGTGCGTAAAAGTTTGAGCTCTTCCAGAGTTTGGCAGCTTTGCGACCATCATCCTCATACCTGAGAGTCTCACTGAATCGGGGTGAAATGTATTGACAAAACCCATTGCATGAACGCTCTCATTCTCAGGAGTCGCAGCGGCAAACCCTGGATAGATTAAGCCATAAGACCCTTCAGCCTGAGCCATGTACGATATCGTACTTTCGCCCCCTCTCTGAACTGCGATAGACAGTTCATTAGTAAGAGAATGCACTCTTGAGTGAAACACGCTCGAATGGAGACCGAGTTCAACTCCAAACCCAGGAAAATCACAGTCTGACTGGGTGTAAAATTGCTCTTGTTCACATTCACCCTGAACCCGAGAGATGTGATGTGTGAGCTCATTCGATTCGGTTATAATGAGCCAATCTTCTCTGTATGTCAAAATTCTCAGACCTGACATTCTTATGGGTGTTAAGCCCGCCTCCGCACACAGACAGAAACTCCAGAGGCTTAATGAGAGCCAGAACGGCAGAACTGTGAATTCGTAACATATGCCTTGGTAGATGAAACTAAGAAACTTCCTCTGTGGAGGATAAATACTTATGAGGAAAAAGCATCTTTCAGATCGACCGATGTGGGGGGCACCACCTGAATCGCTCCCTTGTTTAAAACGGAAGATACTTTCTTTTTCTGAATTTTTGCGGCATGCTCCTCCATGTGTGAAGAGAGAACGTCGTTTAGCGGTTTTATTGCAAAGTGCAGTCTGTAGCCCTGCATTATTGTACACGTCACCCACTCTGGAGCTGAAACAGTTTGTCAAGCCAATTCGCGACTCACGAATATTCCGCCGCTGTGTAAGCCTAGCTGGCTCATTTGTGATACAATGGCACCCTCTAGTGGATGAACTAGGGGCGACATGCAGGGGTTCAGATTTTCTCTCTCTGCAGGGAGATGATTTCTCTTTGTGGTGAGTGGTCCTTTCTCTGTAACAAATTAATTTTATCCAATTTTTTTATGTGTTTTGTATGTGTTCGTGTTGGGGAACTAACTGGGTAAGGAGAATACAGTATGTAGCGGGTGGTGACACTGCTTTTGCACTTTTTTTCACGACAGACCCCCTGAACATGGGGGGAGAACACACAACGTCCACATGCGCTGGGCAGTCCTGAGAGTGGGGTGGCTGACCCCTCAATAAGAAACCGTCCATCTCTTGAACAGGGGCTTTAGGGCAGGAAGAGAGTCAGAAGAGCTTGCGACTCGTGAGCGTGGACTCAATGCCCCCATCGGCTGAACATCAAGCAGGCCGCCTGCGTTTCAAGTCGGTGAGGGTAGGGTTTGAGGGTTTTCCCGCCACGGCAGGAGTCGGTCTCCCCCAGGGCTTAGCAGAGGGTTGGTTGTTGTGTCTTGGCAGAGGTTTGTTACGGGGCCTTTCCTTACTGTGACGGAAGTTAAATCCAGAGACGGGGGTCAGAATGGGTGAAAGTCCTTCACGGCAATCAGCGCACCATGTGCGGCCGGCCGGGGGTCACAGGAGTTTTCCGGCAGAATTGCAGTCATTGGAAAAATCTGTAGTGGGCAGCGATGGAAAGGGAAACAGGTGAGAAGATGCAAGAGTGTGGGCGGCCCAGAAGCAAACACAGCTAAATAACAACTGTCATGCCTGGCTGAGCATCCAACCGAGCTGCATCAGTGCAGAGATTGCAAGAAGCGAATGTTAACTGGAGAACAGCAGTGCTTGCAGGTGTTATATGTCCTGAGGTAACCTGGCATTGGCTGCGTGCTTCTGTCTTGCCAGACTTGGTGCAATTGGATGCTTCTGCAGAGGTCAAATATGGATGCCTATCCCATAGGTGGTTCTCGACCACAAGATGATGAAATAGAACCTTATGAATCCATTTCATTCCTATATAATTTGATCTCAGTTTGTCTAAATTTTTTAAAAAGTCTCTTATGCTCACCAAGGCTGCTTTTATTTAATCAGAAATACAGCTAAAACAATAATAGTGTGGGATATTATTAAAATTTCGAAGTAAAATGTAATAATATCATTTTAATTAATTCCTGAAAGGCAAAGCTGACTTTTCAGCATCATTATTCAATCATCACATGATCCTTCAGGAATCATTCTAATATGCTGATTTGGAGCTCAAGAAATATTTCTTATTATTATCCATGTTGAAAACCATTGTGCTGCTTAATATTATTATGGAAACAGTGATACTTTGAACAGTGATATTTTTTCAGGATTCTTTGATGAATAGAAAATTCAAAAGAACATCATTTACTTGAATATTTGTGATATAAAAGTTTTGACTGTCACTTTATTTCGGTTAATATTCATTCAAACCTCCAAATAAATCAGAATCAACATTGTCTCTTCTGCAGGAATAACGAAGGTCTGGTGAGTGCAGAGCAGGTGTTGAGAGGACTAGGACTGGACCCGTCCCCTGAAGACACTGTGGCCACGCAGCGTGTGTGTCAGATTGTGTCTACACGTGCGGCCCATCTCTGTGCTGCCACGCTGGCGGCTGTGCTACGGCAGATCCGAGATAACAAAGCCCTAGAGAAATTGCGCACCACTATTGGCGTAGATGGATCGGTCTACAAAAACCACCCACAGTGAGTTTATTTGTCCAGTACTTGTGTGCGCTTGTTGTGGTACCAAATGTTTACCATTTTCATACTCCATTGTAGTTACATGTCATTGTACTCACAAGAATACCATGGCGAATGTATTGTAGATGTTAGATTTCCACCTTTTTCTTTTCATTTGTTCAGATTATTCTAACTCAACAAAATACTTGAAATCTCATTATTGTAAGGTTGTACCCTAGTTAAATGCGTTTCAGTAAAGCTCTTGAGGATGTAATTAAAAATATAGCTGTAAGCAGCGATTATGGGCCCAAGCCGGCGGCACCGCAACCCTGATGCCTTTAGTTACCTTGGTACCTCGCTGTTTAAGGCAGAAACAATGAGCTCATTGAAGTAAAGAATACATGTTTTTAGGTAATGTTATATTGTTAAAACTGGTTACATAAATTTGGTATCGAAAAAAAGTATTGTTCAGGAACCGAACTGGTATTAAAGTCAAGGTATTGGTATCGAACATTTCGTTACGATACCCAGCCCTAGCTGACAGACTAAACAACCTCTGTTGTAATGGGTTGACAAAAAAAATAGACTAATCTAGACTGATCTTTAAATACGATTTCATTTGTTAAAAAACTTAGATCGCACTGTGTCCGCATGGATAATCACTGTGGTATTTTAGATCCAAGCAGAGCAGGACGACGGTTCGTCAGTTCATTAATGAATTCATTGTCAATGTCACACCATTTCTATAACTAAGTGGCTCTCCTGAATGTTGTCAGAGAGTTTGGCAAGGCCATAAGCACAGCAGGGAGTTGAAATTCTGGGGGCTTTTAACAACCACCCGCTGAGATATGGCTGCATTCATCAATTTTCTCAGATTCCTCAACAACTATGTCAGTGAAGTGTATGACTGTAAAATGACTGAAAATCTGTTAGTGGGTGCTGTGCAATGATACTTATAGACTATCTATCTATCTATCTATCTATCTATCTATCTATCTATCTATCTATCTATCTATCTACATAATTTGTGTATGCATTTTTTTAAAACTAAATCTTTAAATTATATTCTGATTAATTAATTTAATTAATCACAAATTAATAATCAAATTTGACTGATACATTACCCCCAAATGCGTTAAATGAGAAAAGCATAACAGACATTGCAAAAACTTTAGAAAGAAATTTGATTCAACATATAGAATTTCTTACACATAAAAATTTAGGCTACAGTGGCCATGTAAAAAAAAAAAAAGTTATATTTATGGACCAAAACCAGTTGGTCAGCATTCTTAAAAACATCTTCTTTTGTGTTCCACAAAATGAAAGTCATAAAGGTTTAAAATGTCATGGGGATAAGTAAATGATGACAGAACCTTCATTTTGGGGTGACCTATCTTATGTCTACTTTCGATGAGAACTTTTCCTTGGTGTTTATTTTCATGACTTAAGCTTTATGAAATTAAAGCAATCTTCAAGCATTAATGCTAATTAGCTGTGCTATTTTAAGCTGGCACGCTCCAGCTTTCACCACCTTGGGTGCTAACACATGCATTC
The DNA here is from genome assembly GCF_016745375.1 of Pimephales promelas. The sequence continues at coordinate 3,304,352 of NW_024121876.1, read as the reverse complement.
AAAGAAAGGGATCATGCTCGAACATTTTCTAAAGGTGTGGATGTCACTTTCAGAGTGCCGTCTGTGTTGATTCGTCTGTGCCATCACGTGCCAGTCATATGTAGTTTATTTTGAAATGTGTGGGTAGATGTAGAGTAAACATTGTCTTTACAACTGCCAACTGAACAACTGTCTTTAAAGGGAAAGTTTGAAAAACCCTGTATTAGATTTCTCAAACTGCAAAAGAGGAAAATGTTTCATTTGATGTATATTTATGAGCCATATACAAACCCAATTCCATAAAAGTTGGGACACTGTACAAATTGTGAATAAAAACAGAATGCAATGATGTGGAAGTTTCAAATTTCAATATTATATTTAGAATACAACATAGATGACATATCAAATGTTGAAAGTGAGACATTTTGAATTGCCATGCCAAATATTGGCTCCTTTTGGATTTCATGAGAGCTACAAATTCCAAAAAAGTTGGGACAGGTAGCAATAAGAGGCCAGAAAAGTTAAATGTACATATAAGGAACAGCTGGAGGACCAATTTGCAACTTATTAGGTCAATTGGCAACATGATTGGGTATAAAAAGAGCCTCTCAGAGTGGCAGTGTCTCTCAGAAGTCAAGATGGGCAGAGGATCACCAATTCCCCCAATGCTGAGGCAAAAAATAGTGGAGCAATATCAGAAAGGAGTTTCTCAGAGAAAAATTGCAAAGAGTTTGAAGTTATCATCAACAGTGCATAATATCATCCAAAGATTCAGAGAATCTGGAACAATCTCTGTGCATAAGGGTCAAGGCCAGAAAACCATACTGAATGCCCGTGATCTTCACACAGGAATGCTACTGTAATGGAAATCGCAACATGGGCTCAAGAATACTTCCAGAAAACATTGTCAGTGAACACAATCCACCGTGCCATTCACCGTTGCCGGCTAAAACTCTATAGGTCAAAAAAGAAGCCATATCTAAACGGGAACCAGAAGCGCAGGCGTTTTCTCTGGGCCAAGGCTCATTTAAAGTGGACTCTAGCAAAGTGGAAAACTGTTCTGTGGTCAGACGAATCAAAATTTGAAGTTCTTTTTGGAAAACTGGGACGCCATGTCATCCGGACTAAAGAGGACAAGGACAACCCAAGTTGTTATCAGCGCTCAGTTCAGAAGCCTGCATCTCTGATGGTATGGGGTTGCATGAGTGCGTGTGGCAAGCTTACACATCTGGAAAGGCACCATCAATGCTGAAAGGTATATAAGTTCTAGAACAACATATGCTCCCATCCAGACATCGTCTCTTTCAGGGAAGACCTTGTATTTTCCAACAAGACAATGCCAAACCACATACTGCATCAATTACAACATCATGGCTGCGTAGAAGAAGGATCCGGGTACTGAAATGGCCAGCCTGCAGTCCAGATCTTTCACCCATAGAAAACATTTGGCGCATCATAAAGAGGAAGATGCAACAAAGAAGACCTAAGACAGTTGAGCAGCTAGAAGCCTTTATTAGACAAGAATGGGACAACATTCCTATTCCTAAACTTGAGCAACTTGTCTCCTCTGTCCCCAGACGTTTGCAGACTGTTATTAAAAGAAGAGGGGATGCCACACAGTGGTAAAAATGGCCTTGTCCCAACTTTTTTGAGATGTGTTGATGCCATGAAATTTAAAATCAACTTATTTTTCCCTTAAAATTATGCATTTTCTCAGTTTAAACATTTGATATGTCATCTATGTTGTATTCTAAATATAATATTGAAATTTGAAACTTCCACATCATTGCATTCTGTTTTTATTCGCAATTTGTACAGTGTCCCAACTTTTATGGAATTGGGTTTGTATTATAATTTTGACTGTTTTCCTCTAGCGATCTATCTTCATTTCAGTCTTCCTTCTAGTCTAAGTGGTTATTGAGTAACTACGTGATAGTAAGAAAGGGTGTTTTACCTGGATGTATGCATAGTTTTGTACATAGCAGCTGCAATGGCGAGGCATTTTCCTTCAATAATTCAAATCATGTTCCTAAAGTTTCAGTCCCCTAGGCTGACTCAATATAGTTTTATATAGTTTTGTGTCATCATGTTTTTTTTCCAGAATGCCTTTATTTAATAATTGATCAGAATTTTTTAGCATACCCTTAAATCATTTTTTATTTTATTTTAAAGATCATTATGTTTGCAAGTCTTAGCCAACTTTTTTCTCCAAAAAATGAAAAATATCCACACCATCACACATCATTCCAAAATCCACTTTATCAATACCTTGAATTTCTCAAGACCCTGGTCAGATCTTTATTCCAGGTATTTTTTTTAGTTCATAATTTAACCAAAGAATCACCAAACTCCAATTGCAAACATTGCATCACCACTCAAAGTAGAACACCTTTAAATGTATTCTCTACCATGCAACCGACTAGTTTATTATGAACTAAAGTTATTTTCTCCTGTTCTCCATCTTGTGCATCTTTCACATTTGCCTGTCACCTTTCCTTCCTTTTCCTTTCTTCGTTCTTTCTTTGCTTTTAAACCCTTTTCTCTCTCTTATACACACTCTTTTGCTCTGTTGTTTTTCCGGTAGGTTTGCCCGGCGACTGAATAAAATGGTTCGATCATTGGTGCCTGACTGCGACGTGCGTTTCTTGCGCTCTGAGGATGGCAGCGGCAAGGGGGCTGCCATGGTTACAGCCGTGGCATACCGGTTGGCAAAGCAGCATGCAGAACGTCAGCGTATCCTGGACACCCTACGCCTCAATCAGGATCAACTCCTGGAGGTGAAGAAAAGGATGGAAGGGGAGATGAACCGAGGCCTGGCTAAAAATACACACCCTGCAGCCACTGTTAAAATGCTCCCCACGTTTGTGCGCTCTACTCCGGATGGAACAGGTTAGAGTTAGAAACCCAATTTTTTTTTTCAATTTTTGACTTCAATAAATCAAAATACCATGATCTTTAATTCACCCCGTGTTCCAAAACTCTATATTTTTATTTTTATGAAAGCAGAATTGTTTTTAAAAAATAAAACTTTCTTAGTGACTTTAAAAGAGTTCTTAGTGATCACATCTGCCGAGCTCTAAAATAAATGGGTCTCATTCATGAAACACGAGCAGAACGAATTTTTGTGTAAATCGTGTGTAAAGTGGTTCTGGCGTAAATTTTCGGATTCATTACAATGTTCGTATTTTCCAAATGTTAGTTGGTACGCAAGAAATCTACACCTGCTCCCAGCCACGCGTAAATGGTGCGCTTAACATCCGAAACATACGTTTTGCTCATTAAAAAGGCTGCATTTTAATTCACCTTAATCGGGTATATATTTAAACAGCATTTTGAAAATATATTAGGCCTATACATAGTAATTACATACGTTTTTTCTTTTTAATCTGGATATTTATTCGACTTCATACGAGCTCTGGTGGATTTGATTCATCGTTATTGTTTTTCTATCCTCTTTGAACCCCTTTGATGGATGTTGTCACTATGAACTGTTTAAGAAAATCGCTGCTCAAATGTATGCTTGTGTGCTCCTGGAAAAAAATACAGCAACAGCTTTGAAGATCTGATCACAAATGGGAATGTATTGCATGCAAAAATAAGATGTCATTCCATCTTGCCAAATAATCAAAGACAATTTGGAGGTGAAACTATTCTCCGAAACTATTTCTGGAAATGTTTTCCATGCATAATTTCATAAAATTATATCCCTGACTATGGGATGAGCAGAAAGTGTTCATGGTAACAAACTGCTCCCCTGTCTTGCCTAGACTTGACCACATGATCTCACTTCACTCCCATTGATGGTACCCGTATCACGTTGCTTCTTGTTTGCATAAAGAGTTTCTCGATTGCCAGTGGACCCTCTCATTTGTTGCTTTAAATCCACAAAATGATTGCTAACATTAGTGAAGCAGAAACACTTTCAGTCTCATTGTAGTTTTTGAAAGACTACTTGGAGAAATACAAATGTGTTGCATTTGCATCAGCCTTATAATTTGAGTAAAAACTATGAATTTGAGAATGCATTAGTAAGTCAGCCTTTTGGGGCCGGTAAGATTTGTTTTTAAGGAAATAAATTGAGAAATTAATATTTTATCCAGCGAGGATGCATTAAATTGATCGAATTGAGAGTAAAGACTTTTTTTTTTCAAATAATTGAAATATATTGGTCTTTTGACACTTCTATTCATCAAATAATCCTGAAAGAAATGCTGAAAATCCCTGAATCTGCTCTTTACAGGATATCAAGACTTTTAAAACTCCTTGTTAGTGTGCTGATACAGCTAAAATGCAAGTGAGATGGAGTGACAAAGGAGAATTGTGACTAATCTGAAAAGCTGCCAACTCTCACGCATAGGCCGTGAGACACCCACATTTGATTGGTTTCACACGCTCACATGCCACACCCTCGATTTCTCACGCTGAAGTTTCAACCTGGCCGGTCAAATGCCTGGAAGATGAGTTTTATCTATATATATCTCGTGATCGGCTTATACCGCAAATTAGTTAAAATCTCCCGAATCTAGAGCACGGCAGAGAGGGAAAGCGAGCGAGAGACCTTGTGTGACGCCTTGCGTGGCAGCTCTGTAAATATAAGAGAAAAACTGCTTTGACCAATGCAGGACAAATAAAATAATAGATAAACTGGACTGTATGTAAGAGCCTGACTGGGATAAGACACAAATCAATTACCCCTCTATATCTACTCTGTACCACCTCTATAATTACACTGTTCCAAAACTCCCGAGGGTTAGTTGAAAAATTTGATTGGTGTGTGAGTGCACGTCTGAACAAGATGCTGTGTGCTCTATGGTGTACGTGTGAGTCATTTCGGTCTCTAAATCTCTTGTGCTTGCTCTACAGAGCGTGGTGACTTTTTGGCACTGGATCTGGGCGGCACAAACTTCAGGGTGCTCCTAGTGCGTGTTCGAAGTGGAAAACGACGGAGTGTGGAGATGCATAATAAGATCTACACTATCCCCCAAGACATTACGCAGGGCACCGGCGAGGAGGTACGCCCACTAATCATTAAATCCCATTCAAGATGTGAATTTGGGACATGGTGGATTCCTTTCATTTACATTTTTTTGTAATTGAGCCGCTGAATTGATATGACAGTGCAGCTCAGTTGTAAAGCTAACACATGATGATATTGTATGTCTTGTATTGCAAGTCAAGCACACTAGAGGTACTATGCATCTAATAATGAGATCCCTGTTTTTGAACCTGAAAAACAAGCACCTTTTTGCAATTTATTTGAAAGCGGTCACTGGCGGCAGCGCTCGAGTACTATTATCCTGTTGTCTGCTGCATAGTGATGTATTGTAGGATGAAATATCTCATCCAGTCACTTTGCAGCGTAATCTTTTCTCTTGTACTCCCTTGATTTTCAATTTCACATTGGCATGACATTAATGGAAGTTGTTGTGACAAGTACATGTCATGGATAATGGACTTTGTACATGAATGATCCTTTGTCTTCACCTACGGATGTGTGTGTGTGTTTATGAATGGTTCTCTGCAGCTGTTTGATCACATTGTGCACTGTATAGCTGACTTCTTGGAGTATATGGGTTTGAAGGGGGCATCTCTGCCTCTTGGTTTCACCTTCTCGTTTCCCTGCCATCAGACCCGACTGGACCAGGCAAGTACACACATACACACACAGACACATACTTGTCTAGCTATCCAAATGAGGACAAACCATAGACTGATTTGGTTGCAAAGTGCATTTTCATGAATAGGGTACAAAATGGAGCTTAACAGATACAAATTGGAAACTTATAAACTTATATAATTCTTTTATCTAAAACTTGCATAAATATGTAACAGATTATATAACATTTTTACATTTGACTGACATTTTGACATTTGGCGCAGTAGAGGACGTCAAGACCAGCCTAAAATCTTTATTTTAAGTGAAGTTACATATTAGCTTTGGTAATTATACAGTAGACAGTGTAATAGGTACACACTTGTCTATCTAGCTATCCAAATGATGACAAACAGGCTGATTTTGTTTCCAAATAAAGTTAAAATGAAGTCTTTTGGGTAATTTTAACACTGCAAAGTGCATTTTCATGAATATGGTACAAAATGGAGCTTATACAAATTGGAAACTTATAAACTTACATATTTATGTAAGTTACATATTTATGTAAGTTTTAGATAAAATAATTATACAACAGATTATATAACATTTTTACATTTGACTAGTTATTTGACGCAGTAGAGGCCGTCAAGACCAGCCTAATATCTTTTTATTTTAAGTGAAGTTACATATTAGCTTTGGTTATTTTACATTATACAGTAGACAGTGTAATAGGTACACACACTTGTCTATCTAGCTATCCAAATGATGACAAACAGGCTGATTTTGTTTCCAAATAAAGTTAAAATGAAGTCTTTTGGGTATTTTTAACACTGCAAAGTGCATTTTCATGAATAGGGTATAAAATTGAGCTTAACAGATACAAATTGGAAACTTATAAACTTACATATTTATGCAAGTTTTAGAAAAAATAATTATATAACAGATTATATAAGATTTTGACATTTGAGAGACATTTTGACATTTGACGCAGTAGAGGACGTCAAGAAGACAAGCCTAAAATCTTTATTTTAAGTGAAGTTACAGATTAGCTTTGGTAATTCTACATTATACAGTACACAGTGTAATGGTCTCTCTCTTTTTTTGCTTAAAAAATATAATGGGAGACCAATTTGTACCCTATTCATGGAAAGTTGCACATGTATTATTTAAGTAACTTTTCTTTTAGATGATGTGCTCAATTTTTAGAAAAACTCTCTCTCTCTCTCTCTCTCTCTCTCTCTCTCTCTTTCTCAAAGAAATATTGGTCTTCAGTGTAGTTCTGTGTCGCCTATATTTCCATCTCTCTTCCTCAGGGTATCTTGATAAAGTGGACAAAGGGCTTCAAGGCCTCTGGCTGTGAGGGAGAGGATGTGGCCACACTGCTGAAAGACGCCATCCATCGCAGTGAGGTCAGCACTATCACTCACCGCTGGTGCTCTACTTCTGCAAGAGCAGTTTCTGCAGTTGTTAGCCACAATTACCCTGCCTTTTATAGCAATATGTAATTAGTAGATGTTCAGTCAGATGAATCGTGTCCTGAAAGGCAGGGATGGTGGATTTGCTCTGCTTTGCTGGTAAACTTCCCTCTCTCTGAATGTCTTTTATTCCTCAAAGGAATTTGATTTAGATGTGGTTGCTGTGGTGAATGACACTGTGGGGACGATGATGACGTGTGGGTACGAGGACCCACAATGTGAAGTTGGACTCATTGTCGGTGGGTGTGATTTCTTAGCCTATCTGCCTCTGATTAGCCTGATTTTCCTATGTTTCCTTTAATGTTGCAAAAGGTTTGATTATCCAGTTGGCTCAACAATTATTTGAACAACCTAGTCTTATATGCATTAGTAAATTATATTATTTAATCCATAGTAAATATGCATTAGATAATGAAATCTAATGAAATTATAAAGCTAGGTAGCATACAAATCCTGCATTGTGCAGAACCAAAACTAGTTTGAGCCATTTTTTTTGCAATTAGCTTTAAGCAACTGGTGTCAACGTGATGTTTAGAAAATGGCTAAAAAAAAAGCTAAAGGCTAGTGAACGGTCACTAATACACTAAAATAACAAAATAATGACACAAAAATGTAAAATAACAGCTATAGTACTCACTGTATGAATTAACCCCTTAGCTGTCACCCCCCCTTTTTGAGAATGGGGGTTAAAATGCACTATTCAAACTTAAATGGTTGTAATTTAAGAATGCTTTGGAATATATACCCAAGTTTGGTCTTGTTTTAAAGAAAACACTCAGCAGAATATTTCAAAAAATGAAAGTATGAAAAAGTTATGGAAGTTTAAATTTACAGTAAATTAAATATACTTTACTATATATTTTTTATTTTATATAAAATATATATTTTATAAAATATTTTTTACTCTAAAATTTCTATAAAATCAAAGCCATACATCTTATCAAGTTATGTTCCAAATTTGAAGTTGATATCACAAAAATTGAAGTTCCCATGAGATTTTGTTTAGGCGTAGTACCAAAAATAGCCACCGGGTGTCATTGAATTCCATTGAATTTAGTTGTATACATTCTGCCTTAACAAATTAATACATTTCTGTCCAAATATCAATTCTGTCACAAAATTTGGAACCTTGAGACTCTGACCTTTCTGGCAATATCAGTTTTGTCAAGATTAGAAAAGGTTTTGATCATAAATTATGAAATATAATGATGCCCAAAAGGGGAGGAGCCTGATAAAATAAGTACCGTTTCTATGGTAACGCAACTTTCAATTATAAAACAGTTTTCACACGAAGAATTCTGAGTTTATAAACGTTCAAATGATACCTAATTTATGATAACTACTAAAATATGTGATATAATAAAAAAAGGTGATAAAAAATAATATTATATTTTAGAGGATAATAAATATAAATATTATCATTTTTAGAGGATAATATTGTACTATAATTTTTTTATTTTTTATTGAAAAATACTAGATTATATGTTTATTATGAACTTTTAGCATAAAAACAGAAGTTTCAATGATTAAAAGTGGGTTCATCAACTTTTTGTGACAAAGGTCAAAACTCCTGTTATGATGCAGATTTTTTGAGGTGCACTCTTGTCATAAATTCATCAATTACTCTTCCTACATAATTTTTAACACAAAACAGTGGTAGAATATCTATTTAGAAGTCTTAGAGCTTTCCAACAATATATAATTTGTCATAATTAGATTAGGATTTAATAGAAATATAGTGAAGTAAAGTTAGGCGTCCCGGTACCGGGACGGTGACAGTTAACAAGCAAAGACATTCTCGTTATGCTCATTATTACAAGCTAACCGTTTTGAATCAAGCAAAGGCAAGCAGATAGTTTTGACCACTGGAAGAATATGTTGTAATATTTTTAATATATATATATATATATATATATATATATATATAATTATTTTGGATTATTTTTAACTTAAAGTTATGGACAGCAGCTTTAATGAAACACATCCAATTTCTTTCTCAACTGCACAGTGCCGCTTCAAGTCAAACACACCATTGTGTATCTGTGTACGGCACACTTAAATGTGTTTTTCTTCACCCTGCAGGCACAGGGACTAACGCATGCTACATGGAGGAGATGTCAAACATTGAGCTGGTGGATGGAGATGAGGGACTTATGTGTGTGAACATGGAGTGGGGAGCGTTCGGGGACAGTGGAGAGCTGGATAATGTTTGCACAGAGTTTGATCGAGCTGTTGATGACCAGTCCACTTACCCTGGGAAACAGCGGTGAGAGTTCAAAACTAGATCCCTTTATGCAATGTTGCCAACTTCCCAGTAGGGAAATGTCCATATCTAATGGGTTTTCAGATTTGAGGCACAGGTGGAGCTCATGTGAAATTCTGCTGTTTGAATCACCCAAGGTCTTTTGCATTGGCTTCCAGTCAACATGAAATAGATTTTTAAAGTGCTATTACTAATTTATAGATGACTCAATCAAAATACATTATGGATATGCTTGCAGGATTTAAACCTAATGGACCTCTTAGATCATTCGTTTTAGGTCAGCTTAGTGCAATGCCAAGAGTTCACTTTAAATAAGATGAAACAGCATTTAGTGACTAAACTGCCCACAGCTGGAACCAACTTCAAGAGGATCTCAGATGTCCCAAAAGTAGTCAGACCCTAGTCTGTACTCTAAACTGTGAACACATATTTTAATTTTTGCATTCTCCATCATAAAGAATAGCTTACATGTACAGTTTTTGTGTCTAAATGTGAACCGTCACGGAAACCAGTGACACAAATCGGTAGCACAACTTTCAAGCAAAATAAGAAAGAAGTGTTTTATTTTCAAAATTGGTGATTTTTGTAGAATCTGTTTGAGATACCAGTATTGGTATATTTACCACACATTATTACACTTGTAATAAAATGTAAAGTGTATATTTGGAGGTTGAAATCGGCTTGTTTTTCGGAGATTGTAGCATGCAGTAGGGGCGTGTCATTGTCTGTGTGTATTTCTATAGAGTGCCGAAGTTACGACGTCACTCTGTAGGCCAAAACGCGGAAGTGAGTTAGCATTTTAGCACACCGGGTTCCCTCCCTCTAAAGTCTATGGGATTTTTGAATGGGTTTTTGCTAAATAGCCTGAAATAAGCCTCTTATTTAACAAATGTACAAAATGAATGCTCTGCTAGATAACTAGAGATGTTTTATTTTTTTGCATTAGTTACATCCGTGCCACGAGATGTTTCAAAAGTGGTGGGGACCACCCACAAATTACGCCTATATGTTATTTCTTATTATTTGTCATTAGCAAAAGTTAATGTTTCATGTTGCACGAGAACACCAAAGAAAATTCCTAGTCTGTGAAACCTTTCATTGACAATGGCAATAAAATCTTTTCTGATTTATTCTTGGATTCATACTCGTATACTGCATCACATAGCACATCCTGTTTGTGATCTGAACATTCTCTAGAGTTTATCTTATTTTTTATTCAGTGTACATAAGAGGGGTTTTTTTGGCACATTTTGCAGACCTTTTAGCTCCTCCCCTTGCTTTACAGGGGGTATGACTTATTTAAATGAGATGTAAATGAGCCCTATTGGCACTCCCAGCAGGAGAGAGAGGTGAAAACGGCACAATCTTTCTCCCCTTTGAGCTTTTTTTGAGTGCCTACATTCAAATGGCCACAACTTCTCCAAATATTATCAGATTTCCATGTGTTACACATCAAGACTACACTTTCAGAATTTATGAATAACTCAAAATGCCCCAGAACCGACTTGTGTTCCTAGTACTTTCCGTGATCAGTCACAAATGTAGCCTGTATATGTAGCTTGTTACATATAGCTACAGTAGATAGAAAATTAATAAGGAAGTTTTTCCATTGTCCTAAAACCACATTTACACTTGTGCACATTCATACCAATTGGGAATGAGATATTAGAGTAATGGATTAATTTTAGTGAAAAATATTTTGGTCTATTTTTTCCGTGCGTTTACAAACACATGACTATTTGCGTTCCAAGGAAGAAAGAAATTCAGTCTTCTTTTTAACAACATAAATACTAGTAGTAAATAATATTAATTTAGGTGAACTGTCCCTTTAAGATTCTGGAAAAAGTTGGATGGATTGATAAATTGGTCGTTAAAATTTGTAGTCGTAGATGTGTGGTCTAAATGTTGTCTTGAGATCATGCCAATGCATCTCAGTCAGGTTACCAGAAGGCGTATTTTCTTCTGTTGATACCATTCTGTTGTTGGTTTACTCATGTGCTTTGGTTTGTTGTCACGTTTAATCTTTTAGTGTCTGTTGGGATTCATTTGGCAGACAGATGGATGGCCTTACATTCACTGTCCTGATAAACTCAGTATTTTTCCATTGGTGATTGCTTGCTGTCTGACCCTGAGGCAGCATGCAATTTTGCCCCAAACCATTATTTCGTTTAAGGTGTATTTTTTTTTTTTTTTAACAGTCAGGTACTTTGTTGCCATGCCACTGTAGTTCTATTGTATGTTGCACAAATAGACATTATTTAAAAAGTATAGCCACAAGCCAGTCAATGCATTAACTTATACATTATACAAATTGCCTTTCCTAGTTGTAAATCAAATAATGTAAAGTTGTAATCGAATATTTTCACTCATCACTTCAAACTTTTGCATCAATATACATCAATATAAATTATTCCTTGCATCTTTCTGTCACTTTCAGGTATGAGAAGATGATCAGTGGGATGTATCTTGGAGAGATTGTCAGAAACGTGCTCTTGGACTTCACTGCCAAAGGTCTGCTTTTCCGTGGCAAACTTTCAGAGAGACTGAAAACTCGCGGAATCTTTGAGACCAAGTTCCTGTCGCAGATTGAAAGGTGTGTAAGAACAGTCCTGCAATAGACTGCATGAATTGTTAACATTGGTGTCTGAGCCCCAGGGGCTTCTCTGTTGCATGCATGCTGATTATGTCCAAAATTATTTGATGAGCCTAAGGCATCTTGGCACATATAAATAGATGTTTTCTTTTATGCTTAACCCTCTGGGGTCTAAGGTGTTTTTGGGGTCCTTGATATGTTTGGACATGCCCTGATATTTGTACTTTTTTCATTTGCTTTTAAACATATTAATGGCCAAGGTGAAATCACTCTATTTAGCACAAAGAGGGCTACCATAATATGTGAGCAACATGTATGTACATGTTTGTATTTTTGAGAGAATATTGTTAATGCATGGTTATCGAAAAATGCATTGTTTATGGATCACGAATAGTGCTCTGGTTCACACCTGAGAAGACAATGACCTGCATAATGAGCTGCATAGTGAGCCTCTCACAGGTGTGTCACTAAGCCACAAGAAAGAATGGAAGGACAAAAAATAATATGTAAATATATATACTACAAAATTGGTTAACAGTTGGAAACATTTTGAAAAGAAATCTGTATTTTTGCTTCCAAATTGTATAATATCCAAGGTAAACATTTCTAGTAATTGCGTAGTTAATTTACACTGTATTTTCAGAAATATCAGTATCCTCTCTCCAAATTTGTCACTAATAAAACACAATAAAAATAATTTAAAGAGAAGGCTTATATTGAGCTTTTAAGATTTTGTTTACATCTACCTTGTAAATATATTCTTTGTTATTTTATTAAAAAGGTTACAATTACAACAACAATTAAAATTGTAACATTCCAAGTGTAATCTTTTTTTTGTAAAAACTAAAGTATACATTTTATCATACGCATTGCAAGGATTCATTAATTTGAATAAAGCCTACATTGGAACAAACACTCTAACTATGAAAACAAAAGCTTATTCGATGTGGCAGTGGTCTATTTTACAGTAAAAATTTATAACAAAAAAGAAACGAAATGTTGTCTTTCATATTTCATCTGTAACATAGGCATATTGTTGCGATCTCATGAAAGTGCGTATCTACAGCACATTTAATTTCTCATACCAAAAATAGTTTTTGCGTGAATACACAGTTTATGCGTGCATATGATACGCACTTTATGGCGTGTAATACACACGCACTCCACACATCTAATCCTACCCAAGGGGTTTACAGTGGGTATCGTTTGCATACAAAAACTATTTGTGGCGTAGGATGGTACGAGAAATTAAATTTGTGCAATAGATACAAACTTTTTAATGAGATCATGATTTTATAATATATTATTAGGGCATATGTTAACACGTGAAATATGCATTAAAAATCTGTTTGTCCAACCGTAATGTCACTCCAAAGAGAGTTATTCTCTAAAACAGTAAACCCTGTTTTAAAACTTCCTGAAAATCATTGATTGCAGTCTTTTTATGGATTTTTATGTCACAATATTGCTTATTTAAATAATTCCCGCCCAAGACATTTGCGGAAAAAAAGGGCGAGGTTTGTTTTTAGTCTATTAAAAGAAACTTGAGATTATGGTAAGAAGTGTGACAAATTTCTGAAACATGCTCAAAGCGGTTGACCAATCACAACACACTGGTCCAGCCGGCCAGGAGGGGCTTTATATACCCCTTTTTCACCAAATAAAGAACTGGTTCAGAACTGGTGCTGGTTCACAGTTGGTTCGGAGTTGGTTCAACTTGCGAACCGCTTCAGAACCTATTTGTTTTTCCACTGACTAGAGCGCCCAGGGAACGACGTCATTACGTCACTGTGTACGTCGCCATACGTCTTAGAAACGCTTGCAAATACAACATTACTTTCGGATTATCTCTAACTCGTGTACCAAGAAAGCTTTAAAAACAATTGAAATATGTAAGTCTTTTAATCTTTTCGTTTGATTTGATATGTAATCTTTTCTGATAAGTTATGTACCCCTGTCTTGTGTCTTTTTTTCTTTCCATTTATTTGTTCTATATTGTGACTGTTTTCTTCTTTGCTTATAATGTCTTCAATAAAAAAATTACAAAAATAGAACCGCTTGTGTTAACTTCAAGCATAACAATTACAAAGGCGGACATCGTGTTTCTGCAAATGTTTCTCTTGGATTTGCGATCCTTTATTATGGTCAGAAAAGATGTTTAGAACACATCTAAACCCGCCCCAGCCCCCGACGTAAGCATGACGTGATAAAAGAACGGTTTTAGTCCAGCAAAGAGTTGGTGGCTCTTTGGAACCAGTTCTCCTGGCTGAGAACCGGTTCTTTGGCTGTCGAAACACAAAGAACTGGTTCGCGCGCAGGCACCGGCTCCGAATCGGCTCTCAAAATGCTTTGGTGGAAAAGGGGCTATAGAGACCAGAACTAAACTGTTAGACAGACTGTGAAGAGCGGTGCTGCAATAATGTAAAATATGTGAAAAATGTTTTTTGACATTAAAGCATGAAAACCTATGTTCGTAGAACCTTTGAAAAGGGTCCCTTTTAATCATCATAATTAATCTGTTTCTTTCTCACAGCGATCGTTTGGCACTGAGGCAGGTCCGTTCCATCCTGCAACACTTGGGCTTGACCAGCAGTACGTGCGACGACAGTATTCTTGTGAAGGAGGTTTGCAGCGTGGTGTCCAAACGGGCGGCCCAGTTGTGTGGAGCCGGTCTGGCTGCTGTGGTGGACAAGATACGGCGGAACCGTGGCCTCCAGCAACTCAACATCACAGTAGGAGTGGACGGCACGCTCTACAAACTTCATCCACAGTGAGTGACCACACAGCACAATGATGGGATAAGACCGTTAATCTCTTTTGGAGCTAATATTTGCCCCTGATTACTTAGTGAAATTAGTGGTTTTCAAATTATGGGTCGACATTCTACTTTTGTGAGGGACGTGAGAAAAAAAAATGTAGCTTATGCAAGGCGAGATTTACCACAGTAGCCTGAAATGAAAGATTGTAAGTGCCCCATGACGCTTATTAATGTAGCAGAGGTGTTTAAGTTGAGCCGTAAATCACAGGCGGTGCCGACCTTTTTATGAGGTCTTGATCTTCTATCTGTGACCGAGGCAGACTAGTAAGAGCTGGGTGATTAAACCTCACTCCCCTGGCCTCAAGAGGTGCACTAGCTACTGAAGCTAGACATGACGGTGAGTGCAATGGAGGCCAGATAGTTAATTCAACTAAAAATGCTAAGTTTTAAACTTTAGTACTAAGTAGAAACACCCTTTTGCTGTAATGACCCAGAGCATATGAGCGGAGTGGAGCGGTGAGAATCTCAGCTCCTCGCTCGCATAACCTCGCTCGCACCCCTCGGCTCCCCCCGCTCAAAGCCACATCAGGCCGCTCCACTCATTATCTCTCAGCACTCAGCGCAGTTTGCTTCGCTCTCCACTCAAATTGACCCCCTGCTCACTCCAAAAAAGGAGTATTTCACTTTTAGCTTAGACCACAGCTTACCTCCCAACTAAAGAGCAACAACAACATTTTCCAAATAGAAATGTTTTATTTCAAATTACAAATTAGGCCTAGCCTGTGTAAGAAGGAACATAGCCTACACAAAAAGTCCTGTAAAATTAAACTAATAATACATGGACCTAATAATATAAATAAATTATTAATTTTTTAGTGTCTACATGTTATTGTAATAGTCAGGATAAGTTGTTGTTGTTGTTGTTGTTGTAAAAGGTGTTAGGCAAAATAAGTCTTGACTTCAGCCTAAACCCCTTCGGTCAGTATTTATGTGTTATTTTTTATTTTATATATTTTTTTTCTTTCTTTCTTTTGTGTTACATGATTTATGACATGATTTCTAAATGACTGACAGAAGAAATAAATAAATACAATACAATACAATTATATAAACATCAAGTTCTAAAAGTAAATTAACTATTAGGCCAGAATTTTGATAACTGAACTTTTGCGCAAAGTGCACGATTCAAATTTAAATCGGCTTATAGGCCTATCCATTGTACACACAGACTGCTGTAAAATGAAACAAATAAATGGGCCTAACAATATAAAAATATATATACATAAATGTTTTAAAAGTAAATTAACTATCATGCCAAAATTCTTATAACTGAACTTTTGCCCAGCGGATTACAATGTTAATTGGCCTATGTTGTCAAACTTATATATATATATCCGAAGAGATTAAGATGCAAAAGCCTCTAAGTCCCATTTGAAATTTTCTTCTAGAATGATCATTTTTATCAAGCTTGTATATTTAAGTTCAGTGATTTCACTTAAATGGCAATGATAATTACCTGTTAATTGTTATTTAAATGAAATTACTGAACTTAAATATACACGTTTGATAAAAATCATCATTAAAGAAGAAAATTTCAAATGGCATTTAGAGGCTTTTGCATCTGAACTCTTCATATATGAATTGCTTTCCTTATCTATGGTTCTTTTGAGTTCACCTTCAAGAACACAAGTTTGGACGATATCTGAGGCTTCAGACTCATGCAGTGGTATTTTATATTAATAGAAAAATACGTTTTGAAAAGTGCAGATTTTTTAAAGTACTATGCTATGGGAAAACAACAAAAAAAAACATTAAATACACAAAAGAGCCTCATTCAGATGTTCTGTTTTCTCTTTTGTCTCATCAGCTTTTCCACCATCATGCGGGAGACCTTAAGAGACCTAGCGCCCAACTGTGAGGTCACTCTCGTCCAATCAGAAGATGGCAGCGGAAAAGGTGCCGCCCTCATCACGGCTGTGGCTTGTCGATTAAGAGATGCGGAAAAGTAGTGACTGAACGGAATAATATAAAGGGAGAAAGATAATGTGGAAAAAAGAAAATTACTGTACGTACTGAGCTTCCAGATTTTTTGTTCTGTGCAACAATGTGACCTTACTGAAACAACACTCCTGTCTGTTCAAGAATGTATTTTATTTATTTGTTTCTTTTTCATTGCAAGGGCTTGGAATGTGCCGGTGGGGGGTTGTTTGTAGAAAAGGGAATGTCAAGCAGAAGAAAAACAAAGATCCTCTTGCAGATATATTATCATATTGTTACTGATTTGAAAAAAGCACATAGATTTTATTCACCTTTTGACTTGTGAATTATGTAATTTATGTTTGTACCTAACTTGAGTCCATGCATGTGATTAAAGGAATAATTGTAAGTAAAGTATAGGTGAGTAAACAGAATTGTTATTCTTGGGTACACTGTTCCTTTAAATTCATTTATTGCTGATTCTCAAGTGAGAATGTTCTTTAGTTTGTGTCGTGCTGCTCTTCCTGTTACTAAAGCACAGTCCAGCTGCTTCTAGACGGACACAAAGCTAATCTCATTAGTTTTCTGAACAGGTCCAAGTGCTGTTTCGAGGAAAGCTGTCAGGTGAGGTGCTTTTTAAGAAAACTGGATAATTGACTTTTAAGTGCCTGGGACCGTATGTTTATGTGCGGTGACCAAACTGAATTTGGTCTTTTTATAATATTTTTTTTATAAAAAGTCTACTAAAAAGTGCACGCACACCAAAACATACAAACTGAAGTATATAATTATGCATTTTGGGTTGGAAGTGACAGGTGAAATTATCAGCGTTAGAAGACTCACTTTGAACATGAATGCATCAAATTGTGTCTTTTCTTGCAGAACTGGTGGAATATTTATCGTTGATGAATGTCACCATTGCTGATCAGAGCTGTGCATCACAGTTTATCATGTTGTGGATAATGTCAGGGTGTGGGGTGTAATTTTCTCGCAGCCAATATTGAACGAGTGCCTTTTTGTCAGACTGTCTGTCAGTAATGAACCTTCTGTAAACTTTTAGTCTGGTTATCAAATTAGATCAAGTTGGTCATTTTATTGTTATATGATTTCACTTATTTATCTCCTTGATTGAACTGCTTGTAGGTTTGATTCATTTTACAGTGTAATTTCTGCAAATTCACAAACAAATTCTTTCATGCAAGAATGGTGCCGGACAATAAAGATTAACATTTGACTGAATAGAAGTGGCCTACTACAAAATGTTAGGTTATCTATTCTTGTAAGCTTGCAGTCTGCACACTAAGGCGGATCAGGAATATAAATATCCCTCAGAGAATATCCCTTTTCACATTTATTTGTGTAGTTGTATATTGTAATTTAACGATGTAATAATTAAATGCAGAAAAAAGTAATGAATACTTATTTGTTAAAAAATGATTATGATATTTATTTGAGACATGTTGATTCAGAGTTTGCGTCATCTGAAGTTATATACAAGGCTGCACTTATGTGATCAAAAATATAATAAAAAGGTTACAATTTAAAAAAAATTACACCCAATTACAATTTTTATATATAAAAATTATATATATATATATATATATATATATATACATATATCGTATATATACACAATAGAATATATATATATATAAAAATTTGTAATTATTTATTTAATTTTTTTCAGTATCATTACAACGATCCTTCAAAAATGGTGATTTTGTTTTTAAAAACTAATTAATTAATTAACTTATTTAACTTTAATTAACTTATTAATGTTGAAATCAGTTATTTTTGTAGAAATCGTGATTGTTTTTGGAGGTGTTTTTTTTTTGATGAATGGTTCAAACAGCATTCTCTTTACTCTCACTTTTAAGAAATTTATTTAATCATAAATCATAAAAGAAATCTCATTGACATCAAACTTTTGAATTTACATTTTGACTGTTGTAGGTGGGAGTTCAGACAGTTGAATAGTTAATTCTGAAATTAAAATTTGGTCATTATTTTACTCTTTGTAATTTTGTTCACAACTTCTTTTTCATTAAACAAAAGAATAATTGAATTGAACAACTTTTTTCTATACCACTAGGACCAAATATGTTACAATAAAATATACAATAACTGTTGTTCGAATGATTAATGCATTCGAAATCACATAATATTTAGTGTAAAGAGCAGGCCTAAATTTAAATTTAACACATACCTACTGTATGGTTAAGAGTTGCATGTAATTATGCAGTTATCACTACAATAAATACAAAGCATTTAACAAGGACACAGTAAATGTTACCAAGTGTTTCCCTTGAACGACACAAGTAATTAATAAATAAAAATAAATTTTTTAACTTTTTGTAACTCTAACCCTATAGTCGTCCATATGCTTCTGGCAACTTAACAAATAAATATCTGCATTTTGAATACTTTGGTAGCATCTTAAAAAAAAAACAAATTTATATCTAGTCGGTGAAATATTCATAAATCTTTTCTCGTTGCATTAAGAAATTTGTTTGCTATTCTATCATTGCTGCATGCATTCTCAAAACAGTCACTCTTTGATTTTTATGAATTTATGAATAACAGATTTTCTGTTCAGTATTCCTGTCCTTTCTGTGCCTGTGAGCAGTCTACTTATTCTGTCCATTCTGTGCCTGTGAGCAATCTACCTAGTAAGGCGGACAATAACTCATGAATTAAGGTCAAATCAGGTCTGATGCTACAGCTTTCTAATGTTCTTTGTGGCACCTAAACGCTGCCTTTTGCAGGGCAATTTTCACATATTCAGTGCGTGAATACTAAAGGCCATTTCAAAAATGCCAAAGGCAAGCAACGGTGATGTCCATCGCATATGTATGAATGACCTTTAACACCAGGTGAATGTCTCTGTAAGTGTTATTTTGGTTTAACAAAGCCCCCTGCAACCAACCCCACAGTATATGCAAGATACTCATATAGAGTATGGTTGTTTTGTAATAAATGTTTTTGAGTTTATTAATAATTCATAATTGATTGTCTTCAATAAAAGGCTACCAATCAAAAGTTTTGGATTAGTAAGATTTTAGGATCAGTTTTGGATCAGTAAGGAGGGACTCCATCCATAAAAGATAAGCTGGCAACATTACGCAGAGCTGAGCGCCTACGGAAACGCTACAAAGACCCATTCAAATTCATCAAGAAGTTATTCACCGATGAGAAGAAAAGCATTTTAAACCATTCACCTTCAGGAATCATTAATATGCTGATTTGATGCTCCAAAAAAAAGCATTATTATTATCCATGTTGAAAACAGCCATTTAAATTTTTATTTCAGTATTCTTTGATAAATAGAAAGTTCAAATGAACAGCATTTATTTGAAATAAAATCTTTTGTATGAAATTAATACTCTATTTATCTAATACTCACATTTATGTTTAACTTTGCATTCACATTTGTGACCCTAAATAAGAAATATTGACAAGATATATATATATATATATATAGAGAGAGAGAGAGAGAGAGAGAGAGAGAGCCTTTAGCTTATGTCCTCTGTGAACTGTAGTATTAAGTATTTAGACTAAATTGTCATTATTCTTTACTGCAATATCTAATCCATATTCAAACAAGTTTCAAAACACAGTTTAAAATTAATAGCCTTAGAAGAAAAGGTTCTAAATAGAACCTTAAAAGGTTCTAAAGCACTACGTATTTGGAACCCCTAAAATGCAATGTATGTGAATGATCACAAAATTCAAGATATGGTGGTTAAAAAAATGTAATCAATATCACACGAAGAGTGCCATTTCAGTTTTTACCCTCCAAAAATCAGCATGATTAAAATGGGATATTAAGTTAGCAGTTTAATAAACAATAATTTAATAACAACTACAAAATGTTGCAGAATAATGTAATAATGAATGAATAATAGCCTTGAATGAACCTTTGTGCAAAAAGTGTTCTTTCTTCTCATTATTGAACCTTTTTTAGCATAAAATGTCCTTTGGAGTTGAGTAAAGAACCCTATATGCTACATATATAGAACCCTTTTTTGTAAGCGTGTACCTCTATGAGCATTGGATATGAGCTTTATCAATTAAAAGACATCATGGTCCTTTTCTTATCCAACATTTACTCTTTCAATACATCAACGTTTCACTTTATTGCATAATACTGGTGCTTTAGTTTTATAGCTTGTTTTCATGTGACGTCACGCCACTGCGTTGCCATGGCGCAAAATGCAAATGGAGGGTTCTGATTTTGAATAATAATAATAAAAAAAAAATGCAAATGGAGGGCAGGAAGTGATTTGCTGTATTTAGAAAGCACTATAACAAACTCAAAATGCCTGTTTTGCGTCGTTTATCATTACATAAATCGATCAAACCATGAAGAGTTTTTATCGTGTACCAAAAGTTGTTGTTCATAAGGGGGGAAATGCTAGAAATTGACCGAAAAACTTTACAAAAGCTTGCAAATAGGGATGCACTGATATGAACATTCTGGCCGATACCGATAATTCTTTATATTTGAAAGCCGATAACCGATATATTAGCCGATAAATCTAAATCCAATTTTTATATAATTTTTGAAAGCCTGATTGTAAAAACAAGTCTAACAATTAAAATTCATCCCCTAACACAATTACAATGTTCTCATTATATTTTCATGTAGCCGATATGACAGCACATTTTGCACTAAACTACATTTTCCTTTTTGATTCCAATCATATTTTAAGCAATTAAGATCAATCATGTTGAACAGTGTGCATCTTAAGTGTCTCAGGTGTCAAGTGTTGAAGGAAATAATTCATTATTTATCAGCTTTAATATATCAGCCTTTTATTATCGGGCCGATAACGATAACATAAAAATGAGCAAATATCGGCCGATACCGATACGGTGGCCGATATATCGTGCACCCCTACTTACAAATCTACGTCTGTGGTCGGGAGGAGCCGAATGGGAAAATGCCCGTGTGTGCAGTGATCACTTGGTCAAAGGTGAGTTAATACAACTTAAGTGGCTATGTTTGTGTAACGTTTCCGACCTTTGTGAAGTCAAAGTATGTCTGCAAGACGAGGTAGTTGCTGATATCTACCGCCTCGATGGCTGAAAAATCTTTCAATTCAGTTGAAAAATCACACCTCTTCATAACGTAAGGATTTAGATATTACATTTTTTTTCATAACTTATAAACTTTATAAACAAATGATACTTCATTGTTTTGTATTAGGAAAGACATGATGTTATGTAAAGTAATTCTATTGCTTGCACAAAAGCACTTTGATGAAGCTTTCGAATTGACTTTCAACATGAACCTATACTTAATGACTACAATGACAGCAGCTTTTATTTATTTATTTTATGTCACAAGCTTTTATTTATTTATTTTATGTCACAACCTTGTTTAGTCTATCTGTGCAAACTAGAAATCCAGACAATTTAATTTAAGTTACTACAACTTAATTTTTTATAAAAATGAAATGAACACAGAAATCTGATTATAAATTATACACACAGTTTTAAGTTTATATAATGATCAACATTATTATCAACAGAACTCGATAAAATAACGTTTGCAATTTAAACGGGTTTCCTGAATCGTCCAGTTAGAGTGTTTTCGGTAGCTGATTCAGTTCTGTATTCATGAGCTCACTGTGCACTCCAAGGCTCTTTGTGTCATGTATTTGATGAAGGATATTATAAAAGGTTACTAAACACAAAAGGGCCACAATGGAGAATAAATCTGGCCGAACAGTTGTGGATCCGTCATGCGTCACTGAGGAGGAACTCATCTGAGACAGAACCTTGGATTTCCTTGACTGCTCTGAGACAATCCATTCATTTAAATATCTGTTTGTTGAACTACAGCAATACTTTTAAAGGCCTTGCTTGATTTCAAGCAATTCTGATGCTGCTGTATTGTGCATTTGCGATTGCTAAACCGTCAGATAAAGAATAAATATTCCTCAGTATGTATTCAGTGTAAATAAAGACACTTTGGAGCAGTAGATCTTGTTACAGTTGAGTGTAACAACTCCCAGTGAGTGTAACAACAGCTCCCTATTGGTCATGAATCCGTATATCATGTACACAAATTTGGGCACTGGTAAGGACTCTGGTATATCTCACATTGGGACTTTGATGACTCTACTTTTCTGCTAGTTGCGAGACTTGCGACATTTTTGACGTTGAGCCCATTTACCATACTGAATTTTTTTTTTGCTACTTTTGGGTTTGGGTGTCATATATACAAATTTACCTGACTGTATTGCAGGTTATTTTTTTCAGACAGCAGGGTGAAAAGACTCAAACAAACAAAAAACATTGGAGACCACTTACAAAAAGGTGAGGTTAGTAAGGTATAAATGACAGGCAATCATCCAAAAAATTTTATTTATTTTTTTTGTATTACAAGTTTCTCAATATACACAACCATTCAAGATTTGAGTCATTGAGGTTTTTGAAAGAAATTAAAATTTTATATTTATATTTATTTCAGATTTTATATTAATTTCAGCCCTCAGATCACTTGGACGTGACTGTGGTTACAAGAGGTAATACTGTTAGTTTTCTCACACAAACCGCTCGTTTCGTGTCTTATGCCATCAATGTGTACTCACATTTACGAGTCATTAGATCATGTTTAATTTTGACTTTTCTGTGCATGCTCTTTGAGGTGGTGACCATAGACCTCCATTATATGACTGACAGACAAGAACGGTTTGACCTAAAAATATCAAAATTGAAAATACTGTGGAAACAAAGACACCTACATCTTGGATGCCCTTGAGGTAAGAGCTAAAACATCAGCGATTAACTCAAGGAAGCACGCTGCGGCTGATTTGACATTCCTTACAAAGTTTCACCAATAATTTGATCGTTTGTCATGTGTGAGTGTCTTTAACAGTGACAGTCCCAGAATCCTCCCAAACCAGAGGTGTTTGTCGTACACTCATCATTCTGATTCTCCCTCCTGAGATAGAGTTGCACAAGCCTGTTTTTAGATACCTTTAGTTTATACAATGTTATTTTTATTAAGTCAATGAAATTCAGTGCAAGAGGAGCTTTCTTATATATGCCAGATGTGCAGGTATGAATCTTATTGTGTGAAAGTT
Organism: Pimephales promelas; assembly: GCF_016745375.1. The sequence goes on along the minus strand of NW_024121876.1, from coordinate 3,280,620 downwards.
CCTCTCTGTCACTCACACACACCCACCTGGCCAGGGCTGCTGTCCGCTGGGAGATTAAGAACATAAGACTCCAGGAGGTATGGTAGAATAATGACATCTGAGGCATAATGAGGGGACACAGGGGAAAACCGGCAAGTTTCCATCCTTTTCAGTCTGGGGGCAGGATCCAGTGGAAGTCTGAAACTTGCTGATTATTTCACTGAATACTGAGCAGAGGCTACAATCCAGAGCACAGGATTAGAAGTAGGGTTTCATCCCAATGCAACAAGAACCCTCTCTAGAACGACTGCATTTAATTGAACCATATATTTCCATAATTCATCCATAATTCAGCTTGCTTATAAGAGACACACAGAATTTGTGTGCAATAATGCTATGTGAAAGAGCACTTACTGATTGTAATACTTGTTATAAAATTACCTTTACACCATTACAGTGTTCCATGGTATATTTGGTTTACTGTTTGAGTATGGTGCCAATATTTTTGTTACCACCAAATATAATACACCCAGAAGCTGGGTGGCAGCATATATCCTGATTTCTGGCATCGGTTTGCACATAGCATGTTTTCATTTGTAAAATAAAACTGATTTACATTAAATAAATACATGAGAAACAATCATACTTCATTGAAGCATGAGAATAGTAATCACAGTCAAGAACTGTCAACAGACAAGCCTATTCTCACAATCAGTTATCTGGCCGGTCACATCACGTCTACAATCTTAATTATCCAATGTACTGCACACTGACAGCTCTTGTGCCATCTAGCTAATGAATCACGTTGCTGAAGGCACTGGGTAAACAAGCCTTAAAGAGCCCCTATCATACAGTAGCATTTGAAATGTTCCTATTTTTGTTCTAGGAGTTCCCAAAAACAGTTTAACGTGCATGCAAGGATAAAAACAAACAAACCGCTCGTTTCGTGTCTTAGGCCATCAATGTGTACTTACATTTACGAGTCATTGAATCATGTTTAATTTGGACTTCTCTGTGCATGCTCTTTGAGGTGGACCCCATATCCCTGCATTATATGACTGACAGACGAACGGTTTGACCTAAAAATATCAAAATTGACACTAATGCGGAATCAAAGACACCTACATCTTGGATGTCGTTGAGGTAAGCTAAAATATCCCAAAAATTCATTTCAAAAGTGAACTATCCCTTTAAACTCCTCTCCTGTCTTTAATAAGCTGTGGTCTATTTGGAAAATGAACGGATTGAGAGGGGAGAAAAAAGGATTTTGGCGTGACATTTCTTGCGTGCGCATGAGAGCGTGAGATTGATGCCGAAAGCGTGTCACGCCAGATGCGTGACAGCTCAAATCCTGTCATCTTTATTCTTTGTAGAAAATGTGAGAAATTGCAGTGATGCTTCAAACATCATACTGAATGAATTTGAGAGCACACCTTTTTACCTTTCCAAAAATATGCTAACCTGCCACATTGTCTGAGATTTTTTTTCAGCAATACAGTGACATGTAAAATCACACTTTCATAGCCCCAAATTGCTTCTGCACCTTCACATGTGAGATTCAAACACCTTTTCAGTGTTTCACCTTTTCTGTAAGAACTGTGACTGCATATGCCAGAGTGTTTTCAGTGGTGTTTGGTGCTCTTTTTTTAGAGGAGAGAACAACAAAGGACTTCAGCCAAACCAAATGCTTCTATAGCCTCACGGTTCTCTTCCAGGCTCAGTGTGTGGTCAGCACAGGAAGGTTTTAGGAAGGTAAATACTGTGCACAAAGCTTCCTTCATCTCTGCAATCCCAGGTTGTGTCAGGGAGAAACATCTTTCTTTAAACGAACTGTAGGTTTTGCAGCACACTGCCTACTGTGAAGCTGGAAAATAGCGATTGGAGGCCAGCTGGGATTGAGCTCACAGGAACATGTTTTGATAAAACTTTCCAATATTTACATGAGACAAGGCATTACTTATTTAACATAGCACCCTTATATCTTACATTGCAATGTCTACCATTGTAAGAATAAATTTCATTACATTAGCAAAAACATCTCCGGTTACGTATTCAACCCTTGTTCTCTGAGAAAAGGAACGGGACACTGCATCTGAGACAGCACTATTCGGTTGTTAAGTCGTGACGTAATCACACTCTGATAATACTGTTTCCGGGTCCAAATGCTGGGTCCTCTCTATCTGCTTACCGCTTTTGCCCGAGTTTTAACATGCCGCAGTGCTGTGTCCCATGTTGTTTAAATAGATCGGAGTTAAAAAAAAAACAAGTGACATTCAACTGTCATTCTACCGCTTTCCCTGTGACGAGAAAGAAAAGAGAAAATGGCTGCAGTTGATAAGGTAAGTTACAATTCTTTCCTTTATCCCTAACACCCACTGGCGCTGAAGCGAAGCCAGTCCTTTAAGAAAAGGGCTTACTCTAACGTTATGGGTTGTAACGTTAAGATATGGACGAGCGGAGCGCTTGGACCCGGAAGAGGCTAAACGTCACACGTGACGTCAGACTTAACAACCGAATGGGAACGCCTTTCAGAAAAAAAAAACACCTTTCAAAACCCCGTGGCTTTTAACCCTCTGGGTTTGGCGGTATCGCCGACAATACCAGCTCACTTTTTTTCTTACAACTTATAAGTGCAAAAGAGATTCAAATTATTCTGCTGATTTTGACCTTACATATAAGTGTTATATATCATTTGATCCCATTAAGTGTCTATTTTTTTAACAGTGTTCTGCTTTTTGTCAAAAAAAAAAGAAAAATAAACATGATGCACGTTTTTCCTTTTCTCTGTCAGTGAAGTTCATTCTGAAACATGTCTGAAAAATGAACTGTAACAAGTAAAAGTAAATATTTGTCACAGAGACACGAAAGCTAAAAATCTCTTCTTTTAAATTAAGTCATTTATATAAAAAACAAGTATTCTAAGTGGATGTAATTTGTATGAAAAGAGAGAGATGGCAGTCTTTTTGACCAGGATTTGTTCCCAGGTATGACTAAATTTTTTTATATTTTTTATCGTATATTTTGATACATATATATATATATTGGTGCCGTCAAATGATTAAAATATTTAATTGTGATTAATCGCATTAATGCCATGGTTAACTCACGATTAATCCCAATTAAGCTCACATTTTTATCTATTCCAAATGTCTCCTTTTTGTCCCATTATTTTTTCTCATTTTAATTGCTCTTAACATGGAAAAGTGGATCGGCTTGCTTGTGCAAATGTTGTTTTTTTTTTGAAAGCAACATATACTGTGTTGAATTTCACACTAACATTTTCACTTGGAGCAAATCCCTCACACAATGTAACACTGTCCATCAATAAAAGGGTGAAAGAAATACTGACGAAGTCTTGATATTGACGAGGGGCGGAGAATTCGCATCAGCTGTGTGTGTGTGTGTGTGTGTATAAGCTTGGCCATCATCAAGTGGTTTTTCAGACTGGATGTGCTGCAATGATGATAGAAAAAACTTTGATCTTGTCAGTGGAACCATTTGACAACTTTTTAAAAGTAAACTTGTTTCCATCCTGAATCTTATTGGCATCCATTTTGACGTCTTGCGCTAGTCATCCACTCAAAACGTGGACAGTCTTGAGAGCCCAAACAAGTGTGTGTAGCGGCTCTGTTGTTTTGTTTCCGGTCTAGCTAGATAGTTTCCTCTTGCGCTTTGGCCGAGGAAGCAACGAAACGTCCTCACGCTACACCAGCCATTGAAATGAATGGGTTTCACGCATAGCGCTGCACCGCGTCCTGTTGCAAAACCATGTGAACTAAACTACAAAGTTTGCAAGGCCAAAAAGACAGTTAATCGTGCGATAAAAAAAATGACGCCGTTTAAAAGGCAAGGCTCGCCGTTACCACCACAGCAAGGCTCTCATTTGCAGCAGGCCAGAAGGTATCCCGCTAGCAAACCTCAGGAACCTCCAGTGAGATGGAAGGATGGAGACGTGATTCACGTGAAAGTATTTTGGTGCCCGCCAGTATACTTTTGATTGACTATTGATTGATAAACCAATCCTGGTATTGAATTTGGCTCACGAAAGATGATTGAGATAGAGAGCATTTTGAACCTGAACCTCCTCAGGGACTGGTTCAAGTGCATTAGATTTCAAATTGGATACAACCATCCATCCTTCTTGGGAACTATGAAGTACCGGCTATAGAACTTGGACTCCCTGACTGGTGGGGGTACATGCTCTATGACCCCTTTTTCCAGCAGCAAATGCATTTCTTGTTCCAACACCAGCACTGAAGTCCAGACCACCCCGTTGAATTTTGGTGGGCGGAACTTGAACTGCATGTTTGACATGGAATAAAATTGCAAGAAATGTCATTTTTGGGTTTACTGTCCTTTTAAGACATAGCGATGGTAAATGCCAATGCAATGTTTACATGCATCTTTATTGAATTGACAGAACTGATCACATAATTCTGGATTAATAAATGGCATTTTGGGAATTCATTGTGCTTTCTGATCTAGGTTTAGGACCTCTAAAAACAATTCTTGAAATCATTAAAAAGATCAGATATCAGTCAATAGCATTTCAAAAGCATTTCATTTCAGTAGTAAAAATGAGTGTGTGGTCAGTATTTCTGTCCCTTAGTGAAGCTGATGTATAGGCTTTACAGTAAATGCTTCATGGCACATTATTGTAGATAATATGATTTTGTTAAAGGACAACTCCGGCGCAAAATGAACCTTTGGTCTAATTACACATTGTTACCTAGTCAACCGTTATCTGAGATTTGTTTTTATGATTGCCGAATGTAAATAGTTTTATCTCTAAAAACAGTTTAGCCTATAACGCTAGTATAATGCTAGTATATAGGGCATAGAGTAATGGCAAATAAAAATCGCTTGTTATTACCACTAACAAGGCTCAAAATAGCCCCACACCAACACGACAGCATAACAAGGGTCCATACATTCAAACCGAAGCATTGAGAACGTTGTTAGTGTCCATACAATTTAATAAGAAGATATTTTATACACACAGTAAAGTTCACGAATACAGGAAGAAGCCATCTTGGAAAAATAGTCTCTACCAGTCGATCTACGAACGCCGATCCAAGTGCGCTGAACTGTGCAGAATCTCATAGGGTCCATTGTTTCCAGAACCAACACAAACACAAACCGTTTTCTTCTCTTCAATATGTTCACGTAGCCTACTGTTTGTGCTCACCTTATCACCTTATTCACATCTCACCAGCACACTTGGATCGGCGTTTGTAGATCGACTGGTAGAGACTATTTTTCCAAGATGGCTTCTTCCTGTATTCGCGAACTTTACTGTGTGTATAAAATATCTTCTTATTAAACTGTATGGACACCGACAAAGTTCTCAATGCTTCGGTTTGAATGTATGGACCCTTGTTATGCTGTCGTTTTAGTGTGGGGCTATTTTGAGCCTTGTTAGTGGTAATAACAAGCGATTTTTATTTGTCATTACTCTATGCCCCATATACTAGCATTATACTAGCGTTATAGGCTAAACTGTTTTTAGAGATAAAACTATTTACATTCGGCAATCATGAAAACAAATCTCTGATAACGGTTGACTAGGTAACAATGTGTAATTAGACTAAAGGTTCATTTTGCGCCGGAGTTGTCCTTTAAGAGTGATAGGTTGCAATGAGCACACTACAATAAATGTATACCTGCTGATACAATGTGAAAGTGCAAGTGAGAGGTTCATACCTCTATTAGCTGATTGAGCCATCTCCATGAGTGAGAAATGCAGCCATGTAGATCATATAATTAGGAGAGGTTAATGACCAGGAAAGATGTGCTTTGGTAACCTTCTATTTCAACAAAACTGTGTTTGGTATGCAGACAATCTTAGCTCTCCTTTCACTTCCCATGAGATGTCCTCTTGATAATTACTTTCTTTCTGCAATGTGCTTATTAACATTTTCTGATAAATGCCTGAAAGAGATAAAAGCGTATCTGTTTGCGTAATCAGAGGAATGAGAACACAGTCTTGTTGGCAGGGCAATGTTGATGTGAAAGCAGACGTTGTATCAAAATAAAGCTATTATATAAAGGACACTTTCCTCTTTGCACTGTTTGCTGTAGGGAACGAAGCTTCTCAGCTATGTGAATTGGTTATATGAAAGTGTCAAAACGTATAGGGATTTTTCATGGCCGCTGACCCGGTGTCGTATGGCTTTACAGAAAAAGAGAAAAAAAATTATTTTGTTTGGTAAGCTGTAAAATGTGTGTCATGTGGTTCTGAATTAGCTGAACCACAAGGTCAAACTATTTATTTGTTGTTGTTTTTCATTCCATTCGATTTCTTATTTCTTCTTCAGTTTTTACCATCATGATTTTGTCATTTTCTAGAAATGTAATTAAATTGGAAAAGCATAATTAAAAATAAAAACTACATCAGAACAGGTCACAGAATGGGATGTTAAACCTAAATAAAGATAATTTGAAAAAAACAGGTAAAAAAAATGTTGGTTTGCAGTTTCGTGTAAGGTCAATGAAAACTAAAACAAACAGAATATAACCGTCACACCGCCACAGGCGAAAGCATGGCTGGAAGTCATTCATTTCATTTTCAATGTGTAAATGTTGGTTCTGACCACATTAGTTCCCAAGCAAAATTGAGGAGAGGATCATTTGAAATTGAATTTGATAAGAAGGCGCGCAACACAATTTATAGACAAGATTTTCACGCTGGATCACTTGTTTTTCAGCGGGAATGCAATTTAGATTAGCACTTAACCATGAACCCAAAGCCACACCAAACAAATGGCTTTCAATTGGTTTATTTCATTAGCATGTCACTACAACACTAAATTTCTTTCCATTGATCAACTTTTTTAATTTCACATTTAAAAGATACCATGAGGTTAACTTAAATACCCTACTTGGCCAGTCTGCAAAAACAATGATTGACATACTTGTTTGCTTTGTGGCCGCTTTAAAGGTGCAGCGTGTGATTATTTTGTACTAAGGGCTCAGACCATTGCTCACCCCTCCCTTTCAAAAAAGCTGCGGTGGCTAAATAGGACAAACGTATCGTCGTCTGAGACAGACGCTAGAGCAAAAGTCAAACTGACATTATTTTCCCCTGCTACCAGTGTCATACAAAAAGAAAAATGCTCAAGTGATGACGACGAATGAAAGACGAATCCTAAATAACTCGTGACATTTTCCGAGTATATAATTCAATGGAAGAGCCTCCTTTTGTTATTAGGCAATCAGTCTGCGTTTGATTTGAGCAATCATTTCAATGGGCATATATGTATTGTTTCTGTTGGAGACTCTTTTGATATTAAGTCCATTGTGATTGGAGCTGCTGTACTCTATAATCTAAAGGGGGCCATGGCACCGTACAGGTATCAACAAAGGTGATGAGCTGAGGGTCTAACAGATGAGTCACAGCTGGGAGTGAGCGTCACAGCCATTGTCCTGGGGCGCACATGGGTTCACTTCTATCCTTTCACTTTTCTTTAACCTTTAATAGGCTCACACATTTCTCTCTCTCTGTCTCGCTTGTTGCAATTTTTGCCACATCTTGAACATTCATGTTTTTATGATGAGTATTTGCAGAATGGCCATTATATGATTTATTGTGTTTCTTGTGTTAATTATTGTGCTTTTTTTATATACGTGGGTTCAAAACTTCTGAAACCATTAGTGAAAATTCTATTTTTAATAGTAATTCACTAATCAATCTGAATGTTTCTTTATTTTATTTCTTTTTTTTTGCTTCCATTTTTATTTTATTTTTGTCATCATTAACTCACATGTAATTCCAAACATGTTCAGGTTTTCTAACAGGTTTTTTTTTTTTACCTTGATGGTGTTACGAGATCGGTAGCCTATTGTTTTCCATGACCTCCGAAAGATCACAATTACGAAAGATTTAAAATAGCAAGTTCTGAAATAAGCTCTATTAACTCACATTGATGCTTTTTCCAATGTACCTGAATGGTTTCTAAAAAGTATGTGAGCTAAGAAACACCTGACTTGACTTGTTGCTCTTGGCTGCATTTCCAAGACTTGTCCACATCATGCAATAAATCGTCGCAGTGCATTAATAAAAGGAATCAGTATCCAATGACTGCACCACTTCAATATGAATAGCACGAATGGCTAGACATGTGAAGATAACTCTGTATCTCTTCACAATACTTCTGCTCTTAATTTCAAAGGGTCCAAAACAATCGACTGCCACGTATGTAAATGTTTATCTGGAGAAATGTTATCTGGTTTATCTGGAGAAACTCTGTTCAGAGGTAGGTTTGCCATCTGTTGATGCCCTGGGGTTGCTTGCAAAAGCTTGCAGATCACACACTTGGACAATATCTTCCTTATGGCTACACTGGCGCCTGGTATCCATTATCTCTGATGCAACCTTGATAGCAAATAGTTGACCACCACCATGACCCACCTCTTGATGTATACGTTTAAGAAAGATGTCTGAGATGTGAAAATCCTTAGCTCGATGTTTCGTCTCTTCAGGCAACTGCCCTACTCAAACGTCCGCCGACTCTTAAAACACCATCTTCTAGGATAGGATCGTCTAGAATAGGTCTCTTCAAAAGTTTACACCAAAGTTTCAAGTTCAGACTGTACCGCTGAAACGTTCTCATTTTTCAGCACGAGTTCTTTGATACCTGGTATGAGCTATATGCACGCATAAGTTCCGTATTTGATGCAAGGGTGCTCGTCAGTTTCCGGTTGGGGAGATTATGGAGTCTTCAAAATGTACTGTCCTCCCATCTTTGAAACGAAACGGTCATACGTTTAGGTGTAATTTTACACAACAGGGGTGTCTGTTTTGTCTGTTTTTGTGACTAAGGTTTCTTTAGTATAACCATGAAGTTATAAAATTCAATATAAATTCTCGGTATTGCATTGGACTCTGGGCGGAAGTTATCGAGCATCCTTACACCTCCACCGGAAATACCGCTTTGCATAGAGCCCATTGCACGTTTAATCACATTTACATTTCTTTTTTGTTCTTTCTGAAGCTGCTCAAGTTTATAAGTCAAATTTTGCTGTGAGTCGAACTTTTCTTAAACATGCGTCCTGTTCAGGTTCAACATCCGCACCCGTTTCCATCCCACTCATAATTGAAGCACACACACCTCAGCGCATTTAAACGCAAACAAGCGAACACAATCCAAAACAACGCATATAATCGGATATGTCTCACAACAACTCCAATAGATTCGCGAAAGCCCAGCAGTCTAACAACGATCAATCAAACACACCAACAGCGCTGCATCAATCGTAAACAAACAGCCAGACCATTCAAATCCGTGAACACAAGCAAAGACGTAATAACCCAATGTCCTACCAGTTCAACAGCAGCATACATCTGAAGACATCGGTCCTGTTGCTTTGAACGTCCAATTGTGCGGTGATTGTTGTTAACAGCAAACATATCCACAGACGTCGGTCCTATCGTGTTGGAAGTCCAATGTGCAATAATCCTTTTCATTAAACCAAGCGAGCAGGGCGAATCTCCGTCAATCAGCGCCTCCGTCCAGTAAAAGCGCGAGGGCCTCTTCGTTCGTCGACGCGTTCACGTTCTCAAACAAACAGTTTTGTTGACTAACTTGTAGCAGCTCATAAAGACAGACCAAAGAACACTGAGTGGCTGGAATAACTTCTATGACGAGTTTCTTTGTACAGCTTGCATGATGTTTTATTTACAGGCTTGCACGCTTTACACGGTCAACTAATTTTTTTTTCTCACCCCCATTCTTCCATATTAACACAAACAACAGGTGTACCACGTAATAAACGACACGCCCATTATCATTTGGTCACATGACTTTCCCATAAAATGGCTCCTACAGTAGGCTATAAAAGCTTGCCTACTCTTTTGCTACACACTCAAAAGTATGTAGGCTACTTTTCTTCACAAAAAGAGTACATACTTTTAGGGCGTATGAGTAAGCGAATTGGGACGCAGAGAGTGTGTTCAACGCATCACCGTTCCTGTTTAAAAAACGTTGTGCAAACTCTGCACCAATTTGACCAGTGACAGCACTGGTTGGATCAACTGGATGATGTTCTGGGAATGCTCACAGAATACATCAACTGAAATTGGTGCAATCTCATTGAATTAAGATGAATTTTACACATAAGTTAACCTACCTGTAGTTTAAGTTCAAATCGATCTATTCAGCTGTGAGGAAATGTTTCAACATTTTATTTAGTTAGACCAGGCAGCAACTTCATTCCTGAAGGGCCATTGTCCTACAGAGCTTTCAACCCTAATCAAACACATCTGAACAAGCTAATCAAGGTCTTCGGAATTAAAAATTACAGGCAGGTGATTTTTTTTTTTTTTTCAAGGTTGGAGCTAAACTCTGTAAGACAGTGGTGGCCCTCGGCCTCCAGGACCGACGTTGCCCATCCCTGAGTTAGACCAACAAGGTTGTTTTCTGTTGTTGATTGCATTGTTACAGGATCCCAAAATAAACGGACATATCAAATATTAAAAAGAAACAGAGAAGAATTTAATATTAATTTTTTTTTTTTACTTTTGTTGGCAATGCCAAAGTTTGCACATACAATCAAACTCTTCTCAAATACATCACTTTGTAAAAACAAACCAAATGAGTAGATCATTTCTGTGAATTTTTCTCAAGCTCATCCATAGACACCAAATCAAGACGAGATTACATTGGTTAATTTAGGACCTGGGGCCGTATTAAATAAATGCTTTATCTTAAGCCTTAATTTCAGATCTGAGAAGTTAAACAGAACAATCCTAAAATTGCTATGTGACTAAAAGATAAGATAGTCTGTAATGCGTCCCTAAGGTTATTTTCTGAGATAAAGATTAGATTAGATTAGAGCAGGGGTGGTCAACCTTTTTTGCATCAGCACAGAGACCCCCTAATATAAAAATTATCGATTTATTTTTCAACAATGTGTAATAACTCTAATTTATTTAAATAAATAAAAAATCAATTTTAAAAACATTTTTCTTTAAATGTCCAGACTCCTTGACTCTAGTTGAAATCTCTGCAATTAGATCGTTTAGGAGAAAAGAGCATTGTTGCATTGTTCTGCATGGCTCAAAAAGCACACATGGTGCTGGAGTGAAAGCTGTGAAGATCAGAGGTTTAGTCTTTGAATGGGAGAATTCTGAGCAGCATTTCATGCACTAAGGACTGCATATATTGGACAATCCTTTTAAAGCTAACGCTAGTAATGTGCACTTATTAAAAAATATTTACTTCTGTTTATGAATCAAAGAAAAAAATGACAATCAATCTAGAAATGTTTGTATATCTAATTCAGTACAACATTTTACTTTCAAACCACTGTTAAAAAAAGGGAAAGTAACACCTCCACAAATAGCTGCTGTCTTCTGGGTGTCCATGGTGATTAAAATAAGTAATTTCAGGTCTTTCATCGCTAATCTTGCTCACACAGCTTCAGTTCCTAATACAGTTTGACTAATAATAGTTCATTTAAAATGATTGGAGTAATGGAGAGACTATTGATTGAAGGGAAAGTCAGATGCTTGTTTTAACAGCATGTGGTGTTTTTACTCCTCTGAGTATGAATCTTTGAAAACTGGACTCTGTGATAATGCCCGCTGTCTGTACACTAGGCTACATTACGCATGGTATACGTTTAAACAGAAAGTGTACATAAATTCTGTCATGGTTTAAGATGTCATGCTTTTCAACACATTTGCTATCATGAGTGCAGGCCAAAAAACAAGCAAAGTTTAATTAATATTTTTCAATAACAACTGAGTTTCAGCAGACATAATTTTCTCCTTTATTTTCAAAGCAAGCCAGGGGCAAAGCAACAAGAAACAATGCAGATCTACAAATTACTATTTAAAATATAAATTAGTTTAATGACAGATTGTACAGTGTAACAATTGACAGATTAACAAATAAACGAAAAGAAACACTTTATGTCATATAGGTGTGGATAACAAAACTTTTCAGTCACCGAATTGAATCCATCAACTGATAGATTTGGAACAGCAGCATTTATGGCATTCATTGACCAATTCAGTCTCATTCGAAACCCTCACAGGGTTATATTTCTCTTGAAAAGTACGAAGATTGTTTTGCTTTTACTGAAACACTGCTGTAAAAGCTCTTTACAGACCTTGCTGCTTAAACATATTCAGACATTTTTAGACTAAGAGCATTTCTTCCACCAAAATGAAATGCTGTAAACACTAATCATTACATTCTCAGTGAAACCTCACAAAGAAAACGTATTGCATAGCCACAGACAATTTGTATAAGCCTCACAGCACAACAACATCAGGCAAATTAGCCACAAGCTAATAGTAACTACATCAACAACATTTGCTGAGTTTTTACATTTCAATGGACTATTTTTCATTTCATGGTGAGCACTAATGGTCCTCAGTCATGTAAACATAAGAGCAAGGCTTGAAACAGAATGCTATAGCTTATTTCTTGCAGAATACTGAGCAGTGTGCGCTGTATGTTGCCTGTACTGTTTTTTTTTATTAACAAAAGAAAGTGAATCATAAAGCATTATTCCCCAATAAACATTTCATGCAGTAGTTTGCTACATTGGTATCCTACATTGCTGATGACCTAATCACTGTAACATGTTAGTGCATCCAGCAGGTTTGAGCAAATTCAGAATTGAAATCAAGCCTACAATACATTCAATGCATGAAAAAGTTCAATGCTGTTCAATTCTACATCTTTATATTCAAATTGCAACTACTATGCATCCTGTTTACAACTTTCAAATTCAGAAAGTAAACTTGCATTGAAAAGGCATTCTCTCTGACTGTATTTTGCTTTTTCTGTGCTTTGTTAGCTTGTCACATAATGTGCACATGCAGTATACATTCATGGTAAGCCTATGTTATATGCTTTTCCAAGTAACATGATAGGGCTTTGGTCACTGCACCCAATTCAGTTTTGTTTTTCAAATCCAATTTTATCTTTAGGACTAATGGCCTGCACTAATTTGCTAAAATTGGAAATTGGATCCATTTGTTCAGATTACCGTACAAATAACTACATGTATTTAGTTCGGATTAGCCATGAAAGATAGATTTTTGATCTGGTTTATACAGTACGTAATATTTGTGAATTCTCAAACACAATCACAAAACAATAATAATAATACAATAATTATACATATTAAATCTATTTACACAAAGAGAAAGACACTCAACAGAAGAAATTGACAAATCTTACATTTCAACGGACCTTAACTAGCAATAGACATACAGTTTTTCCCTTTTAGTTCTGCTCATAAGTTCTTGCAGAATATGCAAGATTTTAATAATATTAAAAAAAATTAGTGGAATCATATTTTTTTTTAAGAATCGAATTCTGAAAAGTTATTTGAATGCAAATTTTTAAGTTGTGATACAGCTAATATATGCTTCGCGTGGAGCTTGATTAACAGGCGATCTAACCAATCATAGCGCCGATATTTAGTGCCCCCGTAACTATCCGCCATTTTGTCCGACAAACAAACCAGTTTAATAAACAAGGCGAAGTGGACTAGCAACAACAATTAACTAAGATAATGGTGAAACGGTGTTCGTTTGGAACAACAGAAAGGCTGGCAATATACAGTTTCACCCGTTCTCTAAACCTGTCAGTAACCTGGAGAGGTGTATGAGGTGTAATACAACAGCTGTTACGGGCAGCGGTGTTATTTTTGTGCCTCTTGGCCTATGCCACTGACTGACTGTTAATGTTTTGGGCTTTGTGTAGGTCCAGGGTATAAATAAGGCCAACGACATGCTGGGCGCAGAAACCTGTGGAGCTAACCACACGTTATGCCGTTACAGCACACTAATAATGCCTCAATAGTTAGCTAACGCTTGCTAGGATGACTTACTGATTGTGACGTTATAAATGTACACCACTTTTGCTTTTTAATAGTGAATAGAGAGCTATATGCCCAGTTTTACAGGAACAGTGTTGTTCTTCAATGTTGTTATCCTCGGTCTCAATCGCCAGGTGATGCGGTTGTTCACTTTATCCCTGTGACCTGTAGGCTAGCTTCAATCTTGATTTAGTTTATTTTTTAATTTCGAGTCACGTTCAAATCCTGAATAAATCCCTCGAAAGCATATTGCAGACCTTTCTGTCTGCTTCTGTCTGAGATCTACAAATTATTTTTCCAGACATTATTCACTATTTCCCCAGGGAGTGCACAAATGGGCTTTATGCACAGCTGCTCTACTTCCTGAACTTCAGCCAGCTCCTTTGTTTCCTGTAGGCATTATTGGACAAACTGATCCGTGTGCCGGATCTCAGTAGTCACAACAACAATAATCAGACACATCTGGATCAATCAGTTTGTCTAATAATGGCAGACAGGAAACAAAGGAGCTGGCTGAAGTTCAGGAAGTAGTGCAGTTGTGCATAAAACCAATTGACACGGGAAGGTTGGAACCGGTTGTTTGTCGGACATAGCGACAGTAACTAAGGGGGTGGGTCTTTACAAAGGGTAAATTGCGACAATATTGTTGTTGTATTGAGGTCTATTTATAATCATACCAGACACTGATGCAGATTCTCGTTCAGTTTATCAAGGACTTGGTTTTTATTCTCTGTGCACTCTCAGAGAGGGTAGAGGCAGAGACCTTGTTTCTTCTTCTTTTTATTCTGATTGACTTTGTCATGGGAAGTCTGTCTTTAGTAGTTCAAACAGTTTTTTTATATAGGAGTTTTTATATAGGAGTTATATAGGGAGTTTTTTATATTCTAGAGTAGTCAAGAGATGATGTGCAATTATTATTAAATTGAGTGGCATAATCTGTGTAATTCTCCAAATAGAAATCCATATTAAAGCAGCGAACAGATGACGCGGGCAAAACTCATTAAGGACATTTAATGGGCCCCCATTGAGAGAAACCTGATTTGAAGTGAATGTTGTGATTTCATTCAACGCATTCTTACTCTACAAACACTTGAACTTTCTTATTTGAGCTTGTTGAGAAAATATTTGTATATAAAAATAAGCTTTATTTTCTTGTCATTAATGTACTCATACCTGGTAGCAATTGAGCAAAGCTGGACACTTTCTAATAAAAAAAAAGAAGACATTTCTGTATTTCTGATTCAGTTCAATTCAGTTTCCCAATGTCATGAAATTAATAAAAGCCATTAAAATACCTTCAAGGCCCAAGGTGGGCCCAATTGTGTATAAAAAAAGATGATAATTATGTCATAAAAGATCATTTAGACATACTAGCGTACAGCTTGCAGTTTGCAGGTAAGGAACGGTTCGATGTTATAGATACAAAATATGTCCTTCCTGACAAGTGTTAATGAGCTCTTTTTTTCTCTGTTCTTTGGGGTCATTTCAAGATTTTTAAATGTTTTTTTTTTTCAATGAAAGAAGTCGCTGGGCCTGTGTTTGACTTACTATCATAAAAATATAAACTAGGTGTATGTGTGACCATTCTCAATGGACCAGGTGCAAATTATGACGCCCAGTCTCTCAGCCCAAGAAAACTGTTCACTTTTACACTTTTAAGGTTTACACATTAACACTTGTAGAATGGAGGAAAAACTCCTCCTTATAGAGATAATGGACTGAATTGATCATATTCATTCACTTTACAGTCCATTTACATTAATCTCGCTATACAGCATTAAGTATATAATTAGACTCCAGGTACAAAGCCAGACTTTACATAAGCCATCTTAAAGCCACAGTCAGAAAAAACACAGTGAACACTAAAATACAAACATTTGAGTCATAGTCACGGATTGTGCTTATTCTTCGCATCTTCGCCACCCAGCTGTTCTGTTTTCTCTCATAGTGAACAACAGTAGCTATCTCAAAAATGACATATGGCATCTTTCCCCTTTGGTATTAACTGTATGTGTTCACTCCAATTGTTTTCACAACAGTGATAAAATCACTAATTTACATAATAAAGGACATACACAAATATAATATACAAAATACAATGCTGATTTCAGGACACATTTGTGCAAGTGTGCAATATTACCGTCTTGAAAAAAGATAAACACGGCCAATTTAGTGATTGCAGCTTTTTGCCTGATCTGAAAAAAACAACAAAAAACTGTCAGGCTTAAACATCAGAAATGTTTTATACAAGATTAAAATGTTTGAAACTGAGTCTACATGCTTATTTTAAATATATACCTTTTTTTTTGTTGTTGTTGCCTGAATTTGGTGAATTAAAATCTTTTAATTGCAAATGAAATTCTGTTGAAAAGCTAAAGTTGGTAAACAAATGCTTTACAATATGTGACTTCAACCTCCTTTAACGTTGCTCTCGTTTGCACTTTACAGAATTTTGAGTCCAAAAACAAGTTAATTCAGCCTTTGAGTGTTTCAAGTGTTTTCACATGAACTAATCTGATGAGATTAGTCCTGACTTGATCTAATGATCTCACTTTTCACATCTCACTTTAAAGATCACAGATTAAAGATCTATGGAGTCTCAACCGCCCACAAATAATCCATCTATTCATCCCAGGCTTGGTTTTTACCCCCTCTGATAGGACTCTCTGGCTCCTCCATCTGAAAGACTTTTTGGTTTGCCACTTTTATCCCAGATCCCGCACTGGATCCCGTGTCATTGGAGCAGGCCGAGTTATTACAAAGCCGGCCAGTTCTCCTGTGCTCCAACTCCAGACACGTCCCGGAGTTCTTCAGATCGCCATCATTGTAGACCCGGTTCCTCGCACCGAAATTCAGGGGATTGGAGTTGACCGCAGTATCCCTTACGCCTCCTCCTGCTTTCCGTTGCATTCCTCTCTTCACAGACATTCCCTCGCAGCAGCACGAATGCGTACTGCACACCGCCTGAAAGCTCCTCTTGAAGTTCTCATTGTAGTATCCGTAGATGATTGGATTGACGCTAGAGTTTGAGAAGGCCAACCAGTGAGCGAATGGGAACACGTAGCCGCTGAGCATCTCCAAGTCGTCTTCGTCCAGACCTCCGTAGTCCGTGAGGAGCATCAGGGTCCACAGAGGCAGCCAGGAGAGTGTGAATAACAGAGCCACGACGCTCAGCATCTTGATCACTTTGATCTTCTTTTGGGAAATAAGGGGCCGACCTTTGTGCTGGGCTCCAGGACCCGGAGGGGAGGTGTTGGACTGTCCACTTTCGTGCTGATCGTTCCCAGAGATCACAGAGGTGGTGTAGAGTTTGATCCCGATACGTCCATACATGAGCGTGATCATGGTGAGGGGGATCAGGTAAATGTGTGCAAACAGGACGGTGGTGTAGACTTTCCTCATCTGTGGGTTGGCCCAGTTCTCGAAGCATGAGAAAAGTATGTATGTGTGGTTGTAGTCTTCATTGTGGACCATGTAATGATGCTCCACTCTCTCCACAGTCAACATCACAGCTGATGGGCACATAATCACCACCGCAAGCACCCAGATCATCACTATGGTCACCTTAGCAACCAGTAGGGTGAGTTTAGGTTGGAAAGGGTACACAATGCAACGGAACCTGGAGGAGATTGGAACAGAGCTCTTTACAGCTGGAAGAAGGTATAAACTGTACTCAAATGTCAGTCAATCCTCTGCCTTTTTCTAGAATTACTTTCTTCCGCTTCCCCCTTTGTCGTATTTAATTTGAAAAATAATGTCTTTATTTGTAGCAGTCATGAATTGGAAAATCAAATTGTCCTCGACATTTACACATATAAGAGGTTGCTCTCCAACAAAAGCATTTTTGATTTTTCTTCTCTTAATATTAGGGATGGGCAACGATTAATCGCGATTAATCACATCCAAAATAAAAGTTTGTGTTTACATAATATATATGTGTGTGTGGTGTGCATAATTAATTTGTATATATAAATACCCACACATGCATGTATTTAAGAAAAATGTGTAATTAATATATCAAATATTTATATTTATATATAATATTAATTATGTATAAATATATATAAAGTATATACATGCAAATATTTCTTAAATATATACATTCATGTGTGTGTATTTATATATACAAATTAATTATACACACTACACACACATATATTATGTAAATACAAACTTTTATTTTGGATGCGATTAATCGCGATTAATCGTTGCCCATCCCTACTTAATATGCGCATGTAAAACAAGGAGCCGTGCTCTTCACGACTCATGTCTGTCCATCAATCACAATTGCTGTCTTGTAAGATTGTCCTATGTTGTTCTGTCCCTGGATGTATAGGCAAAATACACCTCCAAAAACAAAACAAAAAAATCCTTCTAAAATATCAAAGCTATTAGAAAAGAATAACCAGTGACATGTCTGAGCAATTAAACAAGAATTTCCCATTTCACAGTGGACTCTTTTCTTTATTATTCTCAACATGCTTCTTGTATTAAAAGCAGTGACATGTAATTTTCCTTAAGAGGCAATGCCAGTACATTTATTTATATTCTATTCAAGTGTGTTTGAGTCAAACCAGCATTTAACACTGTAGACTAAGTGTGGGGGAGGCCATGTAAACAGTGCAACGAATTTAGCCAATCACAGCAGTGGGCATTTATTGAATTTTTGAACTTTTAAACTGAGGTGTTTTTTCAACAGCGAGTGAAAAACATTATTGAAAATGATCATCTTTTACAAATATTTGAATGTTTTTGGAGCAGAAACCTTGCTAACTTCAAAAGCTAACTTCCAGAAACATAATGTAAAGATCTAAAAAATGCATTTCATGACGCCATTAAATTTCTTAAAGCTCGACTATGTGATGCTATTTTCTTCTAGATCTGCTGTACAGCCGGAACACACTTTGTTGCATTATTTTCCTATTATAACTGTAAAGCTGCGTAGAAACAGTATTGTAAAAAGCTGTAAATAAAGGTGACTTGACTATTTATCTCAATAGATCAGAGTAGTCTCACGCTGAAACTAAAACATTGACATGAATCTCACAAAGTCTGAGTCACATTTTTTTTTCTTTAACATTATTCCCATGGCAATTAACTACATTTGCTCCCAAATTTTCATTACTGTAATGCAATGTTATATACATATATATATATATATATATATATATATATATACAAACCCAATTCCATAAAAGTTGGGACACTGTACAAATTGTAAAAATAAAAACAGAATGCAATGATGTGGAAGTTTCAAATTTCAATATTATATTTAGAATACAACATAGATGACATATCAAATGTTGAAAGTGAGACATTTTGAATTGCCATGCCAAATATTGGCTCCTTTTGGATTTCATGAGAGCTACAAATTCCAAAAAAGTTGGGACAGGTAGCAATAAGAGGCCAGAAAAGTTAAATGTACATATAAGGAACAGCTGGAGGACCAATTTGCAACTTATTAGGTCAATTGGCAACATGATTGGGTATAAAAAGAGCCTCTCAGAGTGGCAGTGTCTCTCAGAAGTCAAGATGGGCAGAGGATCACCAATTCCCCCAATGCTGAGGCAAAAAATAGTGGAGCAATATCAGAAAGGAGTTTCTCAGAGAAAAATTGCAAAGAGTTTGAAGTTATCATCAACAGTGCATAATATCATCCAAAGATTCAGAGAATCTGGAACAATCTCTGTGCATAAGGGTCAAGGCCGGAAAACCATACTGAATGCCCGTGATCTTCGGGCCCTTAGACGGCACTGCATCACACACAGGAATGCTACTGTAATGGAAATCGCAACATGGGCTCAAGAATACTTCCAGAAAACATTGTCAGTGAACACAATCCACCGTGCCATTCACCGTTGCCGGCTAAAACTCTATAGGTCAAAAAAGAAGCCATATCTAAACGGGAACCAGAAGCGCAGGCGTTTTCTCTGGGCCAAGGCTCATTTAAAGTGGACTCTAGCAAAGTGGAAAACTGTTCTGTGGTCAGACGAATCAAAATTTGAAGTTCTTTTTGGAAAACTGGGACGCCATGTCATCCGGACTAAAGAGGACAAGGACAACCCAAGTTGTTATCAGCGCTCAGTTCAGAAGCCTGCATCTCTGATGGTATGGGGTTGCATGAGTGCGTGTGGCATGGGCAGCTTACACATCTGGAAAGGCACCATCAATGCTGAAAGGTATATCCAAGTTCTAGAACAACATATGCTCCCATCCAGACATCGTCTCTTTCAGGGAAGACCTTGTATTTTCCAACAAGACAATGCCAAACCACATACTGCATCAATTACAACATCATGGCTGCGTAGAAGAAGGATCCGGGTACTGAAATGGCCAGCCTGTAGTCCAGATCTTTCACCCATAGAAAACATTTGGCGCATCATAAAGAGGAAGATGCAACAAAGAAGAGCTAAGACAGTTGAGCAGCTAGAAGCCTTTATTAGACAAGAATGGGACAACATTCCTATTCCTAAACTTGAGCAACTTGTCTCCTCAGTCCCCAGACGTTTGCAGACTGTTAATAAAAGAAGAGGGGATGCCACACAGTGGTAAAAATGGCCTTGTCCCAACTTTTTTGAGATGTGTTGATGCCATGAAATTTAAAATCAACTTATTTTTCCCTTAAAATTATGCATTTTCTCAGTTTAAACATTTGATATGTCATCTATGTTGTATTTTAAATATAAAATTGAAATATTCACAATTTGTACAGTGTCCCAACTTTTATGGAATTGGGTTTGTATATATATTTGTATATATATATATATATGCACGGTACGTTGTTTATTTATGTAGCACATTTCTTACACTATGGCAATTCAAAATGCTTTACATAGAAAGGAATTAAAATATCACGCTGTGGCAATTCAAAGTTTGCATAGAAAATAAGCACAAAGGAATGTTTGTAAATGTAAACCGTTATGTCCTACTGAAGCATTACAAGAAATAAATAACTGGCTTAAAACCATGTGTGTAAATTCTAACTAAAAAGTCTAAAAAGTCTAAGACTTTTGCACACTGTATTAATTTTAAACATTTTTACGAAATATGTTTCTTAATGTCTTTCAAATATATATCATTTAGAATTGGATATTAGAATATATGATTTGGGTTTTAAAATATTACTGACAAGTTTCATCAGATTCAAGTAATGACACCACTGACCTGTCCACTGCAATGGCCACCAGTGTAAACACAGAGGCAGACACAGACATACCCTGAACCAGACCACTCATCTTACAGACTGTGTTTGTGAAAGGCCAACCTTGGAGGAAAAACAGAGAGAAAAAAGCAATGATTGACAAGGTAAATTGAGCTTTACACAACCCCCTCAAAACACACATACACACACACACACTTTCAGGGGAGAAAGAGCGAGCTGTAGAACAATTGCTGATGGCAGAGTGTAAAGGATTCTTCTCGATTTATCAGCACGCTGTTTATTGTTAACTTGTCATTTGTAATATAAGAAGAGTTAAAAAAAACTCTCCTCAAACTCTACTGTGTACTTTTCAAGATGCCACAGTAATATTATTGTGTGTTTAAGAGTGTAGAAATGTTGAAATGAATGAGTGTCTCTCTGGGCATGACTCAAGGCCTTGAGCATTTTATACATTGTTAAACACACAATGCTATTACTGTGGACAAGAAGAAATATATAGTGTTGCATTGCTATTGCCTGTGGACGTGATAAGGTTGCATCGTGAAAGCCAGGTCTGGATCTGTTTTCTTTACTTTTGTTTTTTTCATTCAGTGCATAAAACATGAAACGAGTTTCTTGGTCAAAATGATAAAGTGCACATATTATTGATAACAAAAATGACATGTTCTGCACATTTTTCTGCAATAAAAATGCAGTCGAATGTGCAGTTTATTTGAAAAAAAAAATGTTTTTTTGTGCACACAAGTAAACACATCTTAAATGCAAATATGAGTAAAACCCAATGCTTTAATCTGGGAGCACCTTTACAGCCTGAGGCAGTACTAATGTAGTTTCACAATTTCCAGACCAGGTCACAATTTGTGTGTACTGTACGAATGATTATGTGATCATCTCTAAAGCAACCAGAGATGCTGCATGCGGGCTTATCACACTGGACACTTTGGTGAGTCACAAACAAAATGATAGAGCTCTTAGTTCTCTAGAAGAGCACACATGAGTAGTATTTGCTTAAAGAGGGTTAATGAAGGAGATGTGCTGTCATTATTGCAATCAACCCAGACTGTTTCATACTGAAATAATTTTCTATAGGCTATAATGACTGTCTGGGTATACATGAACCTGTTGTGCAGGGAGGACATTAAAACCTGGAAGACAATGGTTCCCTCGAAATTTTCCAATGGTTTTTTTACAAGGTAGTTTTTCAGTTTACAAGTAAAAGTTGACGATGCATGGACGTTTTGTTCTACAAAGTAAATTACACACACTCAAACATTTTTACCCAATTAATTATTAGAAACATACATGTTTTTTTTAAATAAACATAATTCTAAACATTCAGATATTATGTAACAGCATGAGGGAGAATATTACATAAATCACCTCATAAAAACTCATCTATTGGTACAAATATAATGGTACAGTAACAGTAGGCAAACATACAGCTCAAAGACGGGTGACACAGAACATGGAGACATAAATAGTAATATCAGCAGGCTAAATAGAGTAGTATTCTCAGAAAGACATGTTGCTTCAGCTAAATAATAAAATGTTTTGTTAACCAAATGTTAAGATAAACTTGAAATTGCAAATATATATATATATATATACAGTATATATGTATTATACAATGTACAATGGTTAATATATGCATATTAACCACTGAAAATATAGAAAAATGTGTAAGATAAAATTTAAGTTTAGATTTGAGAATAAAATGAATGGACTATGTGCACGTTAGCATATGCTAGTTCCGGCTGCGAAACCGATATGGGGTGTCTAGTTTCCGGTAGCCTGATGGACGACGTAGAGGATGTATGTTTCTCCAGATGTCTTGAACATTTGCCGAATATTACAGTCGATTATGTTCATCGACTGGCTAATGATTTTCCTCCAGCTCCCCAGAGCAAGAGAGAAGGGGTTTAAATATTACATTTCTCAGTATTTGCATCATTTTGAAGGGAACTTTAAGTCACAACAACATCCATGCTCAGACTGATCTCATGAAATTGCGTATACGACACGTATCACGTATTTTTGGCATGCTATCAACACGCATAATCTCTTTTCAGCGTGTTTATGAATACCGTTGACTTAACGTTATTATATATATATATACACACAGTGTATATATATATATATATATATATAGCATATGACCTACCTCAACCCCAACCTACCCGTCACTCCTACCATCCTAGGAAAAAATTAATATCGCTCCCCAGATGTAGATCTACATTTTGTTTTGTTTCGCTCTGACATTTGACGGCGTGTACATAAGCAGTACACATGGAATCACTCGGACATTAATGTTGCTATATGCTACGTGCTCAAGCTATGCGATTTGGTAACTGTTATATCTCTCTATACATTATAAAATGCGAAATCATGCGTTAGAAAGTGCATTTTCCAGAACAGTTTGTGTTGGCCATTGTTTTGTTTATGATGTTCAGAGGCTATGTTGTTGACAACCACTATCTATATAGAATGTCATATAGATCAGTGTTGACAACCACTATACATGTCATACAGGGAGTAAAGGTATCCGACGTTGGTTCGTTCGTTATCAAGTTAGGCTGTTTAACACATATTAGGCTGTTCACACATATTTCTAAACAGGTCTCCCTTGCAAAATAGGTTCTAAACCCAGGGGCTTCTCCTGGTTAAAGGGTATAATATAATAAATAATTAGTAGCCTAAAAACTTCCTTCTAGTTGTCATGGATATACGCAACGCTCCACTCTGTGAAGCGACTGCTTGGGTGCAGTGACAAAATGTGAAATATCGTTTACTTTTCACAATGCAGCAGCGCCTGGCTCCACCCAAATATGAGTGAAAACTGTGTTGGTTGACTTGACAATGAACAAACGAACATAGTTTTAGACAAATATATTTAGATAGCTAAGCTTTAGATAGCCGGTCCACTGATGTAGGATGTAAACAACGGCAACCGGAACCGAAGTACCCAACACCCGCCCTCAAGGCGGAAGTTAGCATTTTTCTCGTGCACAGAGTCAATGGAGACTTTTGGTTGTGAGGACAGACTGTTCAACATGGAAGAAACAAGGAAGCTGATTGGAACCAGGTGTGTGTGTGTGTGTTTGATTATGCAGAGGGCTCTTTATTTGCAAAGATTCTCTGTCTTAACCCAGTTGGTTCAAAAATTAAAGGAGTTAAGAGTTCCGGTTATGGCGGCACGGTGAGCAGACACGTTTTTCTCGTGCTCAGTTGCTTAAAGGGTTAGTTCACCCAAAAATTAAAAATTAAGTCATTAATTACTCATTTTTGATTAAATTTGAGAGGTGGATCACTGCTACACTGGCTCCTAGGGCACGAAACTTGACGGCCCAGAAATTCATTGAAGAAAATGTTTAAATATTCCATGTGACTATATGTATTCACAAGTTTCCTACGCCCCATGAGGCCTTGCGTCAAAAGTGGGCGCGACTTCCGGTTTGAAGTAAACAAAGCGCTACTTGACATGCTTGACTCTTGTTCATTCAACAGTTGACAGTCATTCAAGTTATAGCGATCCAAACTAGCTAACGATGTGGGAACACAACCTCAACGAAATTCAAAAGGGTGAAATAACAGTGCCTTTACCCTCCGCAGTAGTTGATTGGGAGTATTAATAACATTATTAATAATCAATACTCATCAAGGCATGGTGACAGACAGTTGTGCGAGCTGACAAACAATTAAAATAAAAAATACACACTTAGTCATTGTGCTTTGGAGTTTATTTAAAATTATAAATGAATGTGCTACTTGAATACATTAACTGGCACATTTGGTATTCTGTCACCTCAGGCTTTGATCCTGAGTTTAGGTGTAACATCAGTAGCGAACAGCCAAACACATGCTGATAGAGTTTATAGAACATTAAGAATTTAAACAAATGTACACAGGAAGATTCGTCGTCTTTTGGGAGGTGATGGAAGCTACAGTCGTTGGCAGGATCACTGATTTCGTTTTCAGCTTATGTTCAAAACAATCACGTTTAAGCCACTGAATAAATCTCTCATAAAGATTTGCGTCTTTAAATAGTAAAATAATTCTCCGAAAAACAGCTAGCCTCTTCGCTAACTAACACAAGAAACACCATTGGAATGCTACTTCCGCCGCCTCACCGGAAGTTTCACCCACTTTATTTTTTACAGGAGCGCCCCTCGGAAACTTGTGGATATATTAATGGGTCAGATCAATTTAACGTTGTTTTAAATATTTATTAAATGTAATTCTGAGGCAGTTCATTTCAAGTTGAATTTCATAGCAGTATTAAAATGTGAATATATCAAATAAGGACAAGAATAAGAAATAATAAAAAATACCTTAAAACAATTGGTCTGCTTCACTCAGGAATGAACATTTTTGGCAGAAGAAATAAATGTAAATCTAATACAAAATTGCCACATCCAGTAAACAACAAACAACGACTGAACTACTATTACGATGTAGTGGAAACTGAGGTGAAGACTTTTCTGCCATCCTGTGTGTTTGTGTGTGTTCATCAAAGCACTGAAATGGAGGCTGTAGGTCAGTCATTGACTATGCAGCAGAGTGCAGGGGCGACATATTTTGGGGGTCATATTTCTTGTGTCAAATTCTATTAACACTTTCTGAAAAAAAAACCCTCAAAAGTGAATTTCAGTTCTTTTGGATACTTGAGGTTTAGCACATGTCAGTCCAAATAACATTGCGACAGCAGCTGTGGTTGAGGGCATGTTACTGTGGACCTCTGTGCCCTCAATGGTCTCTGTGTCACTGATTAAGGCCATTGGTTGCTCCAGTCCATCACCTGGCGAGACAATACATAGTAATGAATAAAGAGTGCTGACCAGACCCAGTTGAGTGTGTGAGAGACTTATGGGGTGTGCAGCTAGCAGATCGTGAGGATGAATGTGATCATTTATAATTAGGCCTGCAATCGCTGATACAACGTTTAAAACAAACTGGGCATTCAGCTGTGCCACATGCAGTTTGCCTCAATATAACACGACCCGGATGCAGCAATTCATGCAAAAGGAGGCCAAAATACTCAACCAGGTACTTAGTGCATACAGGAACATAGCTATAAGCTGCAATCAACAGAAGTAGCACAAATAATTGCATGAAATATTCACTTCGTGTAAGGAATAAATGAGTTTAAAGTTTAAAGAAATTACTGAACTTAGACTACATTCTAATTTTTGTACCCATACAGTATGCAAGTATGTGCGTGGATGGCTGAGCAATGTTACGTACATGAATTTCCTTGATCAGATGGTGAACAGATTCACCAAAGTAGATGATTAAACATTTAAGAACTGATTCCCTCCTTGTGTTGATGTCCACGACCTGAACAAAATGCCTTCATTAAAATTACATGCTCCTTTTTTACCACATACAGGAGAAATCCGGTTTGAAACAGACAAGAAGTATATTGAAAATAAAAAAATAAAAATAACGACGTTATTCAACTATTTATTTCCTTCTCTGTGGGCCTTGAGATTTCACGTAGTGAAACTTGCACTATCTTCTTTGGAGGAATAATTAATTGAAATGATAAAGGATTAATATCAGTTTTAACAACTGGCTTGCATCAGGGTTTACTGAATCATCAACCCTGAAACTTGAATTATGGACGGTGATATTGAAAGAGGATATATGGAGAACAAGCTTGTAAAAACTCTCAGAAACAGTCAGGTAACATTAGCTTAAATCTGTTATATCAGTCAGCTGCAGGTGCCATCATGTGCCAACTGATGGGATCCTAGTCCTCACCGTTTACATTAGACCAGACCGTTTTTCCCGGACTTCATTTGCCAGAATAATTTGCTCATTGTTAGTTCATCTGTTTCAGCTGTGTCTTGTTTCATTTGATCATCACCTTGTCTATTTAAATGCCGTTTGCCTTCATTCAGCTGCTTGTTAGGTTTGGTTTACCCTCTGTCAGTATTTTGAGAAGTTACCCATTTCTTGATTTATCTTTTCCTGTGTTTTGAATGTATTGTTCCTGTCATCCCCTGTGGATTGGATTTGTATTTTGGACTGGATACATGTGCTTGAGCCTCTGCCTGTATGGACTATGACCTTGGATTATATTTGATAATAACAACGTTTGGATTTTCACTCTGTCTCCTGAATGCTGTCTCAGCACCACAACCAAATCATTACAAAAACTAGTTCAATACATCTGGTTGATTCAGACTTACATGACTTCTGTCAAACTAAATAGGTTTAATAAAAATATCCTTAATAAATGTTTTGAATGCAGAGAAGCTCGGGGATAATATGTGCATTGTGTTTAGGAATGCAGTATTGTTAGAGACTTTGGGGTGGAAGTGATTAATATTACAAAGAAAATTTTGTCCTTGAATATTCCTCTAGATGCAAAAATTATTTTGCTACACTTATATCCCAAAAAACTTTAAACTAATTCACCAGTAGCATAAATGTACAGATATTACAAGCTAAAAGAATGATAGCTCTTAGCTGGAAAAACTCTGACCCACCAGTTATTGGAGCTAACTCCATGGCACAGTGTATGGCCTTGGAAAAAATAACATACTTTATTAAAAACAAAATGGATGTATATAAAGAAATATGGATGCTGTTTAAATACTAGTTCAGTTCAGTTCAGATACCTTTATTAGTCCCCAAGGGGCAATTCAGTTTTACAGCCAACCCATCCATAATAGTTAAAATACATTAACACACAATGAATAAAATAAATAAATACTCACATCCTCATATTTACTCACTAATTTACCAACCAGTATCACACACCCCCCCCACACACACACACACTCACACACATTCAACTGCCATTGACTACATTAACAGCAATAATATTGGTCATTTATTACAGGAGGTGTATCTATGTATTAGTGTTTTTTTTTTTTTAAATATGGTGTCTCGCTGGAAAATGTAACTTTTATGTGTGAAGAACAGTAATTTATATTTGGTTTCTGGCTACCTTGTAATCTGTTTTGTATTTAGAATGACACTCGTCTGATACCTTTGTGTATTTCTGTATGAGAAAAGATAGGGATGTGTTTTCTTCTCGGGGTGGGAAATAACTGTGATCATCTGAATTGTCTCTTATAATCAAAAAATAATAAACACATTGTTCAAAAAAGATTCTAAAACCTACATGGTGGTCATTGATTTTAGAGTAAACCACATGCTGAGTTTGTTCAAGGTCAGCTGGGAGCGAACCACCAATAAGCCCGAGTAAGAAGAAGAAGGTCAGCTGCGAAACGCCACAATGTGTTCATCTACTTTAAGAAATACTGGTAGGATAAAGACTTTTCTTTAGTGACTACAGACTGTTTTAAAGAAGGTTTTGTATAGCTCGCAAATTGTTTGTTAATGCTAATGGTTTCAATATCTAACGTGCTAACTGGCCATATGCTAAAATTGTAGTTTAAAAGAGTTAGATATCCTTAAATGATCCTTAAATTTACCATTTACCATTTTAGTGTCTTATATACACTCACCTAAAGCATTATAAGAACACCTGTTCAATTTCTCATTAATGCAATTATCTAACCAACTAATCACATGGCAGTTGCTTCAATGCATTTAGGGGTGTGGTCCTGGTCAAGACAATCTCCTGAACTCCAAACTGAATGTCAGAATGGGAAAGAAAGGTGATTTAAGAAATTTTGAGCGTGGCATGGCTGTTAGTGCCAGATGGGCCGATCTGAGTATTTCACAATCTGCTCAGTTACTGGGATTTTCACGCACAACCATTTCTAGGGTTTACAAAGAATGGTGTGAAAAGGGAAAAACATCCAGTATATGGCAGTCCTGTGGGTGAATATGCCTTGTTGATGTCAGAGGTCAGAGGAGAATGGGCCGACTGATTCAAGCTGATAGAAGAGCAAATTTGACTGAAATAACCACTCATTACAACCGAGGTATCCAGCAAAGCATTTGTGAAGCCAAAACACACACAACCTTGAGGTGGATGGGCTACAACAGCAGAAGACCCTACCGGGTACCACTCATCTCAACTACAAATAGGAAAAAGAGGCAACAATTTGCAAGAGCTCACCAAAACTGGACAGTTGAAGACTGGAAAAATGTTGCCTGGTCTGATGAGTCTCGATTTCTGTTGAGACATTCAGATGGTAGAGTCAGAATTTGGCGTAAACAGAATGAGAACATGGATCCATCATGCCTTGTTACCACTGTGCAGGCTGGTGGTGGTGGTGTTATGGTGTGGGGGATGTTTTCTTGGCATACTTTAGGCCCCTTAGTGCCAATTGGGCATTGTTTAAATGCCACAGCCTACCTGAGCATTGTTTCTGACCATGTCCATCCCTTTATGGCCACCATGTACTCATCCTCTGATGGCTACATCCAGCAGGATAATGCACCATGTCACAAAGCTTGAATCATTTCAAATTGGTTTCTTGAACATGACAATTAGTTCACTGTACTAAAATGGCCCCCACAGTCACCAGATCTCAACCCAATAGAGCATCTTTGGGATGTGGTGGAATGGGACCTTTGTGCCCTGGATGTGCATCCCACAAATCTCCATCAACTGCAAGATGCTATCCTATCAATATGGACGAACATTTCTAAAGAATGCTTTCAGCACCTTGTTGAATCAATGCCACGTAGAATTATGGCAGTTCTGAAGGAGAAAGGGGGTCAAACACCTTTAGGTGAGTAAATATCCTATAGGTGAGTGCCTTGTGTTTTTTTGTGTTCTTAATGCACTAAACATCTGAATTAAGGACTGAAAATATCAAAAGATTATCAAGTTGTTGCTGAAAGATTTTCAATAAACTGCTTCTGTGATGAAGAATCAGAAGCTTTGAGTAAGTCCATGCACCCTCTGAAGTTGATTGAAGCCTTTGTCAAGTTTGGGCAGACTTTGGGCAGATTGAGGCTGAGAATCCCTATAACTTTTCTCAACTTTTCTTTCAGCACTTTGAGTCACTGCAGGGCTTAAAGGCTGTAACTGTTAAAGTGAAAAGACCAGCTGACAACAGAAATGCTCAGAACATACAATCACCTGCTTGGTACAAACAGTAGATGTTATTTATAGGCTATTATAATGCCTTCTGACAACAATAAGGGGAACCATGGAGAGACTGTGGGGGAAAGGCTTGTTGAAGTGACCAAACAGTGACAGAGGGATCTGATGATTCACAGTGTCGAAGGCAGCAGAGATCCAGGAGAATGAGAATTGATGATTTGAAAAATAGGTTTTGCAATCCCAGTGCAATAGGGACCGACAGTAATGCAGGCTAGGTGGAATGGTAATTTATGAAACCAGATTGGTTGATGTCTAGTTGGTTACTCTGTGAGAGGAAAGATGCTACCTGGTTGAAAACTATTTGTTCAAGTATTTTCGCTGTATGGTTTGGGAGAAAAAGGTCTGTAACTATCTACAAGTGGGTTTTTGAAGCTGCAGGGTTACCCAAGCCTGCTTGAATGCGGTAAGGAAAATCCCAGTGTGGAGTGATGTTGATGTGTGTGAGTGCTGGTAAAAGTGTAAGCGAGATGGTTTGTTGAAGGTGTGAGGGAATGGGATCTAGGGGGCAGGTGACTGGAGAGAAGAGAAGCATTTAACACTCATGTGATTAAAGAAAAAACACTGAGGATATACTACTCATTGTTGCTAATTTGCCTGAGTTGTATTTATTGTTAACCAATTAGCAATAAATTTCATTGGATTAAATGTTAGTTTTATTCATATTTACTGTAATCGCCTAAAGTGGACTTCTTTAAAATGTGCTAATGCAATATGATTTTTCAGTCTGTTTTCATTGCATTCAATCCACTTGAATTGAATAAACTTAGTTTTTTGTGATATTTGAAGTATCAACCTAAAAATTGTGGGCTAAAGTTAAATAGAAAAAGATTTGTTTGTTTTTTCTCGGATTTGCAAAAAAATATTGATAATGGGCTATATGCAAGCATAAGTTCCGCATTTGACGCAAGGATGCTCGTCCATTTCCGGTTGTGGAGATTTAAGCGGAGGAAAACCGGGGAAAACGGGATTATGGCAGAGTCTTCAAAATTTACTGTCCTCCCGTCTTTGAAACGAAACTTTTACGTTTAGATGTAATTTTATATATAGTTACGTTTATTTAATATAATTTTAAAAAGAAGCATAAACACAACGAGGGGTGTCTGTTTTATCTGTTTTTGTGACTAACGTTTCTTTAGTATAACCATGGAGTATAAAATTCAATATAAATTCTCGGTGTTGCATTGGACTCTACGATCGGCGGAAGTTATCGAGCATCCCTAATGCTTCACCGGAAATACCGCCGTGCATAGAGCCCATTGGCATTTTAATCAGCTTTTTTCACTCCACTTTCTGACAAACAGTCCAATCTGAGGAGGGAGGGTGGGGACTTTGGAGGAGGACGAGGAGCAGGCAGAATAAGACACCATTGAGATGATGACCTGGGAGGAGCCAGGGCAGAGACAGGAGGAACCAGAGCATAGATGGGAGGAGCCATAGTATGAAGGACCATGGTGGAGTGTTGGTAGAGGAGCCAGGTGGAACCAAGGGGCACTGCTGACTGGGATAGATATGGCGGAGTTTGAGACCAAGGCGGATCTGAGGGTGGTGCCAAAAGCCTGGAGGGCCACGGTGGAGCGGCAATGGCTTGTGGAATGAGGACAATGGTGGAAGGAGGACTAGATCCAGAAGTGGAACAACTGGAGGAGCTGAATGGTGACAGCGGAGACGAGGCAGATGAACTGGTTGGCGTTGGCGGTGGACGAGGGAGAGGGAGGCTGAGCATCTGCAATGGGGACTTGGCACTGGGCATAACCAGCGGCAACTTGGAAATATCCAGTGATGACTGCAACAATAAGGAACTGGCTGGGAGTGAAGGTGACTGAAGTACAACAAAAGTATGTAAAGCATGTAGTACATTAATCTAGCTCTGTTTAAATAGCCCATCTTCAGCCGCAGGAGGGTGGGCAGGGCTCCTATTTCAAGCCGACAAACTCCACAAAAACGCCATCGATGACTGACGCTGTTGCCAGCAAACACACCTGGATTAACTCTCCATTGGATTCAGGCTCTGGGATGAAGACCGCCTCTGGCGATCTTTCTGGCTCCGAGTCAATAAAACAAAACAGATAGAGCTTGTACAAACACAATCCATGTAATGTTAACACGAGACTATAAAGTAAGGGGGAAATTTAGACTTTAATACACAGAGGAAGGACTTCAATGGAACAGGAAACAGGTGTGAAACTAATATTGCCACGTGTACTATTCTAGGGACTAATGTTGTAAATTAGCTTTGGCTAAAAACATTGATACATGCATCAGATCACTATCAAAGTGTATCTATGTTATCTGTATCTGTCCCTATCTAAATAAACTATAATAATAATAATAACTATGCTAGACTAACTGGGACTTGCCACAACAGAGTATGTTGGTTTGATTGCTTCTATTGTTCTCCTCATTTGTAAGTCGCTTTGAATAAAAGCGTCTTGATTAAATGTAAATCTAATTAGAGATCATGACTATGAATGACTGAATTAGAACTCAGGCAAAACAAACAATGATAACCATGAGTTGATTGTCAGCATCAGTTCTGGCAGGCCAAGTAGTCAAGATGTTACTAACGCTATTGGCCGACAACACGGTCTCATCAGCGATCTGCTCAGGCGCATCTGCTGTTTATCTCCCCTCGCTGATAATGACTATGCTCAAATCAGGGGGCGCCCTATTTAAGCAAATTCAGTTCGCTCCTAACTGCTCGCTCTCTGCAATATTGAAACAGGACTCGATGTATTCACTCTCCATTTATCTCTGAAAGTCTTCATGAAGCTAACTTCCTTTTTAATGCTCATTGTTAAAAGTTATCAGGATATGGGCACCATGCGGTTGCTAATGCTATCCGTGGGCTTGTGGTTATCTAGTTGTTTTTTTAATTTAAATGCTCTTGCTATGCCAATGCAAAAATATTGCCAATGTGCATTACTTATCTGTTGTCAGTGGCAACATGCCGTGATTTTAGCACTATGCAGCACAGATCAAGCAGCTTGCAGTGATAGACAGTTAGTAAATAACAATTCATGGCGCAAACTGAATTATTTCTGCAGTGGTACAGCTCTAAAAAGACAGTCAGTGAGTCAATTTAAAAGAAAGTCTCATCAGCTGAATCTTACTTGTCTGTCTTCTGCTTAGTTACATTGCCCCTGGATGCGCTTGCTTGCTGCTTAATTCATCCTTCAATTATTTTTATCACAGGAGCTTTACGGTCTGTTTGGGGGAAATAGATCAGCTGTCCTAGTCCTAATTCATGTGAGCATCCCCTAATGTTGCTGCTGCCCCCTGACTGGAACATATTGCCAACTACTCGTATTTATTCTTAAAGATTTCCAAGCATTTTAATTGTCTAATTCCATCTCTTGTCTTATTCACAAGAGGTTGCCAGGGGATAATACTAAACTGTGAGCGTTCCCTAATGCTGCTGCTGTCCTCTGACTCTCTGTCATTTCATGGTGCTTGTGAAAGGTCACAGGACTCCCTGTACAGAGCCATACCACCAAATTTTAATTATCAACTGAATGGCAATTTTTTGAATGCAATTTCCTAAACATTCATTGTCATGTGTGTTCTTGACTTAATGGACCTGACAGAACTAAAACAAAAGACAAAAAATAAACCTGACTGTGACAGAAACACTGTTCAAAATGTCTTTTATATTCTGCAGTAGAAAAAAAGACAGCCTCAAATAAGAGGGCAGCGCTTACATAAAAAAGCTGATGAGAAGTTGAAAGAAAATATTCAGGGTTTGAAAACTTTTACCATGCATATAAATGAATATCTGAATCTGTGCATTTTAGTTGACACTTGCTTTGAGATTTTTACAAGTTCATGTATAATAGCATGCTATCCCGTGCATGGCTCACCTGTTGTCCAGCAAACAGGCTGTGTCTTCCAAAAATTTTTCTTATTATACATTAGAATTCATTATTCATTTCTAAGCCATTATCCATGGCTTTTAAAATAATGTATTCAACTTCGGGCACTGATCCTCAAAGTGAGTAAGGACACACAATAACCAGCAAAAAAAGCTAAAGAGCGTTTGCAGTTCTGAACGAAATCCAGCCTTTGATGAGCTTTTTTGTTCTATGAGCCAAATAGCAAGAACTGACATATGCTGAAGCTAGTAAATATCAGAATAGGTCAATGCTGTAGGAGTATTAGCTCTAGAATGTGAACTGTGGGATTGAGATACAACCCAGCATAATGCAGTGTGAAAGAGCTAACTGGGGGAACAACCCAGGGTTCACTGCAGTAATAAGAGCTCTGTGGAGAAATGCTCGAAAGATGTGCTACACAGCCATGAGCGGTGGAAAAATGTTTTCAGCTTAAAGGAGTAGTTCACTTTTGAAAAAACTTTTGCTGATAATTTACTCACCCCCATGTCATCCAAGATGTCCATGTCTTTCTTTCTTCAATCAAAAAGAAATTAAGGTTTTTGATGAAAACATTCCAGGATTTTTCTCCATATAATGGAGTTCAGTGGGTACCAGACGGTTCAAGGTCCAAAAGAAACTTTAAGTACAAACTGCAAACTTGTTCAAAGGGCTTTAAACGATTCCAGACGATGAATAAGGGTCTTATCAAGCGAAAGGATCGCTCGTTTTATAAATAAATAACAAAGTTTAAGTTTTATAAGCTCAAACGCTCGCCTTGCTCTGTTCTGTAACGCACTCCTGTTCGAACTCGTTCATCAAAATGAACAAATCTTTTTCCGAGTCATTTGGTTCATTCGGCGAAAGAAACGAACGAATTGATTCTGAAAAAGATCGAACAAGAGTTCGAACAGGAGAGTCACGAAAGTGCACCACAGAACAGAGCAAGGCGAGCATTTGATCTTATAAAACTTAAACTTTGTTATTTTTTTTTTTAAAAAGAGCGATCGTTCTGCTTGATAAGAGCCTTATTTATCGTCTGGAATCGTTTAAAGCCCTTTGAACAAGTTTGCAGTTTGTACTGAAAGTTTCTTTTGGACCTTGAACCGTTTGGTTCCCATTGCAGTCCATTATATGGAGAAAAATCCTGGAACGTTTTCATTAAAAACCTTAATTTCTTTTCAACTGAAGAAAGAAAGACATGGACATCTTGGATGACATGGGGGTGAGTAAATTATCAGCAAATTTTTTTTCAAAAGTGAACTACTCCTTTAAGGAAGCGGTCAAGGCAAAAGACGTTTTTTCAAGGATTCTTTTTTCTCTCTCTCTTTCACATGTTTGTATCAGTGTAGTGATTTGTTTTACCTGTAATGAGGTTGTCCACCAGGGTTGTTGGGATACAGAAGACGCCCACCAGAAGGTCACTAACGGCCAGGTTGAGGATGAAGAGGTTCGTGACCGTTCTCATCTGCCGATTCTTCAGCACAATCAGACATACCAAGCCATTTCCCACCATGCACAACAGGAAGATGAAGAGGTAGGCCGTCGTCAGGGTGGCGGCAACAGACAGAGAGTGCTGGTAATATGGGTAGTAGGTGATACTCGTGTGGTTGGTGACATTACTGTGGTTTGCGTAAGCATTCAGGAGACTGCTGTTCAAATTGAGCGTGGAAAGCTCCTGCAACATCTCCACTTCTGCTAGCTCGTCCTCCATGCTGTCACAGAGTTCCTCTTGCAATGCTGGTTCCAGAAAGCACCTGAGGGTGAACAAATTGCACACACCCATTGGGACACATTGGATTTTTGGAACACTTTGGATTTTACTGTGTAACAGTAAACAGCAACATATTAAATGATTTATAAAAATGAATTTGGAAAATTGTGTACGAAAAAAACTAACATATGATATGTATGATATGTAACGCATATGCAAGTTTTGTTGTGGCCTTTTTGGGATCATATCAGCACCCCAAAGACAACATATGATGATTAACGGTACCCTTTACATATTGTCTGTATATTCAGCAGTTTGGGCTGAAATAATTTTGAACTGAATCTCAAAAGTTGAATAAGATTAAGAACAACCCCTTGGCTATAATGCTTAAGGAATATAAAAAGAGTGCAGTAAAGGTATAATTCTTCCAAAAATGAAAATTCTGTCATCATTTGCCCTCAAGTCTTTTCAAACCTGTGTTTATTTCTTTGTTCTGCCAAAGACAAAATAAGATATTGTCTGGGAACCCAAACTGGTTAGTTACAAACATCCTTCAAAATATCTTCTTTAGTGTTCCACAGATGAAAGAAAGCCATAGAGGTTTGGAAAGACATGAAGGCGATTTGATTTTTAATTAATTAACATTTTTGGTCTGACTGTCCCTTTAAACATGAACGTCTACAATATCGATCAGAGTGAAATAGTTTGTGTATTAATTATGGAGAAAAATGTGTAGGTCTTTGTTCTTTTTTGTTCTTTGTATTCTTTGTTCGGGAATAAATGCAAAAATGTGCAACACAAAGGAAAACATTCTGAGGGAAAGTAAACTGGAAAGATTACATTTAAATCCATGAACTTACAGCACTAATTGTTTTGTCTGTTGCCATTGCTTTTAAACTGATGTTTTAATGGGAGTGCAGATCAATGTTTCACACAAGCTTGGGGCATAGATCATAACAATTAAACATTACAATACACCATTATCCTCTAACCACAGAACTGTTATTAATACTGACCAACATTAAAAAAATATGTATATTTCAAAGACTTTGAGCATACTGTATGTTGAGCATACATCTGTTCTCATAATTAAACTCTTGTTCAACCGTGAATAAAATGGGAATGATACCACCCATGTGGTCTCAATTTCTCCAACCATTATGGACCTCACAACAGTCTAATGGAGCTGGAGTTACATCCTGTGGTGCAAAGCTGTTGAGTTTGCTGCAAGTAATAAAACAATCGAGAGAGACATGCTGTGAAGCGAGGAAGAAAATATCCTCTGTATTCTGTATCAATCTATGTCTCTGCAAGATCAGGAGTTGTCTTTGTGATTAAGGTCCACAAGCGCACTGTAAATTACTAGGTAACCACACTCATTACTTACAGTTTAAATGGCAGCAGTATTCTGTCCTATGTGAGAAACCAAGAAATTAAATATATACTCACAGCACGCACCGAATAGTCTCTACTAATTAGAGAAAATGATGACTGAATAGCTAGATTGAATTGATCGGTCTATAATACAAATTCAAACCAAAAAGTACATTGTACATATTTTTTTTAATGAAAGTTCGTAGTTAAAGATGCAGTCCGTAAGTTTTTTGGGTTAAACATTATCCAAAATAAATCTAGGGCATTAAATGTAGTCACGCAATGCTGATGTTGTGAACAATTTGAGAACAAAGTATAATTTGTACGATTTGATGTGATATGACAAGCGATCATTAGATTTAATCAGCGCGACTTATTACAATGTTTTTTTTTCCTTAGTTGGTCAGAACAAAGTATCAACACCGGCACGGTGACTGACAGCCGCACATTCTCCTCAAAACATTGGATCCATCCGCGCTGTGCCGTGATAAAGTTAATAATTCTATGAATAACCGCAATTGCAGGTTTCGAACAGAGAGGGCGACAAAGAGGAAAAACTACAGACTGCAGCTTTAAAGACACCTATAGAGCAGTCATTTTATGAAAACAAGGGAGAACAAATTGCAAAAGAAGCAAACTCAACAGATGTTGTATCCTCAATGCCCCGAGTAAGGGGAAGAAAAGCCTAGAAGAATCCCATTAGGGAAAAGATTACAAACCTAATGTTGATTACTCACATCAAGGCAAACAAAAAAATGTATTACAAGTTTTTAAACAATTTTTTTTTACAGATTGTAAAAGCAAACTTGTTGTCTTGATATACTTCAACACCATTTCGATTATATTTATGAGCCTCTAATTTGCACAGGACAGTAACTGGGCCATAATGTCTGATGTATTATCATTATGAACAGCATGTGAGATCACTGAGTTATTTAGCAAAAGTTCATTAGAAAGGCCAGAACTGACTGTTTACAAATATATATTATGATGAGGCACACTCTTTGACCTTTTCTTCTCCAATAATGTTTTTATTTTCTTTAGCTGAATGCAGTGTTTCTACAGGGTCTTCAGCATTCATATAATTTTAAGTTCCAGTTGATTAACAAAGACTCGACACAAAATGTGCACATCCAAAGGGCAAAAAGGGTAACACTTTACAATAACAGGACATGAATAATCATGTACTAATGCCTGAATTAATAGTTACTTCAACATGAACCAATTAAGAGCTATCCTTAAAGGGTTAGTTCACCCAAAAATGAAAATTCTGTCAGTATTTACTCACCCTCATGTTGTTCCAACCCCGTAAGACCTTCGTTCATCTTCGGAACACAAATTAAGATATTTAAGATATTAAGATCGCTCCTGCATACAGTCCATAGGCTTCTTGAGGGACTGGCTCTTGCTGTTCCCGAAAAGTCATTAAAGACATCGTTAAAATAGTCCAAGTGACTACAGGGACTCAATCTTAAGTTTATCAAACGACGAGAACACTTTTGTGCGCAAAAAAACAACAAAAATAACGACTTTATTTCAACTATTCACTTCCTTCTCCATGAGCCTGTAAGTCAGTTAACGTAGTGTGATTGCGTAGAGCTACGTCACACGTAGGCTCACTATTGGCCGACGCTGGTCATGTGTGTGATGCGTGTGACGTACAATAACAGAAGCTTACGCTATTAAACTAGTAACCTGACTCGTGCAGAGGGAGAAATAAACAAATAGTTGAAATAAAGTCGTTATTTTTGTTGTTTTTTTGCGCACAAAAGTGTTCTCGTCGTTTGATAAACTTAAGATTGAGCCCCTGTAGTCACTTGGACTATTTTAACGATGTCTTTAATGACTTTTTGGGGACAGCAAGAGCCAGTCCCTCAAGAAGCCTATGGACTGTATGCAGGAGCGATCTTAATATCTTAAATATCTTAATTTGTGTTCCGAAGATGAACGAAGGTCTTACGGGGTTGGAACAACATGAGGGTGAGTAAATACTGACAGAATTTTCATTTTTGGGTGAACTAACCCTTTAACTATGACAGGAGTCGTAATGATTCATGCATGAATAACAGCAGCCTTAAGTACATGTTTGATAGTTAATGCATCAATTAGCATTTAGGGAGGGAAACAAAATTAATTAGGCTCTGTGAGAATAAATGTGACTCTAGACAACAAAACCAGTCTTATGTGTCATTTTATTTTAATTGAGATTTATTTAACTGCTCCATTTAGGTGGTAGTAATCTTGAAAAAAAAAAGGCTGCCATCTTGAAATTTCCAGTGGCTGTGGGCGGTTTCTTGTCAAATGACCCTTTGAAACAGCTCATGGCAATTTTCATACTTGTATCACCAATTAAAATTATTTCTTAAGCCTAATTGCTCCACTAAGGTGGTGGCCATCTTGTAAAATGGCCACCATCTTGAAATTTCAAGTAGCTGTTGCCTGTTGGTGGCTTATTGTCTAGTGACCATCAGAGACTGCTCATGCCAATTGTCATGCTTGTATCACCAAATAAACCACTCCACTATATCACTAAACTGCTCTATTAAGGTGTCGGCCATCTTGAAAAATGGCCGCCATCTTGAAATTTCAAGTGGCTCGGACAATTTTCTTGTCAAGTGACCCATGGAGACCGCTCGCTCATGCCAATTTTTATGCTTGTATCATAAACTGAACGATTATGCCAAGCATAAGAACTTGGCCGATCCACTAATGAGTGTGCTCCAATCAAAATAAATTCAATATTAATTACCTGCAATAAAGACCAATATGATTTTAATGCAACACACGAATATACTCAAAGTGCTTATCCATTATATTAACTTTTACTATTAAATGTTTTAATATTTACGGGAGTCTGCTCAAAGTGCTCATCTTTCATTCAGGTACGCTGAGTAGAAAGTAGCCCTCCCTAACCAAATAGTCATTCTACTGGAGCACTTGAAGGCAGGGTGGTGTTGTATTTCAAGAAGAGGGATTTATTGATTGGATAGAGTTTCAATTAATCCAAAGTCTTGCATTGATCTTGGAGATAGTTACGTATTTCATCTTCTGCTTTGGTGCTTGTCAACTCTCTGTATTCTTAAAAGAAAATATGTTGTCACCCATCATGTCACCTGAAATCTGTCCATTTTTAAAAAGTGGTCAGTTCAGCAGAAGGCACAATGTCCAGAAGAGCAGCCTCTTAGACCTTTATCCTTCTCATATTTTCCCTCAAGTTGGTATGGTAGATACTGCCATTCTTGCATCATGGGAGGCCAGTACCTCTCTGAACCGAGTATCAATGGACTTGACAATTGTTGAGATTATGTCTGCCGAGAAATGTCCTTGAGAGATCTTTTGGCTTTCAGGGCAAGAATAGTCGGAATTATGAAGAAAACAGTTCTTTCCCCCTGGAGGAGATCAATTGCAGGCGAGAGGTGTACTCCTTGAGAAATGTAGTTTATTGAGGGTGCATTTTGGCCACTTAGACGGTCACACACTTAAATCATTTAGGCTTCAGCGAGACTCACTACTATTTCAATGGCAGGATTTTTGAGCTCCATCGGGTCACTGATGGGACAATGCACTTCATATTGGCAATGTCTTTTAATACCTCAGCTCCTATTGGGAGCGATGGGCCTTCTTCCAAATGGCAGCACATTTTGACAAGGCACTTTTGTACAATTTTCGTGAGACACCTTGGGATGTAGCCTTTTCCAGAACAGGTGTGGCAATGAGATTTAGTGTGTTTCAATGATGTCACAGGAAAAACAAGCTCTTGTTTGAAAATTTCCTGAATAATTGCATCGATATCTTCAAATTGCACACCATTTGTGTAAAAAGTGTGTTCTTCTGGATTAATTTTCCAAATTCTTGGAAGGCTTTGAAAAATTTGCTTTCATTGTCTGTACCTGTGGCACAGACCTTAACCTGGATGTTGAATTCAGTGTATCTCACTTATTTTTCCTGCAATTAAATCAACTTGTATAACAAGATCTTCTCAAACCTTAATAGATTAAATATTGACAAATAAGCCAAGAGAATAATTAAAACTTAAAATTTAATTACAGATATGTCTGACCACAATCTTAGTTATTAACCCTAATAGCTAGAAAATTAATAAAACAAGATACAAGAACGAAAATTCGATGAATAGTAAAATGTATATCACATTCATTCCAAAGAAAGATTTACAACTGGTTGAAAAAGATTTAAAACAAACAAAGTGGGGAAACATCTTGGAGAAAACATCTTGTGAACAGGGTTGTCATGGTCTTATATTGGCTGCAAATTACATCTTAACCAAATATTCAAAAAATAAGGAAAGAAAGCGACATACAAAACTAAATTTGCCATGGTTCAATTACATTATTTGGGATATGATGAAAAAGCGAGATGTGGCTGTGATATGAATGATGTAAACTGTGAGTGAGTGGGTGTGTGAGTGAATGATAGTTTCCTGAAGTGGAGAGTGGTTTATGATGTGAGTGAAGCAATGCCTTCATGTGTTATTATGTATATATTTTATGTATTTATAGAAGTAGGCCTATAACATCAACCTGTCCAGGGAAAGCAGGTGGAAATCAGCAGTTTTTGGTACATGGCATCTCTTCTTTAGACTAATGTTTCTTTTGTGCATTGTCCGTGATCAAATAAAGAAATAAATGAAAAATAAATAATTTTTTGCTTGTTTTACAGGAAGACTACGTGAGGTGTTCTCGGTGGCACTGCATTTAGCACTACCAACATCATCTTATGCTGACATCCCTTTTCTTGATGTAATCTGCTAGGCACTTTGGTCATATACAGTATATTTAAATAAAATGTAAGCGATAAATCAACAGCTAGCTGTGCATTAAACAAACTGCCTGACACAAAGCAGAGAGGTGCGTTCCTGTGCATGTGTTTAGCACCTCTCTCTCCATTATCAACAAAGCTGGGAGTTTAATTACTTTAAAAAAGGAACAGACTAAACACTCAGATTAAAAATACAAATTCCAACTTTACTTATAACTTTCTGGAACAAGCTGACAGAAAACACACATTAACGCAACAAAGACCCAACAAAGACTGAAAGCAAGGGTGCATCTTAAATAGAGATAAGTAATCAGACACAATGAAGTCATAATAACAGTAACCATAGAAGCAAAGGAGTGGCGGGAAATAGAACAAATAAACACAGGATCTGATCAAAAGATACAAACAGAAGTCCACACACACAAACTGAAAACAAGACAAGTTGCTGAGATATATAATGTAGCGATTCAGTAGTAATGCTATTTTATTACTAAGAGTCTCGGAGACATCATTCCTGAATAATATTTAATGAGATGTGTATCAGAGGGATAATAAAATATAAAATAACAAAATATTGGTAATAAAGTTTGTTAGAGTCAAAAGTAATCGAAACTGGTTTAATTGTAAAGGGATCTACTGGTATAATATGAACCACACTGCAGTAGGCTATAGATTCATTCACTACCTAAAAAACAAATCCCTCAAAGAAGAATGTTAGAGAACATCAGCTTCTTTCTCCAACACTGCATACAATATCACACAATGAAAGTGAATGATATTTGAGACCGAAAGTCCATAAGATTCAAAAACATCTCTTTTTGTGTTTCACATAAGAATGTCAGACAGGTTTGGATCAATACGACGAATGTAATTTTTTGGGGGTGAACTATCCCTACTATTATTGCAGCAAGCATCCAGTGAGTTAGTGTGGTGGTCTTTATAAATGAGAGGAAGAAAAATGTTTAGGGGTGTTTTATATTGTATTGCAATAACAATGAGTTAGATTCAGAGCTGTTAAAGGGTAACTAAACCCTAAAACAACTTTATTTAGTAAATAAAGTGTTTTAATTCTACGATATATGGTGTAAAAACGTCTGCAGAGTGCTGCCCTCTTCAGGTTGAACGGTGGCTACTACAGTTTAATTTTCCTATTGGAAGTTGTGGTACCCTGTAATGTAAGCAGGCACCAGCTAACCAATCCCTTGCCTACAGAGAGACCTATCTCATGTGTACACAATTCTCATTAGTATTGTAAGAAAACACTAGTTTTACCTGGTCAAAAACAAATGATAATTAGCTCATGATATGAAAGACCAACGCTACTTTTGCATCATCGAAGGGTAAGGCCCACTTTTGGGGTAAAACAAATAGATTCCCCTAAGAACAGTACTCGATCTAGATCTGCAAAGTTTCTTGATAGCAAAAATGGAACGTAAAAAAGCTACTGGATACAGGTTTACAGAGGTGTCCCTTTGAAATGGTAGAAAACTGGATTAATGATCCCACGCAGTGGCCAAATATGGAGTATTCAGACATCTACCATCTCGTGGAATCACAAGTAGCCTTTTTTATTCATTTTTTGGATCATATTATTTATTAATTTTTCATGTGGATCATATTTAACTTGATTTAAGCTATTACTGTATTTATACAAAGTTTGGTTGTCGACTAGCTATACTAGTTAGAAAGACGAAGCTGCTAGCAGCTAACGTTACTTGATTAGCTCTCACTAGGCACGCTACATTGGCTGGTAACTTATTTTACTGTTGAAGTAGTGGCAGGTTAGGATTAAAGTGGACTTGGCTGATTTCTGCTTGTGTCTAGAAAGTGCTTTAGGCTTATATGACTTTTCGATGACAACTGTAACAACACAAACGGCAGTAGATCAAGCCTTCTAGGCTACTTTGATACTTTGATATCAATCACTTTGATAATCAAAAATACGTTTCGGATGTAACTGTAATTTGATACCATCTATTTAAAATGTAACTATAATGAAATACATTTACTCATATTTTGTTTTTTTAAATATTTAACGTCGTTATTCCCCAACCCTGTTTATAACACCATATTGCCCTTACAGTCACCATGAAATCAAAATCGGCAATTCTTGTTTTGTACTCAATATT
This sequence comes from Pimephales promelas, assembly GCF_016745375.1. The sequence goes on along the minus strand of NW_024121876.1, from coordinate 3,236,747 downwards.
GCAATATTTGTTATAAAGGATTTAACGGTCCACATCAATTTTTCAAAAATTCACGTGCCCTCGTCATATTTAGTCAGAATAACTTCACCTCCCTCTTGCAGTGACATCTCTTCTCTTCTCTGATGATGTGTTTACCGTAATTTACAAGAGAGCGACCAATAGCAAACCACAACCATCCAATCAATTCCCAATGGACAAAATCACTTCACTTCAAAATCATTTCACTTGGATTTACACACAACAGGAAAGAAACAACTATTGAAACTTCCGTTTCATCCCGACATTACGTTTTGTTTGTAGCTTTTTCTGTGCAGCCTTAGTGTACTTCAGCTAGTGTATCTCATACAATTTCTTGTTAAATTATTGTACTGTTGATTATTTTCTCATTCAAACTAGTCGCAATAGGATGTAAAGGAAAAACACACACGTTTGTGAAAGTAATGTTATCAGAAAATTTTGCTGCTACAACATGTTCTTAGTTGAAAAATCGTACTTTCACTGACAGGTTCACTGGCAGGTTTTAATATGGATGTCTTTGTGCATAAATTTCAGGTTCCTCTTTTATCTCAACAACCCAAATGGCTGTTCTTAGGCTGGAATTTATTAGATGTATAACTTTACACAAAGTCACTTGATATCAGGGTTTCATTCTGCACAAACAGACGCTTCAAGTGATCTTTTGTTATGATGCTCCATATATTGCTTTAGAGGGTAAGGACATTCATAGCAATCTCCATCAGCACAAGCATCACAAGATCAGTAAACATACTTGAAAGAATAATATTACTCCATCCAACGTAATCAAAGGCTGAAATTGAGGGCTTTTTTATATCAAACACTGAAGCTCGTCTTCTGTTTTAATTGTGCAAATTTCAACATGTTTTGAAATCTGGCTGACCCCTGCTTTTTATGTTTCTAAAAGCTTGAAAGCTCCGGTCCCCAATTCAATGAAACTGCACGACATATAGAGTGAACAGAATATTTTTCAAAACATCTCCTTTGTGTTTCACAGATAACGAATGACAGTTTAGCAAAACATGGGTGAGTAAATATTCCCTTTTGGAACATATCCTTTCTAAAGTGAACAAAATTTTTACCAATGGTCATGCGCAGCTTGATAGTTCAAGGAAAAACTAAAACTACAATAGAATGAAAATTGGAGTCATGTGTTGACTAATGCCACCTCATATGTTGGACAGAGCCATTCGCATACCACCAATTACTTCCACATTAATGGAAGGAAAGAGTTGTGTCTTACGTAATTTATTCTCTGCATTTTGTAAGTATTTTGTTTGATTCACCAGTTGTCATGGAGTCACAAAAAATGGCAACACCAGTGCTTTTGCATGGTCAAACGTTTGTGTGGTGGCAAATTAATAGAATTTCTAAAACTTATTAATAAATCTGTTGTTTTATGAATTCCAACTAAATAGCAGAGTACACGCTTTCAAATTATTTGCGTTTACACATTAAACAATAATAAAAAACAGCTTTCATATGTTTGATGATAAAACACTAGGCCTACATTTTATTTGTTCCATTTCGACAATTATAGTAGGCTAATTAAAATCAACGAACTTTTTTTTTTTATAGCTCAGTAGTGATCGACCGATATATCGGCCGGACGATATTTACGTTTTTTACGTGTATCGGCATTGGCATTTTTTACGTGTATTGGCACTGCCCCTCCCCCACTAGCAGGGTGCTCGAAGCCTACTCTTCAAGACAACGGTAAGTTTTAACCTTCCAAAGCAGAAGAGCTTTAATGATGAAAGATTTTATTTTAATTTAATGATGAGAAGGGTTTTATTTGGAGTTTAATATTAATTTGTGGGAATGTTTATCATGTATCAGACATAAGTGTACCTAGAGCCCTTAGCTGACGTTATCATTATCAATCCAGTTCAATGCTGGTTGAGTTTTTCAGTCAGCGTCAGCTTCCAAACAGAAGTTCCTGTGTGTGTGTGTCGGTCTCACACTGAAATATTGAATAAAAGTGAATATTTATACCTTTTAACGTTGATCCAGTTTAAAACAGAAACTTGAACAATTTGTTGCTTAATTTGCATCTGACATCACATTATTTTCCTCTGCTGATTTATGTTCTGTGGTTGACAAATCTGGCAGCTTCTTTGACATTTTAGTTTAGACATGCTCATTTTAGATTAGCTTTAGACATGCTCATTTTATTTTATGCAGAAACATCTTAAATTACAAATCAAGCACTTCTCAGGTTTATTGTTTTCTTAAATTATTTAAATGTGTTAACAAAGGACATTTTGTGATGACCTGATTATATCCATCTTATAATATATCAGCAAGCAATGCATCATCAAGGCTGTGTTGTAGATGTTGATGAAAGCCTCTTCTTACCCATGCACAGTTAACCATATGCAGTGCACCCATTTATTTGATGCACATTGCACACATAATTTGGGTTTTATGAATGTAAGATGATTGCAGAAGTTCCAAAAACAAATCCAGTGTGTCAGCATTTTAAGCCGTCTACTCCAGGTAATTCTGACACCAGGTCCAAAAAAGTTGATCTTGCCATATTTGAGATAATTGCCACAGACATTCATCCATTTACAGTTGTCTCTGCTATTGGTTTTAAAAGGTTGATGGCATTGCTGGAGTCCAGATACTCCGTCAAAACATAAAAGTTCTATCGCACTGACCTCTTTTAAGATGTTCACACATAAGTTAGAAAACAAAGTCAAGGACCTCGTCAGATTGAAAATGCAGGTCCCTATTTGGCATTTACAATGGATTGTTGGTCTGGTGACACAGAATCCCTAATGAGTCTGACCTGTCATTTCATTGATTGGGAAAGAAAACAAATGTCCTCAATGTCAAAGCCATGCATGGCTCTCACACAGGTGAATATATCAGCGAGGTATTGCTCAGTTTGCTGAGGCATTGGGACATCAACACAAAGGGATTCATGCTTGTGCTTCGAGATAGCGGCTCCAATATGATGAAAGGGATGAGGCTATAACCGAAGTATCCGATCTCTGCTGCAGTGCTCACATACTTCAGCTACGTGGTAAATGACGGGATCAACAGCCAACGAGCAGTGATGGACATAGGCTTCTTGAGGGATCGAAACTTGCCGGCCTCGAAAAGTTATTAAAGACATCGTTAAAATAGTCCAAGTGACTACAGTGGCTCAATCTTATGTTTATCAAATGACGAGAATACTTTTTGTGCGCAAAACCCCCCCAAAATAATTACTTTAAATAGCACACACTGGTGGCTATAGCTTTAAAACCAAGCATATCTGCTGACTCTGTTGATTTTCTCCTTGATTCTTTTAACTCAAAAGTTAAGAGTGTAATTGATGATATTGCTCCTGTTAAAGGAACACTCCGACTTTTTGGGACTTTAGCCTATTCACCTTACCCCCCAGAGTTAGATAAGTCCATACATACCTTTTTCATCTCCGTGCGTGCTATAAGTCTGTTTGACGCACCCACCGCTAGCCTAGCTTAGCACAAAGACTGGATGTGACTGGTTGCAGCTTTCATACTGATCCAAATGTGTGGCAAAATAACGCAAACGTTTTCCTATTTACATGTTGTGATTTGTATAGTCACATAATGTACAAATAACAAAGTCAAATGAGACACAGACATCTTTTAACCGTATAAAACCTGGGAACTATTCTCTGAAGGCGAAGCACTGCTACTTTGACGGCGTAATAACCGCATCACCGGAGACACGCTGTGGTGAGGAGCGGAGAGTTCGCTCGGTGTTTGGGTAATAGAGTCAGCAATTTATAAATAGTAAAAGCGTAGTTTAGAGTCATGGGTTTTCGCTCTATTGTAAATAGCTGCGACTGTAAACAGGGGAGGTAATACCATGTTTCACAGAATTCCAACTAAAAACGCTGACTGGATGAAGAAATGGCTAACTTACTCTGGATATTTATCCAAACACACCTAAGATTATCAAGGGACATTACGTTTGCTCGGTACATTTCAATGAGGACGACTATTTTGAAAAAATGGAATTTGCCACACGGACCATAATGTGCTGAAGGATACGGCCATAGCACAGACAGGACAAGTGGATCACCTGCGGCTGAGGTAAGTGTTCCGTTATGTTTTTAGATGACCTACTGTAACAGTGCCTTTAGCCAGATCTAATGTAACGTTAGTGACACTATTATATGATTAGGGTATGAATATGTTTTTATCTTGATGCGGTGCGGACGCGCTTGGGGGAAAAAAACGAGCGCGTTTACCGCGTTGAACTTGCACCCTGCGCGCGGCGCGCCTAGTAGCCTAAATTTGAAATAACCATGGAAATAACGAACTTGAGCGTGCAAAAGGGTACGATAGGCTGTGAGTTCATTGTGCAAAAACAACTTGTGCTATTACTTTCCCCTTATTCTATCCTATAGTAATGCAATACTGTATATTATATAGGCAAATGTATTTACTGTTGAATACATTTGGTTCAGCTAATAAATTGCATTTAAAATATATTGATTCCTGTAATAATAATTATTTATTCATGTGATATTTATAAATCTGGGTGCGTTTTTGGTTGGAAATCAATGAAACATGGTACTGTATAACCTGGTCTCCCCTGTTTATTGTCACAGCTCATACAATAAAGCAAACACCCATGATAAACTATGCTTTTCTATCTAACGTTAGTAATTGCTGACTCTTTATTCCAACGCTGAGCGAAGCGAACTCTCTGCTCCTCGTCACGGTGCGTCTCAGGTGATTGTTATCACTCTGCCCAAGTAGCAGTGCTTCCCCTTCAGAAAATATAGTATTTATACGGTCAAAAGATGTCTGTGTCTCATATGGCCATGATATTTGCACACTCTGTGACTATACAAACCACAACATGTAAATAGGAAAACGTTTGCGTTATTTTGTCACTCATTTGGATTAGTATGAAAGCTGCAACCATTCACATCCAGTCTTTGTGCTAAGCTAGGCTAGCGGTGGGTGCGTCAAACAGACTTATAGCACGCACGGAGATGAAAAAGGTATGTATGGACTTATCTAACTCTGGGGGGTAAGATGAATAGGCTAAAGTCCCAAAAAGTCGGAGTGTTCCTTTAAAGTCAGGAAGAATAGTGGCAGACAAAAAGCACCTTGGAGAAACTCAACAGCTGTGCAAAATATGAAAAGACAATGCAGAAGAGCAGAACGCATGTGGCGGAAGACAAAACTTGTAGTCCATTATAACATCTACAAAGACAGCATCCACGCTTTCAATAGGGAACTAGGCAAAGCCAGACAGACTTTCTTCTCAAATATTATAAACAGCAATATAAACAACACACGCACTCTTTTTGCTACTGTAGAGAGACTGACAAACCCCCCAAGCCAGATTCCCATAGAAATGCTCTCAGACAGCAAGTGCAGTGAGTTTGCTTCTTTCTTTTCTGAGAAAATCAATAACATCAGAAAGGTGATCAGCACATCCTTGAGTTGCTCTGGGGTCAGGCAGATCAGACTACAACCTGAGAAAGTAGTTACTATGTCTGATTTCGAAGAAATTGATGACACAGTTTTGGTAGAAACCGTACAGCACCTTAAAACATCAAACTGCGCCCTTGACACACTTCCCACATCTTTTTTCAAAAGTGTGTTAAACTGTTTAGAAGCAGATCTCCTAGAAGTGGTAAATGCCTCACTTCGCTCTGGGAATTTTCCGAACTCCCTGAAAACTGCAGTTGTCAAGCCCCTCCTGAAAAAGAGCAATCTGGATAAGACCATCTTGAGCAATTATAGACCGATCTCAAATCTTCCTTTCATAGGCAAGATCATTGAAAAGGTTGTCTTCAATCAGCTGAACAAATTCTTAAGCTCAAATGGATATTTTGACAATTTTCAATCTGGTTTCCGATCGCATCACAGCACGGAGACAGCTCTCATAAAGATAATAAACGACATTCGCTTAAATACTGATACAGGCAAATTATCCGTGTTGGTACTACTCGACCTCAGTGCTGCATTTGACACTGTTGATCACAACATACTTCTTGACAGGCTGGAAAACTGGGTGGGGCTTTCTGGGATAGTCCTAAAATGGTTCAGGTCATACTTAGAAGGGAGAGGTTATTTTGTGAGTATGGGAGAACATAAGTCTGAGTGGACATCCATGACTTGCGGAGTCCCTCAGGGCTCGATTCTTGCGCCACTCCTATTCAACCTGTATATGCTCCCAATGAGCCAAATAATGAAAAAGAACCAAATAGCTTACCACAGCTACGCAGACGACACACAGCTCTACTTAGCCCTATCGCCTAATGACTACAGCCCCATTAACTCCCTGTGCCACTGCATTGATGAAGTAAACGGTTGGATGTGTCAAAACTTTCTGCAGTTAAACAAAGACAAAACTGAAGTTATTGCGTTTGGAAACAAAGATGAAGTTCTTAAGGTGAATGCATACCTTGACGCTAGGGGTCTAACAACTAAAAATCAAGTCAGAAATCTTGGTGTGTCACTAGAGTCAGACCTCAGTTTCAATAGTCATGTCAAAGCAATAACTAAATCAGCATACTATCATCTGAACAATATTTCAAGAATTAGATGCTTTGTTTCCAGTCAAGACTTAGAGAAACTTGTGCATGCTTTCATCACCAGCAGGGTGGATTACTGTAATGGCCTCCTCACTGGCCTTCCTAAAAAGACCATAAGACAGTTGCAGCTCATACAGAACGCTGCTGCCAGGATTCTGAGCAGGACCAGAAAATATGAACACATCACACCAGTCCTCAGGTCTTTACACTGGCTGCCAGTTACATTTAGGATTGATTTTAAAGTATTATTACTGGTATATAAATCATTTAATGGGTTAGGACCTCAATATATTGCAGATATGCTCACTGAATATAAACCCAACAGATCACTCAGATCATTAGGATCACATCAGCTAGAAATACCAAGGGTTCACTCTAAGCATGGAGAGTCTGCTTTTAGCTATTATGCCAGCCGCAGCTGGAACCAGCTTCCAGAAGAGATCAGGTGTACTCCTACAGTAGTCACATTCAAATCAAGACTCAAAACACATCTGTTTAGCTGTGCATTTCCTGAATGAGCACTGTGCCACTGTTCGTCTGACTGTTACTGCACTTCATTTTATTCTAAATAGTTTTAATTTACTGTATTTTATTTTTATCATAATTTTTATTTTTCATTATTTCTTATTTTTTATTCTAAACTGTTTTAATTATTCTGATTTATTTTAATTTCTTCTATGTAAAGCACTTTGAATTGCCATTGTGTATGAAATGTGCTATATAAATAAACTTGCCTTGCCTTGCCTTGCCTTTATTTCACATATTCATTTCCTTCTCTCTGAGCCTCGAGTCAGGTTACTAGTTTAACAGCGTATGATCTGTTGTACATCACACATATCACACACGACCAGCGTCGGCCATCAGTGAGCCTACGTGTGACGTAGCTCTACGCAATTACACTAGTTTAACTGACTAGAGGCTCAAAGAGAAGGAAATGAAAAGTTGAAATAAAGTCGTTAGATAATAAAATCGTGTTCTGCAGGTGACCACAACCCTCTGAAAGCTTTTACAGATGCGAACATTGTAAAAACAATTTTTGTTGACAAGTGGTGTCAAGGAGCGATTAATATAATACTAGCATCCAAGTCCAGCTGAGGAAGACCCTGAAGAAGCTGTGTAATACAGTCACCATTTTCACAGTTCTCTGCTGCATAAAGGCTTGAATAAAAACCCACAGCATGGTCTTAGACCTTATCCTCCCATCAGGGAGTTTAAGACATGACATTTGTTTGCAGCCTTATATTCCAGGCTAAAAAAAAGAAGTTGGGGCATCCATTTCTGCTAAAGACATGAAACGAGACCTTATCAAGGGTCCCTTAACTTTCTCATTAAACACCAGACAAAGCTCTCTCTCTCTTTTTTGTTTGCAAATCATTGTACAATACAGAATTGTGTGCATCAACCAACTGCAATTCCATTGAATTCATTTGCTTTTCAAGTGTTTCAATCACATTATTTATTCTACTATTACAGTTGGCTGTATACTGCTGACAGTTTTATTTTTGAGTCTTGCCTACATCCCACCACAGTTTCAAGTTTTCAAAAAAACTTTCCCTTTTCCAATCTTCCCAAAAGAAAACAATTTTCACAAAAACCAGCATCCTGGAGCAAATTTACATTAAAATGCCAGTAAACAGATTTTCAAGGTACATGTGTCATGCTCATTGTCATAATAATTAAATGATGATCAGAAAAACCCATAGGACAAATGCAACATTCAATACTCTATTGAAAATATTTTGACACATAAAATCTAGTCGGGCAGCACTAACTTAATTATTATAAGCCTTAATCCATGAATACAGTCTATCATTAGGCTGTTTAATTCTCCACATATCCAAGAGCTGGAGTTTTGACAATGAACTTGAGGACTGTATATGAGGTTCCTCAGTATTACGGTCTATAGTAAATTTTATAGTGCAATTCCAGTCTCCACCAATAACAACACATCCTTCACTAGAACATTTTAAAGACTCTCACTAAGTATATATTTTTTAAAACGTATGCGTCCCTGTCTCACTGTTGGTGCATAAATATCTATCGGGAAAACAAGCATTTCTTGAACTTGAGTTTTAAACACCAACAATCGACCCTTCACTGGTTCCTCTGTACTAATGGTGCGTTCTAACGAACCGACTCGGACCTCGGATTTGACGTCACGTCCACACTTCAAGCGTTCTATTATGTTATGTATCCAAGTCGGAGAAAAAAAAAATGGACGCCACCCGGAAAGCTGTTATAATGGTAGCAATGGCCGAGTACCAGGCACTTACAAAAAAAAAAATATTATGACTACACCTTATCAAAACGCAGCCATTGAACTTGAAAATATTCACTTTATTTAATGTTTTTCATGTTAATCTTCTGTTAGCAACGTTAGTAATTGCACTCACAACAACCGATTCCCATACCTACAGGGGACGCAGTAATACAAGTGATTATAATTGTCATTTAAAATACCAAAGCGGTTCAAAAACAATGAAAAGAATTCATTTTTACAAGTCACAGAGCGCAGCCATCTTGAATTCCGAAACGGAATTCTTGCTCGGTGTCCTCACGGTCGTCCGACGTTCGAGAGGTGAAATCCGAGGAAAGGGGGCGTGTTGCTAGGCAACGTCTGTCGTCCGATTCGGATCTCCGAGACGGATGAATAATAGAACGCACCATTATATCCACCCTTATGGTTGAAGAGAAAAAGATGACCACACCTGTACTTAAATTTGTACCATGACTAAGTAAACGATGTCCTTTCCACCACAAATTCCACTCAGATTCTTTCAACAAATCACTATGCGTTTCTTGGAGATGGACAATATCAAGCTTTTTTTTGTTCAATACACTGTAGCACGCTTTACACTATCCCTCCCACCATTAATATTTAAAGAGCCTATGCTCAAAACCTCCATACACAAAATAAGAAAATAAAGCACAAAGCATGATAGAAAAGCTAAGAAAAGACACTGTGTAATGGTTTAGATTTTTTTATCTTTCTCCTATTCATTGCTTTACTTTTTCTGATAGTGGTAAGAGAAGAAATAATCTATGTTCATTTGTTAGTCATACAATTCATACAGAAAATTGTTGATTTGTTCCAGACTATACAAAGAATCTTTATTGAAACCTCAGGAAATAAAAAACTGTCTGAGATGCATTAAGTACAACTCCCTGTGAATTACCATCAATTTCACACATAGAGTCTTGTGACTCAGTACCATCAGACTGCTCCTCGTCCATTTCCTCTTCATTTCCTCATTATTCAAGGCGCCTGAATACGATTCAGTTTCATCCTTTGCACTTTTCCACTTTTTAGTACCACTAGTCCTAGCAACTTCTTCATTGTTAACATCAGTAACTAGATCCGTTATGCAAATCTTTGGGAACGCATTAGATACAACATCTTAATTTTCAGTGTCAACAGCATCTGAATTAACATCACTCACCTCAACAAGTGGAACAACCTCATCTTGGCCTGCATCAACGCTATTGTTTGTGCTCTCATCCTCTGATCCTGCCACATTTTCTGCACCCGTTTTCTCATGTGGACACATAAGGCACTTATGTCTGATATCTCCACATTGGAAACATCTTATGCTACCAGTAGTTGCATACACCATATAATGATATACGAAAGGCGGGATATTTGAAATTGTTACCTTCGTTGTCGATGTACACATTAAAGAAAGTTGCATTAAAGCATCTTTAACAGTAAGGCCATATTCTATTAAGCGATCAACTAATTTAAAAACAAAACAACTACAGCCAGATTCATTCGTGATACAGATACAATGATCTCATGACCGATCTGATCGCCAACTGCAATTAACACCCACTGTGCCATTAGTGTTTCAGCCCAGCAGTGCTGGTCTTTCCCCTTTGACGATGACCAAAGGCACTATGTCAGTTCTATGCACATCTATGGATCCCAGCAATGGAATTGGCTCACCTGAATAAGTAGATAGCTGCATGCTTATTTTGCTTAACGATATGTGAGACAGGAACTACAGTACTCATATGGCAGTTCTGACATCAGCGACTCGACTGCCCCCGTATCCAACTGCATGTTCATGCAATTTCCATCCAATTCCATCCACAATTCCTTTCTTTCCATTTGAGGTTGTATATACTGTATACACACCAAATAACTCTGATTCATCGTCTTCTCTTTAATTAGAACACTCTACATCCACATACTGCATTTGTTCGCTTATTTATACAGGCTCTTGCAATGAGTCCAATTTTGTAACACACATGACACTTCTTATTCTTGAACACTTCTTATTCACATCTGTAACATTTATTGCTATCTTCTTGTCTCTGGTATTTTCCTTTTTCAGAATCTTCTCTCCCCTTAAACTTCCCCTTTCCTCCCCAATAGAAGAGTTTTGTTTTCTTCACAGCATTCACTGACTCCTGTCTTACCCGCGATTTCCAGCATGTTTCCCGAGGACAACTGCATGGGTGACACAATTTCGCAAGCCTGATTGAACATCAGATCCTTCTGACAATTTGCATTGCATTGACTGAATTTAGCCCACTCACTAATCGCTCTCTAAGCGCATCATTCAAATACTTCAGACTTCACAGTTTACTGACAGCTGTCTCAAAGCCACAACATAATCAGCCACGGATTCGTCTTCCTTTTGGTTGCGTTTCTGAAACCTAAAACGCTCCGTGATCACTAATAGCTTTCAGCTCATTATAGGACATTTCACTTGGCTTCATTGGCGTGACTAGATTCTTTGACACTCCATATGTCTCTGCCTCAGAGAGAAACACACTAACTTTTTTCTTACATGCAGTGTCATTCGCCAGCATCCACTGTTCAAAAAGCTCCATGCGATTCAAAATCTTCCTTCGATTCCTTGTATTCATCCACATCTCATCGCTCCCATGAAAACTAAACTAGAGGTATTCCGGATTTCATGGAAGGAGAGCTCAATTGCATACAGAGAGGCCTTAAAAATTGCTAGGTCTGCTTATTTTTCAAACCTATTAGAAGAAAATAAACATTGTTTTTTCTCATTCTAAAAAACAATTCTGCAAACAAGGCAGCGTCTCAAGAAATATCTGCCTACACACAAATCCACCGAAACCAACTCAATAAAATTAAAAAACTCAACTTGTTTTATTAGTCCTGTTGTCAATGTATATACTGTATTTATGATTCCATTTTGTGTCTTCAGTTAGGCTATTTAACCAGTCTTGGCATTGAGTTAATTTTATGTCTGTGTGGTTTGTTTTGTATATTTTAAATTCTATACCTGCATAATATTAACACTTTGGTGAAAGTTGATTGTTTTTATGTCCTACATGTAAGGGTTAATGCCCGACGAGGTGTCCATTGTCAGGTTTTAATGGACGACGGCGAGGCGTAAACCGGCCGACGCGCAGCCTGACAATGGACACCTCAAGTCAAGTCAAGTCAAGTCTTTCAAGTCTTTGAAAGAAGAGGGCAGGGCATTAACCCGCTTATACCATGGTCACTTGCCAAATAAAACATTTTTAAAACATTAGTTTATATTTTAATTAGGCTAAATCTAGTTTACAAATAATAACTTGCCTTGCCTGACTGTTTATTTAGCAACCGGAGATATTTAGCCTATAGTCCGCTTAGCACGTATCCCTTCAGGTTCACAAATGCATTTTTTTTTTCATGAAACACAAAGGTAGGAATAGTTTTTTTTTTTATTACATATAAAACAATTAATCAAACAACAATAAAAAAACAATTAACTTAGCTCTGAGCTCCAGCGATTTGCGCTTAACGTTATAGAGGGCAATAAATTAATCAGATCAAAGAGAGGGTAATTTGCCTCAGGCTCCTTAGGCTTGAAACGCTGTAACGTTCAGCCTTCTCCTGCCTTGGTTGTCTGGACAGCTGCGTAAAACTCCCGCAGGGTCTCATTGAGGGGTGCGTTTCCCGAAAGCATCGTTATCCAACTATGGTCGCAAGTTACGTCGTTACCAATAGAGTTCAATGGAGCAGAGCAGCAGCGGTGTAATTTTCTCCGTTTTATTTACATTTTTTCTTTCTTCAGCAGCATACCAGTCGTCAAAGTTGCCATATTCTCCATAAATGTTAAAAGAAATAGCACGAAGTCGCTCATTGTTGTATTAGGCTATAATATCTAACGTTAGATGATAGAGCATGTGACTGCCTGTTGCTATGGTTACTCACAGCCGTTGTAGGCAGCGCATTTATTTATTAATTTCGAATGGTAAACAGGCAGTTTCACCAGAACTACTTTACTAGGTGTAAAGATAGAGGTGTCCTCTATCACTTTTTAACGGACACCCTGCAGCCAATCAGAATCGAGTATTCACCCAGACCATAGATACAGTCGGCAACGCGTCATAGTTGGGGGGCGTGGTCGGTGTGGGGGAAAGCAGCGCGACCATCCTATGTATTTGAATGACAAAAATGTCATATTGCGAGTCATTTATGCCTGCCGACCGGCAACGGTACATTGCAAAATTAACTGTAATAGGTTATGATTGCCCTTATTTAATTAAAAACTGGGTCAATGACCCAACCAAATGGCCGGAGGTGTCGTTTCCAGACTATTATTATCTGGTTGAATCTTCAGGTAAGACACAAAAAAGCTACCGGCAACACAAGCCTGTAACTCAATCAACTTGCGTATAAGTTACTATAAGTCCATAAAACCATGTCACTTACCAATTGTACGTATGCTTCACTCCAAACTATTAATTCTTTTGTAAAACGGTGATCATTAGTCGCTACGAAGTTGCAGAGGGACTTTGCTGACAGTTATCCGAATTCTCACAGACTGCAGTCTGATAACCTTCAGCTGATAACGCTAATAACATCCCTTATGAAAAACAACTAAAGGAATCTTGTAGTATTTTAGGACAAAATATTATAGTAACGTTAATCCTATAGGAATACTATAGTATTTTGGGACATAGCCTAGAGGTATTAATGAACATCACAGAAGTATTATACACTACTATAGAATACTAATAGCCATAGGATTACTATAGTTCTTTTTCGTAAGGGATGTAACGTCAGACAAATCTGGCCCACTGCCTAATACGAGTTAAACACCTAGCTACTACTATATCACACAGGGACCTCTACTCACACAGTAATCTAATAAGATATGATTAATTTTGCCATTTTGTCCTCCTATCCGGTTCTGTATGTATGTAAGAAAGGCTGTAGAACTTCAATTTATAATTTGTTTGTTTATTGGTGGTACAGAAAACGACACCGCAACTCTTCGGCATGATTGTCCCATGTATTTCAATGAGCGCCAAGGCAATGTTTTCCCCCACGGGCTAAATTCACACCACGTGACGGGGCGTTCCCGGGGGCGTTCCCAGACCAACCGACTGTATCTATGGTATAAATATTAATAAACATTGTATATTGTAATGTATTCTATTGTATTTTGTAAAGGTTGGTACGTTTTGACGGTTGTAACATGAGTCATGTTTTAAATCTAGCCTTGAAAATGAAGCTTTGATGAGTTCCTCTTAACCTCTGCTCAATGATGCTGTCAAAATGATTGAAAACTGATTAATCTGTATATGCTCCCCTTGGGTTCTATTTTATCCCGACATGGGGTCGGTCTCTTTCCATCTATATGCCGATGACACTCAAATGTACTTGCCTTTGAAGTGTGATGACGAGCTTGCTTTAAAGCCAATATTGGACTGTCTGGACGAACTGAAACTCTGGCTTTCTAATAACCTCCTGAGTCTTAATGAGAGCAAAACTGAAATGACCTTGTTTGGCCCAAATGATCGTAGTACTCATGATTTTAATTTACAAACGTTGTTACCATAAAGCACCACCTGTGTTCAGAATTTGGGGGTCTGGTTTGATAACAACCTTAAATTTGATACGCAGATAAGTGCTGTGGTTAAGTCTAGTTTCTTTCACCTCCGTCTTTTAGCTAAGGTTAAGCCCTTCTTGTCTGCTAAGCACTTTGAGATTGCCATACATGCATTCGTAACATCCAGATTCGACTGTAATTCTTTATATATTGGTGCCCCGCAGAATTAGTCCAAAATGCAGCTGCACGCCTTCTCAAAGGGAAACATATTGAACACATTACACCAGTGCTGGTTTCGCTTCACTGACTACCAGTTAAATCCAGAATTGATTTTAAAGTTCTCTTATTTGTTTTCAAGTCATTGCAGAACAAGTCTCCTCAGTACTTATCTGAATTACATCACCCAATCACACAGTCACCATCACTGAGATCGGGGGACTCTAATTTTGCAGCCTTAGGCTATGGAATAGTTTACCGGCTAACATCAGATCTGCCCAAACTTTGTCAATTTTTTAATCTTCTTTGAAAACGCATTACTTCTCAATAGCTTTTAATATTTATTGATGTGTGTGTCTTTATATTGTACTTGTACAATATTCTCAGATTACATGTGAACGTGCAAACAAAGTTTTCCAAAATCCCCACTCTGGCCGGAGTTTCTAGAAAGAATCGGTTTCAGAGGCGAATTCTCTGTTTGCGTGTAAACGAAGGGCACACACGAAGGTTTTTCAAAATAACCATGTATGTAAACGGGGCCCACGTCCACACGGACACGGGTATTTTTATAACCGTGACTTTTTTACGCAGTTCGTCCACACGGAAACGCAGTATCAGGACACTGAAACCGAACATTTTTGAAACCCCCTGCCAGGGTGAGTATTTTCTGAAACGCCAGTTGCAGTGTAGTCGTGTAGACAGTGAAACGGAGTTTTTGCACCGCTGACGGCTTCTGATTGGCTAACGTGGCTTTACGGTTAGGTTTATATCGCTGCCTGGCCTGCTAGTGTTGCATGCTCTTGACAGCGCTTGATAGCGTGTTTTTGCGTTTTCATGTGGACAGAGGTTTTTTTTAAACGCAGGAGGGAAAAACTCCTGCGTTTATAAAAAATACCCGTGTCCGTGTGGACGAGGCCTCAGGCACTATATAGCAGTCCTGCTGAGTTTAGCTCCAACTCTAATTAAACCTGAACAAGCTAATCAACGTCTAATTGTGAGGAAAAGCATTTGTTTCAATCAGGGTTGGAGCTCCTGCCTTAAACCCTTGTGCCTCCATATGGACATTTTTGTCCTTTTCCTTTTCATTGTGTGGTTTTTGGGGGAATTTAGCAATTTCACCACCATTTTCTTTAAAAAAATTAATTTTGCACTAGGTAGCCTACACAAAATACTCACTCAGCACCTTTTGGACGAAAATGTTCCACTTGAAACCCATTAAAACTGCCTTTTTTAATCCCATTTAACTATAAAATGATGCAATCTTTGTTAAGAGGCTTTCATTGTGTTGGCATTTTGGCAAGGCTTCAACATTTACATTTTTACCATTTTTTTTTTACCAGATGGAGCCATTTTTTCAGGTTTGGCCTATAAAAGCTAATACTTGCTTTATACCTGTTTTCTGCTTCTGCATATTATAGAGCCAATCAGATACATTTTGCAATGATATTTGTGTGGGTGTGTTGGTATGGATTTCAGAGTGTGGTTGGCATGTGTTATTAAAAAAAAATATTTGTGTGTGTGTTTGTAATATTGAGAGAGAATAACTCAACTGCAAATAACAAATCCAAACTCTGTGTGCACCAGTGGAGTTTTGCTGCACCCAGTGGCGAAAATCTGTGACTGCGCCCAGACAAACTCTTACCGAAAGCTAATTTTTCAGATATCATCCTCAAATTAATTTGGAACATCTTTTTTGGATGCATGAATCTAAACATCTTTAAATTTATGGCTTTGATTTTCTAGCTGTTTTAGAGTTCAACTTGTTTCATAAAATATATATTTTATATAAATTATATTCATAAATAATTAAGGGTTAGTTAACCCAAAAATGAAAATTCTGTCAGTAATTACTCACCCTCGTGTTGTTCCAACCCTGTAAGACTTTCCTTCATCTTCGGAACAAAAATTAAGATATTTGATTAAATCTGAGAGCTGGATCACTCCTCCATAGGCTTCTTAAGGGATCAAAACTGGCCGCCCCAAGTTATGAAAGACATTGTTAAAATAGTCTGAGTGACTACAGTGGATCAGTCTTAAGTTTATCAAGCGACAAGACTATACTTTTCGTGCGCAAAAAAAACAACAAACAAAAAAAAAAAAAACAACGACTTTATTCAACATGAGGGAGAGTAATTACTGACAGAATTTTTATTTTTGGGTGAACTATCCCTTTAAACCTAGGCCTATATAACTTTTGTTTGGAATTACTTATTCGCAACAATATGCCAAGGGTCTTCTTTCATATAATATCTGCTGTAACTTTACCTCCTGGTGTTGCTGTTGGACAGCGTTACTTTAGAAAAATGAGTGATTTATACACATTTTAATGTAACATTTTGTAATATTTGTGTTGTTGTTTTTTTCTAATATGAATTATTTTCTCATTCAATTTTTTTGAGGCAGTGCCTCCTTTGCCTCCTCAGAGAAAACGGCCCTGATATATTCTACTGTATGTAACAGATGCTTTCACTGAATGCTCCCTGAACATAACTGGCTGGTCCGTAGTTTAATACAGAGTCACAGATTCCAATCCCCTCTGCTTAAGAATTTCCCTCGTTATGCATGTGTAGTTTTCCGCTCTGACTGTCCAAGGACTCTATGCCTAGATGACACTCAGCTGCAAAATTATGGAGTGCTGCTGGACCAAAAACCCTCTTTCCACTCCATTTGTCTAGCGTTTAAGTATACAGAACACCAGCTGGTCGTATTATGATAGTGGATCAGTCATGTTAATGCCACACTTATCTAAATAATCACAAGGTACCATTTTTATTTGATTTTTCTTTGCTATTTCTTGATCATTTCAAAAACCAAGACCACTAATAGTAAAGCTCAGCTGAAGAACTAGTATCTCTCGGCAGCTCTCTCATCTTTTGATTAGTCAGGCAGATCCTGACTGCGATATCAATTGCTTGGAATATTAATTTCTTTCCAGAGTTCACCTGCTCCGCATGTCTGTCTGGATGTACCTCACTCACACCACAAACCATTTCTAAATTATAATAAGAGCTAGTTAAAGGGGTGGTTGATTGCGATTTTCACTTTTTTCCATTTTAAATAGTGTGTAATGTTGCTGTTGGTACATGAATAGTATCTGCAAAGTTGTAGCACTGAAAGTTCAGTGTAAGCAGAGACATCGTCTTTTAAAAATCAGAAAGTGCCAACAAAAACGGTTCGATTGGGACTACAATTATACATAACAAACCCCTACATTTGCATTAACCCTCTGGAATATGCAAAAAAGGGCATGGACCTATTTCTGCGACTCATCGAAAGCATGTTATGTTCACCCAGCTGTCAGGTCTTCTGTGTTCAGGCTTCCCACGGACGTTGTAGTTCGTCAACAATCGATACAATTTATGTTTGATTATGTTCCTGAAAATGACAATCGTAATTTAAACGTAATTTAGCTCTCTGTGCTGGGCATTTTACGAAAGACAGCTTCCAGAATCTCCACCAATTCAATGCCGGATTCAACAAGAAACTGTTACTAAAACATGAAGCAGTTCCAACTTTAAAACCAGAGGCAGCAGCTGTTGGGCCACAACCTGTAAGTAGGCTAAGACGTCATCATTTTAAATGTATTTGCATGTATAATTCCAGACGTAATGTATTAGTTTTATCAAATGCCAGCGCTGGCTTTATAGCCACTAGTTATGCTATTTCTTGTCTACAACAAACATGTACAAACATTATGGACCTGAATTTGTATATGTACTAATTTTGTAAATGTATTTTTCATGTATTTATACTTTATGACGTAATTTTTCGATTTGATCAAGAATGTAAACCAATGCCAATGCTGTTTGTATATATAGTAGCCAGTTAGTCCAACGCTATTTTGTGTAAGACAAACGTGTATAAAGTTAAAAAAATGATAGGCTATGTAATCGCAGCAAACTTCAGCTGCTGCTATCAGTGTACAGTATGGTTTTAAAACAGTTGCCACATGTACACCTAAATAAAACGATACAATGAGTAAACTAAGTTTTGTGAATAGATGAACGGTTGTTCATTATATCGATAATCAGTATTAAATGTTTAATTCATCGCCGCTTTCTGAGTCTGATTCTGGCTCTGGCGTGAAGTTTCCGGACAACATGCACAACTCAGTTTAGCCAATCACAACACACCGGCCCAAACTAACCAATCTGAGCCCATTGTCTGTTTCTGGGGGAGTGGTTTCATTGAATCAGGAAGTAAAACGGTCGTTCAAATGACAGTGGCGAAAGCGGCTTACAATAAAGGTGAAATTTATGAAAAATAAGAAAAACCACGAATACATGTTATATTGCACCAAATAAACACAATCATGCAAAGAAAAAAAAGCAGTAAACCATCCCTTTAATAAGCACAGTTTAACAACCTCACCAAACATTTAATTGATGGTGCTTAGCTGTTATTAGAAAGTCTTGTCAAGTTTTGCTTGACAAGACTATTCAAAATAAAGCAAGACTATTACTATTCACACTAAAGCAAATGGGAAACTCTAGTTTAAAGAGCTCTAACACAAAAATATCCCCCAAAATATTGCTTAACTCTAACTGGATAAAGAGCTTAAGGCTATGGATATGAATGAATAGGCTATATGAAATCAGTTTGTGTCCCTTTCTGATTTCCTCAAACCTGAGCAACATTTCATGGAAATATTGTAAATAATGACACTCGCCTGTCAGCAAACTAATTAAAAGAGGTCATGATAGGATTTTTTTTCTAATCTCCAGTTAAAGCTATATAAGAGACGGGGATTTCTTTTTAAAAAGATTATGTTAAAATCTGTCAGGCTATTTAATGACATTGCTGCTTGACATCATCAGTGTAAATATTGCAAAATATAAATCAGACATCAGAGGAAGCTTTCACACAGGGAATGCAAATATTAATACACAGAAGGCATCTGTGTTTGCAGAGCTAAAGATAATTTCAGTATGATCAATATTTCTTCTTCAATGTTTATTTGTTCTTCGATACCGGGTCTACTGATTAGTCGACCAATTTACCCATCAATGCTGCGGTAAACCAACAGGAAACCACAAAGGTTCAGATAAAGCTACACTTAGCAGGTAACCTTTTTTATTTTCTTTTTTTGCAATATTTTGTCATTATTGTGCCAAAAAAGCAGTCTAAATAAAACAATAATTAAAATTTAAGAGACTGAAGCATTAGACTACAGTTGTTTGGGAATATTGATTATAAAAACATTACTTAGCTCAAAATATAAACAATCCTAATATATGTTTTTATGTGACTTGGATTAAGGTAGATGTTCACAGAGCAATGAGAGTCCTCCGGTATTATATTAGAAAAGTTGCGAGACTGCAAAGCACAATTTCCCTGAAACGAGCACAACTGGAACTTTTGAATTTGTCTAAGGGACTGTTCTGCACAAAACCACCAAAGCCCGTATCATTCATTAACTTACTTTAAATGAATACCCAAACGATATCTCGAGCCATTACAAAAGAATAAAGCAGACAAAATATCAATGTTTAACTTACCTGCAAACGGCGACTGCAGTCTGCTACACGTTTCACTCCTGTGCCCTGGCGTCGAACTGTAAATAAACGTCTTAAAGTTACTTTTAACTGGGGCTTTAAACAACAATGGAGTTTATATGCAGTCGGTATATAATAAGAATCCTCTGTCTCGACGTTCATAAATGAACTAGTGTTCTTGAGAAAGCTTGAAGGACGGCTGGTGATCACGTCGTGTTAATGGCTTCTCCGATGATCCGCTCTGCGCTTCCAGTGAAGCTCTCTAAGTCAACAAGTAACGCGCACAGGAGACCCCTTTCAATCATATTCACAGCATCTCTCAGCCCCTCCACGCGCTCTCTCGTGCACGACACGCCATTCTGCTGCTCTCATTCCAAGAACCCACAAGGTCTGAAAGACAGCAGACCTCTGCAAACACCAACACACTCATTCTTGTCTGTCCTAGTCGTAGGTAGCCTACTATATCTTGCTCATTTTACATGTCATGTACAAAAATATGGACATTAATAATAATAATAATAATAATAATAATAATCAATAATTTTCTATTATTCAAAATATCAAAATTATTGTGTGGGATTTTGTTTTAGTTTTACTATATTGCCACTGTTAACAATGTAGGGATGAAAATCACACACTTACGATTCCAATTTCTCTCAAAGATTCCAGTTGGTTAATAGCATTATTAACCTTAATTTAACTATTTCAATTAAAAACATATCATATATCAATATATAAATATATCAATTAAAAATTCATTTGTAGCCTACCTGGATGATATTATGCCGAAGCCACATTGAACTAGTCTATAGCAGTTTGAAAAATGGACAAATTGATGATTTAGCTGGCGCCATCTTCAGGTCAGGCGTTAGAGTTAAGTAGCTGCACGACTCTCACAGTGCATTTTGGGTATTTTCTAGCCATTGAGCATACAACCCTGACCCGGTCCCAAATTGCACACTTCATATGCATGGGTAGAAGTCTCCTGCGGAGCTCGTTTCACTGCGGGCTCATATCGACCACAAAGGGGGCGCTCGCAAGTACCCTTCTGAAACCTAAAATGACAAAAGGGATGCCCTACGATGACAATGAATAAACGTATCTTAGCGTCAGGAGTCCAGGACCTCTTGCACAAAGTAAGCCTCCACGTCGCTGACATCAATTTGGGGAGCCTGCACGGGAGCGACCTCCTCCTAGACCTCCTCCATCCTGGGAGCAACTGCGGGTCTGAAAAGAGACACATGAAAAGTGGGTCAGACGGGGAAGTGGCCAAAACGCCCAAGTAGCCTCGCTGCACTGAAGCCACGCGCCCACTGCTGGAAGGTCAGACTGCTCTCCAGCCCATGGAAAGAGAGGAGGTTGAAAACCTAAGAATACACTGAAAGGGTGTTAGACCAGTAGCAGGCTTCAACTGAGAATTTTGGGCAGACTCTGCCCAGACCAGGAAGCGACTCTAGTCCTGCTGATTTTGATGGCAGTATGTCCGCAGGAAGCGAGTGAGATCTTGATTTAAACGTTCAGCCTGGCTGTTGGCCTGAGGGTGGTATCCAGAGGAGAGGCTGACGTTGATGTTGAGTTTCGAACAAAATTCTTTCCAGACACGGGAAATGAACTGCAGACCGCATCGGAGACCCTCTTGGAGGTAAGCAACAGTAATTTGTAGCTAGTTTGAACTACAGAACTTAAAGATCTCCCTCTTTTCGTTTTCATTTTAATTTTGGTGCAGATGAAATGGTTAAACTTCTGTTTTCGCGCAGGTGCTGTGAGGGAAAAAAACACTGAGTTTAGGGCAATCGGTTTGTAGCTTTGCTTCAACTGTGCGATATAGTCACGAGAAGCGACCAAAATTTCTGACATGCCAGAAATTCATCCGACCATCCGATTGTCGATCGTGAGAGGTTAATCGCCTCTCGTTTCTCCCTGTACACTGCACAACAAACGACGCATGACAAAGCTGAAAATCGGTCCGAGTCGCACGAATCAGAATTCGGCTCAAAATCGGACGAAAATCGCACAGTGTATGCCCGCCTTTACTTAACACAACTGATTCAGATCCTCAGCTCGTTGGGATAGACTCTATGTCTATCCTAACGAGCAGAGGATCTGAATCAGGTGTGTTAAATAAGGGAGACATACACAATATGCAGAGCAGTGGGTTGCGAGGACTGGAGTTGAGAACCCCTGACTTAGACAACCAGCCATTGAGTGAGCACAGTATACTAACCATCTTATCACTCCATCAAACAGGAAGGGGGCCAGAGCAAATTACAGTGTCTGACATACTTGCAAGTTCACACACCTCTTTAATGTTCATTTTAGTGATCTCCGACTGGCGAAGTCGAACGTCATTAGTTCTAACATGAACAATAAGCTTATAAAATTTATAAATTTCAAAGCCTAAAGTTTAAAAAAAACACAAGCAGACACAAAAAAGTTTAAAAAACCACAAGCAGATTATAACTAGTGTGTTTTATGTCATAGATCAAAACGTGAAAATATTTAGAGGCTTTGTTAACAACAGAACTTATTTCAGGCGATTTAGCAAAAACCCGATCAAAAAACCCATAGACTTTAGGGCGAGGGAACAGAAAGTGCTAAAATGCTAACTCACTTCCGCGTTTTTGGCCTACAAAACTTCGTCACTCTATTCACTCACCTTTAAATGCTCATAGCACTCTTCTCTCCCGTTGTTTGATGTCCCTCATGTGCGTTGCTCCTGTTCCAGTTGGCGCTGCTCTTCGTGCTCTGTTCTTCTGTGTCACACTCCGGTCACTGGATTACATCACCATTCACTTCACGTCATCTCATCACTTCTTCATTCCATTGCTGTCATCCTGTGAACCTGGACTGTGTACTTCATTTACCTTAATAAAGAGTTGTATCGTATCATTGCTTCTGTGTCCTTGATCATGACAGTTAAGTCTGAGATAAACTCCAGCCTTTTTGAAGTTAAATTGATCTTTTTTTTTTTTACCGTAATCCCTTAGCAACATGCTGTGCAACTGAGCCCGATGACAGCATATTACTGAAAGTTTGGTATATTGGAAAAGTTTTCTTAAATTACAGTGCATGCATATTAATTTGTAAAAAGTTAAGGGAGGCCAAAAGATACTGCAAAACAGAAATGGTAGATGCTTCCATTGTACACTCACTCTCACTTGAGACATTATATGCTCTGCAGACATCAGCACACTGATTCTTTTCTGCCCTTTAATTAGTAATTTATAAAGCTCTATGTAATCGAACAAGCTTTTCACCTCCATAACCCTTTAATATTACCTCTTTATCCATCCGTTTTTTAAATTAAATAAATCATATTGGAATATATTAGACTCAAGTCTAAAATCCTATTTGGCAGAATTCTCTGCTTTAAATCAGTGCAACCTCAAATATAATTTCCGCAGATGCCTCATAGCCACAGTGACGTTGCTTCTTATATAGAAAAGTAAAGCTTAATTTTACGAGTAGGCTGTTTTCTACGACACCCCCTTCCCCATACATTTTATTTAGATCAGTCTATTGGGGTCAGACCTCCCCAACATTCCATTAAACACAAAATGGCAATTTCTGTCCGGCCTAGTTCAAATGAAACAGTAAGATTTAAAAGAATTACTTAGGTCTGTTTTGGTCAAAATTTCTCATTTTGTATTCCAGAGAAAAAGTTATAAGTATATATGGGGTTGGAATAACATGAGGGTGAATAAATAATGACAAGCTTTTCATTAGATTGAAGCTGTCCGTCATCTACTGGTTAAAGTGATCTTTTTTTTTTTATACTTTTATAACTGTATTTTCCAAAATATGGGCAATAATATTACACTAAAACATGTCAAATTATCCATGTTATCCCCATGAATAAAATCTAGAAATGTGGGTCTTTTATAACGTGTATTTCACATAAAAAACTGTTGTTATTATAACTAAACTATATATATAACTTTATGTATAAAAGAAAATTGTATTTATTTAATTTTATTAAATTTTATTTTATTTATTATCATTTCTATAAACAACTATTAGTAACAAAAATGTCATGATCCTGGTATTTTTCTCTCTCCATTTCTTCCCCTGCTGCCACATCATCCACACACACACACACACACACACACACATATGCTTTCTTTCACACCCAGCTGTTCCTCATCTCCATATGCAATCAGTATCTTCTTTTCCACACCTGTCCTCTCTTTCTCTCTGATTAGTAGGCTATCTCTACTTCTAGCTACACTGTGTAACTCTTTTAGTTTATTCTTAGCTAAAAACACTTAGTTCTTTCAAAAATATATGTGCTCATTAATGAATATTTTCTTCGTTCAAGTAATAAAGTATTCTCGTGAGTGTATAACATGCCAGTAAAAATACACACGGGTAAGGGGTTCTAGTGTCGGTCGCCATGTTGCCCCTCCATCTTGAAAGTACATTAGCCAAAGAGGGACAGACCCGTTTATTCAACCTTCGCCTTTCACGTTTACGTTTGAGTTAACACTCATGGACGAGTTCGAACTGGAAGCCATGTTAATCTTGGACTACATTGGCCACCGTAGGAGTTAAAACGAAATCGGAATTGAGAGGAACAGAAACTAATATTCAGAAACTAAAAATCACGCAGTGTAGCTTTAAATACAGTTACACGAGCGACCAAGAATGGTGACGCAAAATAAAACGTTGTACTTTTTTAAGCATGTAAAGTGTGCAACTAATGTATTGCGGAATACTACAAAGTGAGACTTTAGGCTCCTGTGTAATAGTAGCCAAGCTATTCAGCAACTCAAACTTACCAAACCAACAATTAGCCTACTAAAAACACACAAAAACTGATTTTGCACAACTTTTTTTTTTTACTTTCTTGAAATCATTTGTTTGGTTGTTTGCTTGCATGTCATTGAGACATAAACATGGATAACATCTAGAAAAATACTTCCAAAAGGAAAATGACAACCACTATACTATGGCAACTACAGCAACTTGCCAGTGGGTTTAAAGACAATAGTAAACAGTCATTACTCAGTTTCAGTATACTTGTTACAACAATGCTGTAAGCCTGTCGACCATCCGACACATCCTCCAACGGCACCAAGTGACGATGAAACAACTTTTCAAGGTGCCATTTGAGAGAAACTCTGACAGAGTCAAAAATCTGCAACATTTGTAGAGTAGGCTATGTACCACTACATCTAGTCCTTCAGATATCCCATATTTACTCATTGTCAGAGATTATTGGAGATGGATGAAATACACGGATAATGTAGTTTTATAGTTTTATATAGTTTTGTACTATGCTACTGCATACAACAGTAATAGGCCTAATAGCTAAACATATTTTCTGTTTCTACATTGCATTGATGTTTACTTTCACTGTAGAATTGTATTGAAATATAAATATAAGCCTATGAAAGACTAAAGAGCTTTATATTTAGAAAAACAGTGTTTCAATGGTATATCCAAAAATTTACTTTTGATTTGCCATTTGATGCAAATTCATTTTGATGCGTTTGTGAAATTTTTTACTGCAGTGTTACATTTTGAAGGAAATTTATTATGGGCATTTTGAAAAAAGGGGACATAGATTTGAAAACGTGTATTCAAACTTTTTTTGCATTCCAACAGGTGACAGAATGGAGAGAAAAAAAACCTTGGGACAACCCAGGCTCAGTCGGGAGTGTATGATTATGATTCAGGCAGCAGTACAGGTCAGAAGTCAGTGGATTTCTGCTAGGCTATTTCACAGTTCAGAGAACCCTTTTGTCAGTCTGTCGATCTTGAACTGTAATTTGATTTTTTTTTAAAAAATTGTGTGTGTGTTGCTTTATTGCAAACAAACTGAAATCTTAACAAACCGAAATCTTATGGGTTCACACTAACAAGACAAGGTACTTTTTTCTTATACTGTAGCCTATATCAAAGACTTCTAGGTATTTGTGATGGCTCAAAGCTTAAAGCTTCACAAACGAGTCCTTTGAGTATATCTCAACAAGCTGTCTGCATGTTACCTTGAAAGTGCTGAAATAAAGCCAGATTAGGAAATACTAATAAGATAGAAAAAAATAAAGATGTGACAGATGCAGTGTGGAGCACAATAAGTACGAACTCCCCACCCCCTTTCCCCTAAACCTACCCAGGGGGTTTTCAGTGCGTAACATATGCACACAAAAAACATTTTTGGCATATAAATGCCATGAGAAATGACAAACGTGGTATAGATACGCACTTTCATGAGACTGTGTTCTATTTGAATTCAAGCTATAGCAGGATAAAACATGAAAGTACAGCAGGGGCTTGTTGAAAGATGCAGTAGGCCTACAACTTGCTGATGTGTGTCATGTTTCATGCAGTTGTTCAGTGTTTCAGCTGCGGAAAGACGTCAGTAAAACAGCTTGAGAATAATGTCACTTAACGTTATTACTTTTATATATTTACTGTTAAAAATGTGTCATGAAGACGTATTTAAGAAAACTACCTTGTAGTTTTACCTGTATTATTTTAGTAATTATTTTACATCTAAACATAAATAGCATTTGTTTGGGCTCTTTTGTTATTTTGAACCTCTAATATTACAGTAATAGCTACCAAATGAGAAGGTTCCCAGTAGTTTACAGTATTAATTTGGAGAGATTTTTTTCCCCTTAAGAAAATGAAATTATTGGTTTCGGCAGATATGATTGTGAAAAATCACTATTGGATTAAAATGTCCAAAAACCACTGGAACATTGTTGACCGTGTGCTAACAGTCTCCCAAATGTTTCCAACAATCCAGATATATCAGTAGTGTTGACAAGTGTTGACACTGAAAATGTTAGTTTCTGTGCATCTCTACTACAAACCTGTGTGTTTATGTAAGCAATAAGGTACGAAAGGCTGTGCTGTATCGTGAATAAGTAACGGCTGAAGGGCGCGTTGTTAGGCACGACGCGCGTCGTGCCTAACAACGCCCTTCAGTCGTTAGGGCCTACTTATTAGTTATTCACGATACAGCACTTGCCTCGAGTATCTTATTGCGTTTATAAAACGGTTGCCACACAATATTAAAGTAAAAAACAATGTACTAGTGCAACTTTCTTGAAGTAAAATCACTAAAAGCCTTCCTTCCGCTATAGAAAAAAATAGTCCATGAGCGTGAACAGCAACAACGTTCCAATGTGTAAAATGCGTGAAAGCTCAAATAAAAACAACATAGAACCGCAGTGTTGCGCAGCGATCAATAGAACCGTTGGGTGAAGCGGTCATAGCCGTATTTTATCGTGAATAAAGCACAGCTCTTGACCAATCAGAATCAAGGATTCGAACTAACCGTTTTATAAGATTATGATAATAAATTCAAATAATATAAATAACAGTGTGTAATATCAAGCAGCATATCAGGCTGCAAAAGTAACGAGGAACGAATGAGATTGGAAGCCTCTTCAAATTTAAGTTGCGTTAAAGGTGAATGGCTGTGCACTCTGGTGAGGTCTTATTTTGTCTTCATCAGCAAATGAATGAACTGAATGTCAATGAAAACAGGATATTAATGAAATGAACCATCATTAAAATCATATGCCGCAGTCCTTTTTAAAGGTTTCCCAGCCCGATATAGCAAAATATAATGCTTGTTCGGTGAAGGAGCGTTTCTCAAACCTGCTCCTGGGGGACCCCAGCACTTTACATTTTGAATGTCTCTAATCTAATGGCTGGTTCAGTTCATCACCTCATCAAAAGTTTCACGACCTCAGTTGAAGGTGTCAAGTAAGTGCTCCCAAAATGCAGTGCCAGAGACCCCCATGTACCAGGTTTGAAAATAACTAAAGAAAAGAGTTCATATTAAATCAAAATACATGTACAAAAGCAGACAGTGAAAGAAATCTTGCCATGTGGGTTATGTGGATGCGAAAGGGCACACACCATGTATATTAGTTCACATGGTAACAGAGCCCAGCTGGAATTCTGCTTCATTGGATGTGATAGCAGCAGTAAAAATATGTGCTCAGGGAAGTTCAAACTATTTTGTGTGTGCAGTACTGCCATGATATCCATGTCAGACATCACATTCAGCACCCTAATGAAACAAATTTGCATTAGCAAATTGTACATTTGGAATTTTGAACAAGCAACTAGAAAGTCTGAAGATGTTAAAAATATAAATTAGATGTACATTTTCGAGATTGTCTCTTTTTCCCCCACAGCATGTTGATGTTTGGATACCAGAGTTTCCTGGGATGATTGTTTACAGTCTTAAGAGAGTCCACTCTGGAGTCTCTATAATATTTTCATCTATGGCTTCTGATAAAAAAAAAAAATCCACCAGACAAACTTTAGATTAAAAAACACACCTTCCACAATGTGCTTGCATAATTTGCGTTACCATATGGCAAGCCATTTTAGCATTTAAAAGCCAAGTTTAACTGTTTGACAAGTTCGTCGGATGTCGCCAGCGCTTCATTGAAATGAATGGGATCTTGTCGCTGCGTGTCGCTGGCGGTGTGAACGGGGCTTCAGTCCCGATCTTTCCAAGTTGTAGGCGTGTCACTGAGAAACATGGCGGAATACCACAATACTTAAATATCATGCAGTAATATTGTCAAGGTTTTCTTATTTACAGCGCAGTTAAGTGAATTGCCAGCACAGAATGATGGCATTATAATATAACAGTGCAACATACCATTAGCCTCTGATCTGAATGCTCTGTTTGAAGGGGCGTGTCTGCTGTAGGATTTAGTGTAACCAGCCACTGCTGTGATTGGCTAACATGCTTGCATATGAAATAGCTACAAATTACATGTGAAACTATCTTGAATACTTTTACTACAGATATTATACGTTTTTACTATTACAGCTATCGAGATTAACAAAATCGTGAGAAGTTTTTTTTTTTTTAAAGTAGGCCTATTTTGATCTATTCCCATCACATAAAATGTAGCCGTGATGAACATTGAGCAAGCATGATAGTCTGTTGATCACGAGGATGTACAACTTCTCTTTGCAACGCGGTTACTGCTCTCTCTCTAATGCTTTCATATGCAATCATGATGGTATAGTGATTGATTGATTGATTGATTGTTGTGCAGTGTAACGTGCGTCGTTGACCAAACTCGTGATTTGTGGAAAGATTGTTCTTTGATCGCTTTCTGTATAATTTGTTCACAATTTAAATATGCTAATGCTAAATTCTCAATCTGAAGGTCAAATTCAAATTAGCCTCTGCCCTTTGGACTTTTATTCGGTGCTGTTCATTTTACCAGTTTTTTGTAAAGCACGTCAGTAATTTAATCTAAACAGCCCATATGTGCAGTCAGAAAAAGAGCTTTTGTGAGGAAGAACGCTAAACAGAATTATTTGCAACCACATATGAAGACGAGAGGAATCTGATAGAAATAAGCCAGCTTTAATTGCAGTTTCTTTACTCTTCTTAACCTCCTTTGGCATTAACAATGGTCCTAATTTATGTTCTGCATTCAGTGATTTAAGGAATGTGCTCTGTAAAGGTCCTTGGCTCCAGAATATGTTAAATCCAGGCTTCCAGCTATTATTAGCGGTTCACAAAAAAAAATAAAGCTATTTGAAAAGAAAGGAAGGGTTAAAGCCATTCATCACATAGCTGAGTTGGGTGATTCTCGCGAAATTAGACTTAAGAGGTGTCATGAAACATTTTGATGATGAAAGTAAATGCTATCAAAATAAGATGGTTACAGTTATAAACATCTCTTCATGTACTATTTTGCACATGATTTCAAATGACATTAAAAATACCAATTTTGTTGTTTTTTCCACATTTAAGGGGGAAATTTTCATTACCGCAACAGTTTATCACACATGGTGCCGTTACATTTAAATGTTTCTCATGACCACATGGTGGTATGTTACACTGAAAAAGTTCTCATGAACACACTGATTGTATGTTATACTAAAATGATTAGATTTATACTAATGATTGTATATTTGTTAGTACTACAGTGTAGGCTACATGATTCTTTTGGAGCATAAGATTGTAACTTGTATACACAACACTGAAAATGAAACACTGTTTATGAAATAAATATTCTTTTAAAAATTATATGCGTTTTAAATATGTAAAATAGGGTTAGGCATCAAACCCCTTTGTCAACAGTGAATGTGTGAGCTAAATCTCATTTCCGAAACATTGATCCTCATTACCGAAATGGCATTTTCATTACCGCAACATGCATCTTTTTTACAAATTAAGTAATAAATAGATAATCATATTTTGTTTTAAAATGTATATACATATTGTACAACACTACTTATTTAAGGTCTGCTACATAAAAAATGCATATATTATCTTTTAGTAAAACAGTAAAATAAAATAAATTGTAAAATGTCACATGTTTCGGTAATGAGAGAAAACAAAGAAATTACAAAAAATAATAAATATGAAAAAGTAATCTCTTCATAGTTTTACATAGCTTTGAGCATGAGTAAAAAGAGTCTACTTTAACATTAGCCAAAAATACAAATTTTTAACCATATATTTAATGTAATGTCATGTTGCGGTAATGATCATTTTTTATGGACTATATATAAAAATGTAAATAATTATATAGGAAATCGTTTTTAAAATATTCTAAAAATAATGGTTATAGTAAGTTCAGACCTTAATCTTATATGTACAAAAATAAAATTGGCTTCAAGGCAGTGTTGTAGTCAAGACCACCTCACTCGAGTCCGAGTCGAGACCGAGACCAGAGAGAGTCGAGTCCGAGTCAAGACCGAGTCCATAGAGAGTCGAGTCCGAGACCAGAGACGGTCGAGTCCGTGTCGAGACCGAGACCAGAGTTTAAAAAATATGATCAGTTTAGGGTAAAAAGGCCACATAGTAGGTGGTGTTAAAAGTAATGTTATTACAATTTGTCATGCGCAGATGTGCACTAGAAAATCACCAATCACTGGGCATGTCAATCAATTTAAAGAAATATTTTATTAACGTACATTAATAATCATGAAAAATATTTTGAATTGAACTCGAGTGGACTCGGGAATAAGTCAGAGTCCTAAAAAAAAAAAATGTTCGAGTACGAGTCAATTCCGAGTCCAAATGCACACGAGTCCATGACTAGGGATGGGTATCGTTAAGGTTTTATCGGTATTACTACTCTTACCGATACCGCTTATCGATCCGGTACTTTAACGGTATTCTTATCGGTTCTTTTTGGTTTTTTTTTTTTTTTTTTTTTTAAGAATTAAGAACATAATTAAACTTTATATTTTGAAATTTAAAATATAAAAAGCAAAACGAAGAAAAATATATTTTTGTTATGCAGCAATGTGCAGGCTTTTTTAGTTTATACAAAAAGGACACATAAGAAAAAAAACAAGTACAAACACAAGAATACAATTAATCAAAGGTACAAATTATATACAAAGTGCTTTAATTTCAGGAAGGTCTACTAACATATCTTGTCAGGTAATTGTTTCTGTCTGAAAAGAAACCTATTAATCAAATATAAAATAGCACTGTAGTTTATCATAGATAGAATAATGCTTATTAAATCTAAAGTTACTCATTCAAAAGCTGTGAGTGATTTTCTCTGCCTTTTGTTGTTTGATTTGCATTAATGGCTGAATCGTCAGCAGGTTTAGGCTATTAGACTGCTGCCCCTTTAAGACCGAGTTCAGATAATGGGGACTGATGCACCATCATTTTCTCCCTATTATTTACGTCCGTTTAAGACATAATTGTGTTTAAGTGAATAAACTGTGTTTAAGTGAATCTCAGAGCTGGTCATTTTGACATTTGTATGTATATTTGATAGTTAAGGACGCACAAAGACCAAGTATATAGGTTACTTTTCTTGTCTCGTTGCAGTCCGTTTCGGAGCGTGCACCGCCTTGTGAACAGCGTCTCTTGCGCAGGTTTTTGTGTTTTTAATAGCTATTTTCTTGATCTTGCAACAGTAGAAGACAGCACTTTGCAACAATCGCCGATCGTGCTGATTCTGACGGTTACGTTTGGGTTTTAGGAAGAACTGACAGCGCTCCGCAGTGCTGTGAAGTAAAGGAAGTTAAGCTGGACAGATCGTTTCGTTTTTTAACGGTTTTATCTCAAATATCTTCTTTTTATAATCTTTGGAAGCCGAAATACAAAATATATTAGAATAATACCCCAGATCTAAAGTGTAACCACGTTGGATGTTTAGTTCTGTCCTCATTGTCACTCATTAAGCAAGGGCTGTCGTGTTGCGCGTGCTTTGGCTTTGCGTGAGAGATCGCTCTCTCTCTCTTCTCTCTCTCTTCTGAACTGCGAATTGCAAATTTGCATCACAGACATATGGTTTAATTAAAATATAGTTTATATCTAGAAATGGCTGGTGATATAAACATGTTCGAGATAACGTCTTTATAGGAATAATAAATAGTAGCCCAACTTGCGTGTATTTACTTAATTTCTCCAGTACCGACAGCAGAACCGGTAACGTCCGAGCTTATCGATACAGCGGTCTTTCAAAATTCAGTACCGGGGCCCGTTTAATACCGGGTTTCGGTACCCATCCCTATCCATGACAAGACCAAGACCATTAAAATACGGTCTCGAGACTGAGTCCGAGACGAGTCCGAGTCTCGAGTACTACAACACTGCTTCAAGGGCATTTTTTAAATTCTGATGCTGGACTCCTCCTAAATCTGGATTTCGTGAGAATCACCCAGTTATAGAAGTTGTTCATGCTGCATGTTTTTCCCCATTCACATGTCACTACAGAGCCATAAAAACAGATAAATAAATTATATAAAATGGGTGGGAATGGTGATTTTCACAAATTAAGACATTAGTATGCATTTTGCATCATTTACATGCAATCTGCCTTCTTGTTCTATTGGTTGAACATTCACTGTTGGATGAAACATGGAACTCAGAATCAGATGCAGATGATATGAAAGGATGTCAAGACCCAATTATGTCTAGCAAATTAAAACTGTGTAAAAGATCAGAGTTGATTTATTTACATAGTGAATGAAGGCAACCATTATTGATGGTTTCAGGTGATGCCATTAATATATCGGACCAAATGTTCTCCATGTCAACAGCCATTTCAATTTGGTCTGAGAGATATTTTATAAATGAAACCTATTCAGTGACTGCCAGGGTTATGGGTATAAACTCGTCTGACCTATTTTTTCTCACTTTGTTTGATGTAAGTACACAAATTGTTCACCATTTTGAATGGTGTTTTACATTATAATAATAACTTTTTAATGACATAAATAGGATGTATTTATGCTTGTTTGTTAAAATATGGTGGCTGTCACAAAAACATGACAGAATTATTTGCTTCAACATTAAATATAAAAGAACAAGATAAGTATAAATACAATGAATATGCACCATAGTGAAAACTGAGTTAATGGACACTGAACAGCTTTACTGAGGAAGCTAAATATTATGTTATGTGACATATAGGCCTATAGGCCATTTTCACATTTCCAGGTTTCTCAGAAGCGGAAGTCGTCATAGTTGGGTAAACTTTTATAGCGGTGAATGAGGGAATATACATTAAAAATTGTTGTTGCGTTCCCATTCGCTTAAAGGGATAGTTCACTTTGAAATTAATTTTTGATATGTTTTAGCTCTTACCTCAAGGGTATCCAAGATGTAGGTGTCTTTGTTTCCACAGCATTTTCAATTTTGATATTTTTCGGTCAAACCGTTGTTGTCTGTCAGTCATATAATGCAGGTTTAGGGGGTCCACCCTCGGTTCACCTTAAAGAGCATGCACAGAGAAGTACAAATTAAATATGATTTAATGACTCGTAAATGTAAGTACACATTGATGGCCTAAGACACGAAACGAGCGGTTTGTGTGAGAAAACGAACAGTATTTATATCGCTTTTACCTCGTGTAACCACGTACAACTAAGGCACGGGTGCTTCGGTCTGCACGTCGATGTGTAGCTTACGAAAACTTCCGAAATTTCTGAGTAAACAATGAGTGACATGTCACAGTGTCTGGTGTTCCTGGGTAACCACTAGAGGTCCTTTTCCTGCATGGCCTCTACTGGTTGTGAGTACAGATTACCCTAATAAATATATAGTGCTCTTGGATCTAAAGTTTCCTGTGTGTATCATGACAGTCACATAATGTAAATAGCGCTTTATGAATTATGTACCCCTATATTTTAATTATAATTAATTTCATTGTTTATTTTTACAGGGTAAAAATGCAGAGTAAAAAAGTAATTGCACCAGAGTTAGCATATTTACATCTGCTGTCCCTGGGCAGGTAAACAATT
This sequence comes from Pimephales promelas, assembly GCF_016745375.1. The sequence goes on along the minus strand of NW_024121876.1, from coordinate 3,202,464 downwards.
AAAATAACATACAATATTACACACCACATAAAACATCACAATACATAGGCTATATCCAGGAATGTAAGATTTACAAAATCAGTATATAAAACAGATTTACAACACAGTCATTAATGGTTGCAGATTTGTTCTGATGGTCTCCAGTACTTAAGCTTGTTTTTGTTTTTTTTGTTTGTTTTTTTTTTAAATGAGAAGCTATCATTGCTTATGATGTTTATGGGTAAGAAATTCCATATCCCCACCACTCTAGCCGAAAAAGCTTTTTGACCAAAGGCTGTTTTTCTATACTGCGGTATCAAATCTCCCCTGACAGATGCTCTATTCCTACTGGCACTTCCGTTATGGGCCAGGAGGGGGAGCAAGATTATGAATGATTTTGTACATCAGGCACACATCAGTTTAAAATACAAAATTATTAAAATTTAAACAACTGAACTTTTTTAAAATAGTACAATGATGATAGTCCCTTGGAGGTTTTGTTTAGCGCTTTCATAATTTGTTTATGAAGGGAGTACACAGGCTTAAGTGTAATGTTACCTGCATGCCAGTGACCAATTTGTTATACAAAATGACAAGTGAGCGACAATCAGAGTGTGCACAAAACGAAGTGCAGCTGATTGAGAAAGCTGTTGCCTGATGTTTCTACAAATATTTAAATTAAATTCACTGAGTTCTGTTCTCTTACAGTGAAATACATGCAAACTGTTTTGCTTAAATTATAGAAATCACGACTTTCACTATTGCATGCAGCAGATGACAGTTTGCTTGTAGCTAGTTCTTTAGTTCTTGTATGAGTAAAAAGCACAGTATCATCTGCATACATTATAACATCAACACCTGGACATGCTTGAGGAAGATCATTAAAATAAATACTAAATAAAATGGGTCCTAAAGTTTACCCTTGAGGAACCCCTATTGGACACACACACACACACACACACACACACACACACACACACACACACACACACACACACACACACATTACAAAATATCCTCATTCACATGCAAGGTAATATTTTCCGATTGGCACCTTGCCACAATTCAGTTCAAACAGAATTATTTGCCTGGAATGGTTAGAAAAAAACTATAAAAAGTTTACATTTTGAAATGGGTGACCATGGCGTGCATGATTTTTTTTTTTTACTGCACAAGTGTCCAGCAGGGGGCGCTATTACGCCGAATGAAATTTTTCGCAGAGTTACAAGAACATTTTGCATGAAATTAGGTGCAAATGGATAGCTGTCTGTCTCTCAATGAATACTGAATTGTCTGGTCTGATGTAGCCTGTCACTTAATAGAATAGTTGAATAGAATGGTGTAGAATAGTTTTTGATCATTTGTTCTTTTATAATAAAATTATGTAGGCTACTTAGTTTAATCAGTTTATTGTCCTGAAAGAAATTCATATTAAAACAATACACAAACAAGCCTGTTCGAACCATGGCCACTTTATTCAGGACATGCGCAGAAGAAAACTCTGTCCCTCTGAGGGAAGGAAAAGTTCTGGGCAAAAAGTGCGAAGGGGAACCTGATTTTATGATAGCCCTATATAAAAATGTTTTTGGAGTCACTGCTTATTTAAAGTTTCATTATTAATCATTATGATATGAGGCTGGGGCACGTGTCATACGTACCTGACCATTAGTTGGACGACTTTTCAATCTCTAAAATGTAATTAACCAGTAAATAGTTTTGAAACAAATAATTGGTTTGGTACCACTACCAAGTGGGCTTTAATCCCAAACGGAAAGGTATAAGAACAGTGGGTATAACGATTCAGGAATTTTAATGAATCTAATAATCTTTTTTACCAGCTGTTGCTGATTAGTAGGGTCTTTTTATAACCACTGACTGGCACCCAGATAAATGCAGCTTCTCCTAGTAATAATAATTACCCAACAAGTTGTTACTTGGGTAATTATTGGGTAATTGGCAACAACACTAACAATTCAGCAGCATTCAGATATTGCTACTCGCACATCTGTACAAATATGCGGATAACAGAACTCTGATGCCATCATGTGGGCATCTAGCAATGATACATCTCGAGTCTTATTCAGACTTTCTCATTTAACATCAAACCTGAATAGTTTAGTTTTAAAATAAAATCTATAGTCTCCCATCAAAATCGACAGTCAATAAATGAATAAACAATGTCACGCAAGTTCTTAATTTTTTTTAATTATTTTTCTTAGTTTAGAACATAAAACAGTATCGTGGATCTTACCACATACACTATGTATTCACATAATACACCATACAGCTACAAGGAGAGAGACCAAACAAAAGATAACACTTTTTACATACTGCATACTCAACATGAAAAATAGAACTAAGAACAATCTTTAACTCATAAAGGAATGTAGCTGCCAGTTTTTTTTTCTTTCTTTTTTTTTCCTTTTTAGACATTTTGTCCTTTTGATGTTTAAAACTGGGCATGATTTATACTCATAACATTGAGTGCTGATAAAGGGGGCAGGGTAGTGTGTGTGTACGTGAGAGTGTTGTGTTTGTGTGTATTCGTGTGACAATGTGGCCAAATGTGAGTAAAGAAAAAGTGAGAATATTCAATTTAATGACAAAATGTATAAAAATTTCAGAATGGGTGAAAACATTTCTGGGCAGTTTAGGTAGCACCAGAATATTAAATTAACAGTCTATTCACATCAAAAGCATGAGTACCTATTCCTCTACCTGCCATCATGCTCTTCAAGTACCATTTCAATTATTTAGGGTGATTGCTAAAAAGGGGAAATGGATCATTTGGAGTGCTTTTTTTATTTGTTTAGTTATAAAAAAAAAAAAAAACTGTGACCATCAGAAGTGTTTCAGAAATAACTATGTAAAAATATTTTAAAATGATCAGCACCATATAGGTTTTCATCTCAAATACTCTCAAAACGAGTTCACATCAATTTAAGAGCCCAAGTACTTTAGCAACAGTGTTTGCCAAGAGTCATTTCCACAATAAACTCTAGAGGGTAGCACCATGGTTCAAAAGACATTTAGGGTGAATGAAATCGCACCGAGCTGTCTTGAAACTCAGCTTTTTCCTCAAATTCAGGGGTAAGTCTCACGTCTCAGAGGACAATGACAATCTAGAGAATACAATGTCAGTGCAGACTCAGAGTTCTGTAAAACCCCACACAATATTTAATTCAACACAATTCAGCATTACATGATCTACCTGGAGATTTGAACTGAAAGCTGCGAGTTTAAACCTGATTATTTTCGGTTCTATGGGCAATTTTCATGTAAAAGAGATGCACTTCCGAGTCCTGAACCCTTGCGAAACTGTATTAGTCAACATGCTCACATTTGTTTCTTTGTTCTCCATTACTTTACGGTTTATAGAAGTGGATCAGATGCAGGGGAAGGAAGCCGGTGACAATGCTAGTACAGAGGTATTGGTGTAAGTACAGTACTCACGAAAGGAAGGACAGCAGTATCTTGAGTACACTGACAAAGCATCCCGCTTTGTGGTCTGTTGTTGACGGCTTGACACACAGACAACTGAAGACTAAAAATTCAGGAATCATTCATGATTAGGCCATCATCCCTCACCAGTTAAATAATCTTACCTAAATATTCAACTATTTACATTTCTATCTCTCCCAATAAAATTCCTTTAAAACAAAAACTAGGTTTCAAGTTGTCAATAATCCGTTCTTATTTTTTTTTTCTCATTAAAATCAAGATTAAAAGTGCTTATATAAAATCCTCTCTTCAATATTTACAATTTCTCTAAAATGAACAAACCCAAAAAATAAAATGACAGCAATCACAATAACAATAATCATCATCATTATCATATAATAAATAATAATAATAATAAAAAAGTAGGTACGAATGTGGATGTAGGCAGCAAGCCTGCAGTCTGTAGCGCCCGTGTGTGTATAGCATGTTGTGACTGGGACCAGTGTCTGTACAACATGAGGTAAAGAGCATTAGGACCACTTAATGAGCACCAGGATTTCTCCTCTGTGAGTGTCAAGCATCTTAAAGCCCTGTGTAAACCAGCGGCAGCCCTGCATTGCTCCCTATATGAAGCTCACAGACAGGCATTCACACTGGCACACATACATTCTAACCAGCGTGCATGTTTAGGAATCCATACACGCACACACACACACACACACACACACACACATCTGAGCTGAAACTATGCATTGACATTCAGCACCATCAATTCCAGGTGTAGGTGATCTCTCAGGTTAAATAGAGAGAAGAGGGCTGCTTACAACGAGAGGGGGCATCTTTACAGGAGCATAGTAGCACCAACTCTAAGAAATGTGCTCTGCCTATCACAAATGGGTAACTACAGATAAATCTGGACATGGAAGACACAGGGCCAGTTGTATTGGGAATCCCATGCATAAAACCAAATATTGGGAACCTGTTAGGCAAGTCCACCTTTAGCTTTAACCCTGTGTAGATCTTTTTTTGGACAGTCTGCTGACTGAACCAACCAGATCCACTATTGTTTAAAATCTACTTTGTTTTTTAAATACTCTGGGTTATCTGCAGCTCATAAGGGCGGTTTTTATGGAGGTGGATTTTTGCTAGCACTAACAGCACCTTAGAGAACTTAGTCTAAAAATGTCACATGGGTAGTGAAGGATGGCCAGTGAAACTGCAGGCAAATGAGTCAGCACCAATCAGATGACATGATTTAAGGTTGAACCAATTACCAGGACTGGGAGGTCCCCGTCACTGAACATGACTGACATCTGCCGCTAAAGAGCACCCAGGTCCAGCACCTGCCTCGATATTGTGAGGGCAAAATTAGAGACACTTACGAAGCACCATTTGAAGGGATGAGAGACTTCACAGATTTCATTAGACAGAAAGGCCCAAGCTGGTGTCTGGTCCTCTCTTTCTTGTGCAAGAGTTCAGTGACTAGCGCAATATAGAGCAGATCCTTAATGCAGTCACATAAACATGACTTGCAATGATGTGAAGGCGCTTCATTAATATAGAGATCGGTGGGGTTGGGAGAGGTGAAAAGCGCGACAAAAAATGCTGAATGAAGAAAGGAAGTCCCTCTTAGTCTGGGGGAGGGGGGGAAATCATATGAATAGAAATTATGAAAAAAAAAAAAACATTAACATTAACATAAAAAATAGTCATCTTCATAATATAATAACAATACCTGTAATATCAACGTTGACAGTAACAATAGCAATTGTAATAATATTGATAATAGAGCAATAATAATTAGGATCAAATTCACTTAAGGAGGGGTAGCTATGGAAATCCCTCCCACGTTGGAGAGAGCAAGAGCACCATAGACAGCGTGTCCGTTTGGGGAGTTCCCAAACTGCTGCCAAAATTTGAGGTAAAAGAAAAAAAAAAAAGTGAAAAAAGTGCCCCTTCTAATATCCCTCCCTTGTGGTGGCCTGAGAGGTGTTAGAGCTAGAAGAGGGGAAAGCAAATGGTAAAGGTGTAAGATTCATGATCCTTTTCATTTCTATTCCCATCTCTGGCTCTAGGGGGCAACAGTTTACAAGAGTTCACACGAATCGGCTGTAAGGACCAGTGAGGTGTGTGGACGGGTGAGGTGAAACTGTGACTACGGTGGTGGTATGCTGTGTGGGCGCCATTCGTGTCATCACACCCTCTCGTTTGTCCTTGGTTTGTCCAGGGGATGGGCTCGCCGATCCAGCCGACCACTTGCGCTTTTTCCCGTAGGCCTTAATTTCTTCCTGCGAGAGACCCAAAAGAGCTGCTTCTTGTTGCCGCTGGCGTGCTCGCTCGGCCAGGAGTTTCATCTTGGATTCCCACAAAGCCAGACCGTGGCAGGGCTGGTTCAGGTTCTTGTGCTGGTAGAATACCAGGGATATGCGGCTCGGGTGAGATCGGTCAGGCTTTTTGAGTGGCGTGGTGGCATGGAGCTCCCGACGGGCACACTCAATCAAGATAGAGCCATGAGCGGGGGCAACTGCAACTCCTCCAATATTGGGATCCATGAAGTTGTGTTCACTGTCCGACCACACCTCATCTTCTTCAGGGTCGCGTTCACTCTGGGTCTCTGCCTCACTGTCCCAACACGCCTGACCATTCGACCTTTGCAGTGAGTCAGGAAACAAGCGTCCCTCGGGAGCTGGAGATGGTGTGCTGCTTGCTGCTGATCCCCCACCAGATTTCCAGGCTTTCTCCTGGAGTCCCAGAGGTGCAGAGCCACAATTCTCGCCTGCTTGGGAAAGTATTTTATCTGGGAAAGCACCAGCAGGGTTGCCTTGCCTGATCCCACCAGTGCCGTAGCCCATGGGACCGTAAGGACCCCATGCTTTAGGCTGTGGACTAGGGGCAGGGCTACCCCACTGTCTTGGGGTGGAAGGGTGTGGAGAGGGAGCAGGTGATGGGGATGGAGATTGGGCCGGGGATGACATTAGAGTGTTATGGCAGGGATTCCACTGTTGCTGCTGTGGATACTGAAGATGTTCATGTTTGTGTGGGTGTTGCTGGTGGAGCCTCTGCTTATCTGGAGTGAATGTTCTGATGTTTCCATCCCAGCCTTTAGAGACTATGCTGCCATTTGGTTTGTGCTCAGGCCAGCCTTCAGGTTTTGGCGTGGTACTGGGAGTGCTAGGGCAGCTCTGAGCTTTCCCATCTGATCTGCCATCATATAGTGGCACATCCATGGGCTCCTGCTTGATGATTGGTGTTGAGCGGTGGTTCTGATCAAGTGACGCCGATGGAGTACGACTAGGTGGAACAGGAGACTGCGAAATCTCAGAAGGGTGTGGGTAGCCTTGAATAGATGCGTCAGCCATTTGTTGCTGTGACTGCCCAGGACGGCTGTGATAGGCCTGTGCCAACGTGGCTTGGAGACACCGAACATCTGGCTTTTGGTCAAATGATGTGGCAGAGGGTTCTCCAGCTTTGGGCCAGGCTCCGTTATCATATCCCAAGAGCTCAGGAGGAAAAAGTGCACTAGGAGGGTAGTTGTAATATCGGTAGCGTATATCTTGGAGGTTAGGGTGAAAGCCATTGATGGGGCTCTGTGCAGGAGGTTGGCTGTTGGTAGGGATGTGACCTCTTGCATAGTTACCAGGGTAGGGAAATGAACTGCTTATGTTGTGGGGATCAGGGGTTGTCTTGCCGTTCCTTAGTGCTGGGTAGCCATGTATGGCTCCATTGAAGGGCTGGAAGCGGTCGACAGGCTCTTTTTTGATGGTTGGTTTCACCTCTTGTTTTGGAATAGCTAGATAACAGATGAACAAGAAAAAAAGTATATATTAAATGGATACTTTATAGTGATTGAGTCCCAAACCTTTAATTGAAATGGAAAATTCTATTCAAATAATAACATCTAAACTCCACATCTTTAAAATATTTCCACTTCAGCTAAATTAAGATTTTGCCAGCCAACATGCTAACACAGATCATCCAGAATAACCGGAGCTAGGCAGAAAAACACTACAGGAGTGCAAAAACCAATCTCTGCAGTTTTACTTTTTATTGTTCATTATTCTACTTATATTGTACTTTTGTAACACAAGAGATGCATTTGAGGACCCCCTCGAAAACAAGATGTTAAGATAAGATAGTACTTTATTGTCCGTGTACACGGAAATTTGTCTTGCAATACAAGCTCCAACAATTATAACACACACAAACTAAAAACAAAAACATACAGTCATCATTAAAAAGTATACAAAAGTACTTAAATAATATTATGGGTTAATATAATAGAGGGGGCTGTACTGTACCAACTAGGGGACTAAATGCCGCTAGGTGGAACAAACTGTAATTTGCACTGGTGTCTGTTCAAAATAAATGAAAAGATGCCTAGCTTTGGTGATCTGTTGTCTTTATCCTGTTGTACCGAACTCGTATCGAACCGTGACCCCAAAACCTACCATAACTTCTGTGTACCGTTACATGGCTAATATAGAGTTAAACTGATCTTATCCACTGACCTTTATTGCCTTGCTGAGGGTTGGGTGACTCCATGTGGTGCATCTCCATCTTGACAGTCTTCTCTGGGGTTTCTGCAAGCTGCAATTTTCTGTTCTTCTTCTCTGATGCTGCCTTTTTTGCCTCCAACCGACGCTGCCGGCAGGATTTAGCAGGTTCCGGAAGTTTTCGAACCTCTCGACGAAAGTTAGAGAGCACCTGGATGGCTCCTGTTTGCATTTTGAGACGCTGGTTCTCCTCACTACCAAATTCATCAGTTGTAGACATCTTGTAGAGTGGAAGCACATGCAGCTGCTCATCTTCTGGAATGGTGCCCACTGTGCGATTGTCCTCTCTCGTAAGAGTGCACACCTGAAAGTAACAAAATTAGGAAGTGTAAAGCTAACTACTTCCACCACAGGGTGCATCTAACTCCTAAAAATGTTCACACAAAACAACTCTAAACTCTACAAGTGAATCATTTTTATTCATGCATTGTGAAATATTCATGTACAAATAAATGAGCATGTATTGTAACAGTAGTATTCCATTAATAACGTACCACAGTGCAGCCATTGTGAAGGTTATGCTGGTCTTTGTGAGCATGGGCACAGAAATCCATGCATGCAGTGACTCCCGAAAATGGCCGACCTTCCTTCAAACCCAACCGACAGTCTGAAGCAATGTTCTCATTTACACACTGAGCAACACACACACACACACACACACACACACACAAAAAAAAATCAATTTGTTTTCTATTTATTCCTTTAACATTTCCTGATTCCGTAATTTATCTATATAAATTTAAAGTTCTGAAACATTAAAATAAATTTTTCATCACATAAACCACACCAAACCAATTACAAGAAAACATGTCTGGTTTAATGTGCTTAAATAGTATGAATTGTGAACCATTCAGGTGTAGTGTGACTACACTGACTATTTTTAATTGTCAAACAAATTCAACAAACCTGGTTACTGTAGGCCTGGGGAGCCAGCCGCTGATATAGAGGGGCCACATGCGTGGCCAAGTTTTGGAAGTTATCCCTGAGATCATCCTCCTATACACAAAAATAGAAAATAAATTACTCTTGGCTATTTTTATCGGGCTTATAAAAATAACCACTCATTACATTAAAGAATTCTTCTCCCTTTCTTTATGAGCAACTAACCTCTTTGGGGTGGTCTCCCTGCAGTCTGAACTTGCGAGGGGTTTTGCTTCGAGCATACTTGCATCCATTGAAGTACATGCTCCAGGAGCAGCCAAAAGAGAAGGAAGCTCCACAGGTCTCCGAGTCCTTTCCTTGGCACGCACATGTTCGACTGCAAAAGGCACCCACCATGAATTCAATCAGGTGAAACTATAAACTCTTACAATAGGTGATATAATTAGTAGTCAATGTAAAACAGTCTAGAAAAATGTACCTAATATAATCAAAAGAATGATTCACAATATAACTTTGACTGATGCACTTCCAACTTTACTTTAACAAATTAGTCAATCCGAAATACAATTTTCTTGTGACCTCTTTGCTACATCTCTTGAAGACACAAAAGGCCAAAAATAAAAATAAAAACATCAGTTGTTTTCAAAACTCACTCATCATTGAGTCCACAACGGCGGCTGGTGGGGTTGCCGTATTTAATGATGGTTTCTGTGAGTTCTTTGTACAGTTTATCTCCTAGAGCACGGGGCACACCTTCCCAGGCCAAGATAACAACAACAATAACAGAATTGGCACAGTGGTGCCCAGGCCGTTGCTTCACAATGCATAACAATTTCTCCTTCTCGCTGCTGCGACGAATCACCTACGGAGAGAAAGACAGTCAGTAACGATGAAGGCATTTGCTAGATGCTAATCTGTAGGTGTGTTTACAGCAGTAAATTATTTTCCCACTTGGGCAGGATCACAATGTAAAGAAATGATTCGGAGGGACGTCTTTGACTTATGTCTTGTCACGTTTGAAGTTTAAAATAGTCCCACAGTGCATGCTGACAAGCTATTTTTGAGTGCCTAAGAAATATGCTTGTTTGGCTTATGTGAACTCCACACCATCCGAATTATACAGGATTTTCTTAAGCCCAATTAGTTGTCTGATCATTCAGGTAACCAAATGACTCATTGATTTTAGAAATATGTAGTTTTTCACACTTACCCACTTAGCGATAGGACATCCCTGAGAGCTCTTTCCTTCTCGTCCTGTGTAAATCACCCTCTCAAGACGAACGGCTTCACCCTTCTCCCCATACCTGGAATAATAGAGAGAGAGAAGGGGACATATGTAACTCAAATAACACAGTTTGATACTACAACATGAAAACAAATGCCCTCCTCAATATTAATGAAGAATAAACCACGATGTATACTTAAATCAGATTTTTTGGCAGTCAGAGCCAGTGTGGAGGGTTTGGTACAGCTTCAGCAATGCAATTATGATATTGTGATATGTTGAAATGTATTGAACAATGTATTGAAATGTGAAGTAGTTGATACTCAGTCTTGATGTTTACACACATTTGTGACCCTGGACTTTAAAATATCTGAAAGCTGAATAAATAAGCTTTCTATTGATGTATGGTGTGTTAGGATAGGATAATATTTGGTCGAGATACAACTATTAGAAAACCTGGAATCTAAAGTGCAAAAAAAATCGAAACATTGAGAAAATGAATGAAAGTTGTCCATTTATGTTCACGATTGTGCTGCATTCACTTACAAAAATAAATGTTCTATATATTTACGGTAAGTAAATATCTTCATGGAACATGATCTTTACTTAATATCCTAATGATTTTTGGCAAAAAAGAAAAGTCGATTATTTTGATCCATACAATATATTGTTGGCTATCGCCTCAGTTCTATATTTGTGTATGATGGCTCATGTTCGCAGTCAACAATTACTTGTCTCCTCAAATGAAACTCTCAGTGCATGAGCATGACAGCAGCATGAGGGAAGTATAAATACCGTTCGGTTAAAACTACACAGTCTGAGGGAGAAGCTTCCAAGATCCACGGGGGTGGGCTATAAGGTCAAAGGCCACAAAAGGGTCAGGCTTAGGCTTAAGATGGCTATAGTCACTGTCTGACAGACAAACAAAGGGGAGGTTCTTCTACCCACCACCTCCCCCTCTATCTCAGAGGAGATGGCTCAAGCTATAGAAATTACAGCCACTATGCCCTCAATCAGCACTCAAATAAAGCAACGAGAGTGGACAAGTGTACCAAAGGTCAGCAAAGGTGGAGATACTCTATCCAAATGGGTCAAGGAAGTCTTAGCTTCTGTATGCTTACAGGAGAAAGGGGGCAACACCCTGTGGAGCTGTTCATTTGCCTCTTCACTTCTGAATGATCACAGGATCTTTAAGTAGTAGTGAAAGTTTTCAGACGTCAGGGAATCTATAAAGTAATCTCATATATAGCAAATTAACTTGATTTTCGGTGTAAATAGAGTGAACATTTTGCACATATGGGCACCACATGACAGCGCTGCTGAAAAGGAAATGTTATTTCCTTTTGCCATTTGTATCTGGACAAAACAACAACAGGATACTCATTGCTTCAAGTTTTAATATATACCCCACCATTTTCATCAATTCTCCACCTCCTTTGATTTCCTCTAAATTCTTTCTCTCTTCCCCTGCTATTCATTGTCTGTCTTTCTCCCTGTCTCTCCCCTGTGTCGATCTGCTGATGCCAATATTTCCTGTTACTCCTGTTGGATTCTGGGTCAGGAATTCCCTGGGGACAAGATCATAGAGAAGGAAGGTGGGAGGAGGGGAAGGGGAGAGCGAACGGCAGAAAAGGGAGATGCTTATCCTCGGCTGGTTAAGAATCTGTTGCCGGGATCCAACTGCCAGAGCTTCCAAACAACTCTCACAGAACAATGAAAGGGTCACTAGGGAACTCTTAAAGCAAATGACGTAGGATCAGCAGTATTCCTCTGTGGTTTCAGAAGTTTAATAACTTCTGGTTGATGAAATATATTGTAATCTATAAATGGATTTGGTTTTTCTGAATGTTACTCATTGTATTTTTCCTCTATTTTGGTTAACATGTTACTAAAAAAAGGACAAGGCAGAAAGGCAAGTAAAAGCAAGCAGGCTGACCTTTAAATTCAACATTCAAACTAGTTTCTTCAGCTAATTCCATTGTTTTAATAGTTTAAAAAAACTTGATTTTAAGGCGAGACACTACAGGTGAATAGGGTATTTTTTTTAACTAGCTGATATCACCATGAAACGTACACAGTTGATTACCTACATTAAGATGAGGGGAAAAAAATGTATTACAAGTCTTCTGCAATTTAATGATTAAATATGCAAATTAGGCATAATCTAATTAAATATGAGCTCATTTGCATTCATTTTAAAAAAATGAAATCCGAGTATTAGATAAAGCCAGGATTAAAATTCCTTCACGTTTGTCATTGTGTTTACATATTAGATGGGGAAAAAAATACAGAGAGATTTATGGCAATCTAGTTTTGTTATTCTGTAAATTAGAATATACTGTCAATAGCCTTAAAAGAAGATTTTCGCCATGTTTTTTGTAATAAAAACAAATTTTAAATTTGTTATATAAATCAGGCTAGGAATAATATATTTACAAATCCCTAAATGTCTTAATATAACTAGGTACTACAAGACAGGAAAGTTTTGTGTATATAGGTGCTACTGAAGTAGAGATTTCGGACTTGGAGTATGAGAGAAAAGTCATTTTGAGAAAACGGGCTTTAAAGATTTAGCATCAGGGGGAGTTAAATCCCCCCTTTTACTTTCACAATTGGTTGCTGATTAAAAAAATAAATGACCATATTTGGATCCGACAGCGTTGTACAGGAGAGAGAGCTTTCTAACGGTGTGTGTGATGACCGGGTGCAGACAGGGATTGCAGAGCAGCGGGACAATTTAGAACGCCAACTTTTAATGAATTAGAAATCTACAGAGGCAAACAGACAAAGTGTAATAAAATAAAGACCAACATGTGTATTCCTGACTTTTTTTCACCACAAGTCTGAAATACACGTTATTAAAGACAAATGTCCCAAAACCTCAAAACTGACCAGTGAAAAAAAAAACCCAATGTGTTTGCTTGCTGTGTCTCGCCTTAAAGTAAGATTCCACGTGGCCCTTACATGTCCTGCAGGTTGTGTTAGCAAACAAACATGCCCACAAATAAAATCTGTGGAGGAGACATTATGGTATGCAATAATGATTCAGAAATCTGTGCATCTCACCGATCTTCCATTAGTTTTCTGACTGAAGGCATGTCTGGCCCAGACCCCAAATGGTTGTAGTATGGGCCCTCGTCCTTTTCTAGGATTTGGTCTAAGGGACACCGAGAGAATGCAGGTTAAAGCATGGACACACTCTTATACAATGATAGTTAATTTAGATGTGTAATTGTAATGTGTAATTTCATTAGAACAATAGTATGAGTCAGTCATGTGTGTGGGTGAGCAAAAAAAGAGAAAGTCTTATGAAAAAAGTGTTTGTGAGAAAAGAGAAACATCTTGTGGATGCATACTATCTGCTTACTCAGCAGTGTAAAATACTGTACCAACTATACTTGTAAGAATAGCTAACAAAATAGGAAGAGTTTAGTGCTTTTGAGAAGTCAAAAATATAGTCGACTAAATATAAATTCTCCCATGTTAAAATCAGAACTGCTGAATGTACAACATATGCAACGTGTTTGGTGTGTTTGTACGCATCAAATAGCACTGGGTGTTCCCTGTGGTGTTGACAGAGTGCTATAAGGATTCACTATGGAAACCTCCCTTCTATTGTCCTTTGCTTTTTGTAACAGTCAAGCTCCAACAAGTGTTCAGGCACAGCTTACTACCCTTGAATGAATACTTTCTTCATTTGGAAAATCATTTTGACAATTACATATTACAGATATAATATGGTATATATAATGAGGACAGCTTTTTGGAATATCTTCAGTCGAAATTTGCAAATAATTCTTAGCTACTGTTGCAATGCAATCAAACATTGTAATAGGAAAAATTTCACACAGTTCACCAAAACCTCTGAAATGACAAAATAAGAGATACAAGGGCTGAGCTAAGAGGTTGCAGACCATCTCTTCTCACCCTGTCCTCCCTAGTCCCTCCCTTCTTTGATGTCTAGCCACAGTATATCATATGATATATGAGCAGACTCTCCCTTTGGAAAACTAGCTGTACTCACTGTACCAATAGCCTGAACATAGACAGAAGGCACTGCACTGCACTGGCCCAAAGAATTACAATGGGCTCCTTTCTTCAAAACTATTGTTCCTCTGCAAGAGGCAAACACAACAGATTGCAGAGCAATGCACGGCCCCTGATAGAGACATGGCCCAACACTACCCTGAGAAATGTGCTGATACAGAAATTATGTGATGAAAAGAAACATTTTGAGCTTCCTGAAGGGAATTTTGATGATCAAATTAGTCTATGTTATAGTCTATTGGAATAACCTTAATCCTAACATATACTGGTAATAAAGCGAACTGCAATAAAGCAAAAAGATACTGTACGTTCACACCGCCGCCGACTTGAGCTTCCAAAGCGGCCGGAAGTCATTCATTTTCAATGGAAGCTGGCTTTTCTCAGCTGCAAGGAGCGTCAAATCCATCGGCGTCGTGTTTAGGGCGTTTTGAGCGTCAATAAGAAAGTTGAAAGAAGCTCAACTTTATGGTAATGAGCTGTGACGCGGTTCACCGGTAAGCAGCGGCAAAACGCCAGCAACCAATCGGAATATAGTCCTTCACGCTTGCTGATTCCGGAGAAACATTCAATGTAAACTTTCGTTCCTACCAAAACGTTAGTTCCGAGAAAATGGAAGAGAAGCTAATCATCGCCGTTGCTGTGTTTTCTACTGGTTTCGTATCATTTATGACATCATGATGTTTTCTTATATGGACCGCATGAGCACAACTTTTATTTGAAATATTTACGAACGCTCGTTTTAAAGCAGGAATGCAATTAATTTGCACGCGGTGACACCGATTTGACCGCAATAATAATAATAATAATAATAATAATAATAATAGCTAACTATTTTTTCCCGACCAAATGTGACCAAAACGGTTAAAAAAATGCTGTCATTAAAAAAAGGTTTCTTCAATGTATTGCTTGTTTTTTTCTGTTTATTACATTTCATGTTGTAACACTTCTATTCTCCCTGCAACGTCAGAGCGTTCAAAGCCTCCAAAGCGTCAACAAGCTTCCCCATACTTTTTGACAAGCGTCCTTGACAGGGCTTCTTTGACGCTCAAGACCGCGGCGGTGTTAACGTACAGTTAGGTGGGTTAGCTAAGCGAGTCTCAAAGCCGAGTCTCTGATGTGCTATGATGTCACAAAATCTCAATGTCTGTTTATCTGCCTTTTTTATTCTGTTTGAGAATATGAGTGTTCTTTCCCAGTTTGGTCCGATATTTTTTACTGGACCAGACTTTTTTGCTGAATTTTCTCACACTTACCTACGCAGTCACATGTGGGAAAATCAGGTTGGGAATTTTTCCCAGGTGTGTCCAGTAGGCTCTTGGTGGGAGTGTCCAGGTAGCGCAATGGTGACTCAAGAAAACCTTTAAGTGAAGGGGAGGAGGGAAAGCTATCCTTGGTGGGAGTATTCAAATCATCCCCCTCTCCGTCTGCAGCAGAGAAACATGCAGTTGTGGAAAGCACAGTCACGCCACCAGATGACTCAATCTTTATACGTTTAGTTGGAGGGGAGAAAGGTGTGATGAAGGGGTGCTGTCGATCCAGAAATGCATCCTGAGCTACAGACAGGAGCTGCCCAGAGGGTTTCACATCCACCTCACATTCCTCACTTTCCTGTTTGACAGTATAGAGCTCAGATGGCAATGATGTTTTTTCTTTCATGTCCTTTTGACCTTCATCCATGGGCTCAGACTCATTTGTGGGAACAGGAGGGCAATTAACAGGCTGCTTTGGGGATGGTGACTCGGGTCTGGTTTGTCCTGAGTTTGGTTGTGACTCGGTCACCACTGGCGGAGCAGGGCCATTCTCTGGGGTCTCTGCTGCAGAAGTTGAGGAAATGGTGTCCCCAAACTCCTCCTCAAACTGGCGAATAAGTTCCTCAAATTTTGGATCTAGGTTACTGAGGCCAGCCAGAGAAGAAATTGGCTGTGTTGTAGAGGTTTGAGGCGTGATACTGGTTGTTGAGATGCTGTCATTTGACCCAGCTGGGCCTGAGCAAGCTATCACCTTCTGGGTGGATGGTGCTAGAACTGACACAGGGGTAGAAGAAAAATGAGTGTTTTCAGAGATGTGTGCACTACTGCTATTCAAAATGGATTCCTGAGATTGAGCTGGAGCTGGGTGGCTCTCAGCCACCTGAGAGGGGGGAAGCCCAGCTTCCATGCCTGGTAGAGATGGAACAAGCTGAGAGAGGGATGGTGCATATCCTGGGGAGATGAAGGGAGGTTTCGATACTGTAATCTGTTTCTGTGGGAGAAAAGTTGGCTGGGAAGCTTTCTGTTTATGCTTCTTGATAACAATCTGTTTGGGTTTTGGAAGAGGTGTGCCTAGTGGACCAAATAGCCCACCCACTGACTGCTTAAGAAGAGGAGAACTTTGAGCACCCTTTTTCTTTTTGGGTTCTTTGTGCTCCTGTTTGATGGTTACAGGACTCTCTGGAATAGACTGTGGCCACCATTTACGAAGGTTCTGACAAGCCATGGGGGCTAACGAACTAAAGGCAGGAGAATTAGAGAAGAGGTTACGTTTATGATGAAGGTGCTGCTGTAGTGCTGCCTGAGTTGAGTGCCTAATGGTGGGTGAAAACTGCTGACCCTGGAACGGCTGCTGGCCATTTACCATCCCCTCCTGTCCCATGACTGCACATCCTGAGCCCAGGTACTCCTTTGTGTCTGCCTCCTGCTTGATGTGAGGCATCCCAGCAAGGCTGCCCTTGCGACCATCCTGCAAGCTGGGGTGAAGGAGTGGGAACTTGAAGGCTGAGTTGGAGTACTTTCCACCGGTGTCTCCAAGGAGTTGCTTTAGCTCGGACACTGGGTCACTGCTGCCTTGGGATGTGTTTACAAAACGAAGCTGGGACTCTGTGTTCTCCATCATCCATGGGTTCCGAGGGGAGCTTCTCTCGCAGCTTCCAGCTGTGCCCTGGTTCCACTGCTGGGGTCGTGGATTGGGGGAGGATGAATGTATGCTTGAAAATGGGGACTTTGAGGATGGGTATGGGGAAGCATAGTGAGATGGGTTAGGTGCAGGGGCCTCACCCTGAGACTGAGGTCTCTGCTGCTCCCAAGATGATACCTCCTGGGGGTAACGTCCTGAAGGGATGGACTGTGACATAGCAGCGGAGGAAAAAAAAGGACCAGATGATGAAGAGACCACTTGTGGCATACTCTGGGGGTAGGAGGTTGGCAGATGCTGATGGTGATTTGCAGAAGAAGATTCGCTTGGAGGAACAACAGTTTGTGGGACAGTGGCAGACAACTGGGTCAGAGCCTCAATTGCAATGGCTGTTTGCAAACTAACATTTCTTTCCTTGGCTATGGACAGAACACTAGGGGAGCAGGGAATGGGTGCTGGTGGGCCAAAGGGTCTAGGAGCAGAAGGCTGGTTAACAAGGGGCTGTGGATTTGTGTCTTGCATACACAAGAGGTTACCTCCACATTGTTGTGGTTGGGGTTGAGAATAGCGATGTGGTGCATGTGGCTGTGGAGGAGCACCAGTGGTCTTACAGGAACCTTTATCCTGGGAGTTAGCCACCATTTTGATTTGCTTCTCCAGCCACTCCAGGTAGTCAGGGCAGTCTGGGCCATCACAATCACAGTTAGGTGGCTTGTGGCCATGACGTGCCTTGTTCAGTGCTGCCTGAAGAGTGTTTAGATCTTCAGGGGGGCACAACTCACCATCCACAACTTTCTTTTTGGTCTCCTCACCTCCATTAGACATTTCCTGATGGAACCTTTCATACAACTGAGCTGTAGGAGTCTGAGAAGTTTGATGGTTGGTGTAAGGTGGCAGTGAGCCAACAGTAGCAGAAAAGGCCACCAGGGTTCGTGCATCCTCCATATCCACATCATTCACTGGAGTGCTGGCATTTTGGCCACTCCACGCACCCTGTTGACTTTCAGGACTTGAAGACTTTCCAGCTTGCTCAGGGACCCAGCCCGGTGCCTGGGGAATACATCCAGCCCCCTCATGGTAGTTGTGCTGGTGTTGCTCCTTGGCCATGCCTCTGACTTCTTCATCACAAATATTTTCTTCATTTCCTGCATGTTTGCTAAGCCCGTTAGGCAGTTCATGGTTTAACATGCCTTCTTCCAGGCGGTCATGGGACCCAATTTCCATCTGGCCTCTTCCTCTGGGGCCATCCACTGAACCCACCACAGAAACAGTCTGTGGAAGAGCAAAAAGCACAAGTTACTTGACAATTTAGCAAACTGACAGTTTACTTATATGTATCGAGTGTGTGTATCCTTTTCAAAACTGTTCTCAAACCTTTTGTATCAACATGTTATGCATTAATTACACACACACAAATGTAGGGCAAATACTATTTTCATGTATCAATTGCAGACTAATTCAAACATGCATCATAACATTTTGTCCTGGAATAGTGACATAATCATTGACTTCTATTAACTAGACAACATACTCTGACCTGTTTCATCTTGGTATTCTCTGTAAAGTTGCTGCCTGATTTGAGATAAGACTACATAATACTTTGTAAAAGAAATAGTTGTCTTTTGTTGTTCTTTTGCTATCTCTCTGTCTTTTTTTCTCTTTCACAAGAAAACACATTACACAACGAGTCTATAAAATTGGTTATCACTATATTGTCTAATTTAATTTGTTATTAAGTAGATGCTACAAAAATAACCTGAGCCTACTTGTACAGTTTTCAAGGTCACAATAAAGACTGCTTTAACTAGATGAGCCAACTGTCTCATGCAAATACAACCCCATTTACAATTACAATACAACTGGTAATGCCCAAGTCAACATACTGAGAAACTTTTCCTGGTTCCTGGTTTTCAAATATCCTCTTTGCTGGTCTCTGTTGTGCTTTTTATCTTGAAAGTGTTGTGGAAACTCCTAACTGGCTCCAGATAAGTTAAAGTGCAATATCACCATGCAACCATTTTGTGGCACTTTTAAGTGGCAATGTCTCTCTAAAACACAACATATTATTATAAATTGTGTGAATGATTTTTATAATCCCTTCAGTATTCTTCTATGTGAAAGAGTGGATAAAATTAAAACCTGTTTGCTGCACAGAAGACAAACACATAGAACGTTGTCCATGGTGAAGGCATATCTTAGAAAAGAGGACCTTGTGGTTTTATCATGTTAACTAAATAAATTCATAAAACACCCATGAAAAAAACTCTACTAACAAACATAACTCTGTCTTTTCAGATGTCATAAGCAGTAATTCTGTAGTAGCATCTACAATATTTGAGTATAAGATTTTCTTTTTCCCATTAAATTAAGTTGTTTAGACTACAAAGACTAGACTTTGAATTCACCTTAAAGGGGCACTTGGCAACTCTAATAATTTCTTCGTTGATTTTCACTTTTGTTGTCGCATGTTGTCTCATCGAGCTCCCCGTACAGCTGTGCGGCGTATATTTTCACAATAAAAACTCACTCGCGGCACCTTCCTCCCTCTTTCTATCGCTGCTCACGTGCATTTGTTATTATCCGAGCCGGACAACTTAATCGGGTGGAGCTATGTCTTCTGAGTGGGTAATACATGATACACAGTATCATAGAATTATGTCGAATTGCCATAAGGCAGTTTGTATTTCTCGCTCGTTCTCGCTTCTCACGAGACTTCCTATTTCCAACTTACTGGGACGTTAGTTCCCATGTTGCAAGGACTGTTTTCCACCTAGGGACACTTGGGGAAGCGGGGAAAGTCACAACTCTCTCCAGAACAGGTTAGTGAACCATTCAAATGATTTCTAAACGGTTTTATTAAGTTGGAATAGTTGTCAAGAGCCCCTTTAACTGATGGTGCCTGTTTGGACCCCCATGGGCAGTGTGCCAGCCACTGAGCAGACAGTTTGTGCGTGTGTGTGTTTCAAAGGCATGTGTCAGACTAGTACCCCATTTACCAACAATGGTCACACTTTAACTCTTCAAAAAAAGCCGAACCACACAAGTGTCACAACAGGCTATTTTCCCTCTTTTTAGTGATGCAATAAACACCCATGTGCATACCATCACGCAGAAAACTTTCACAGTATAGTCTTCATTAGAATAGTCTTCACTACACGCAAGAAAAGCACGAAATAGTTTGCATTCTAAACAGAGAGTTGATTTATTACATGTGCCATGCAAGATGTGTACCAGATTCTTTGGATCAGCGACACATATATATGCCGTACACCTGCAAATACACACCTGTCTGACAGCAGAA
The DNA here is from genome assembly GCF_016745375.1 of Pimephales promelas. The sequence goes on along the minus strand of NW_024121876.1, from coordinate 3,182,147 downwards.
AGCACGTGCTTAGGCAATTATCCTAGGTGTGCCAGAGCTTTGATCGCTGCCAAAACTATCTCCCTTTTCTTACAGACAGAGAGCTGCTACTACTACTACCAAAACATTAACACGCCCAACCAGAAGAGACTGTAAAACCGGTTTTACTCGGAAGTATGAGGTGCCCTATGGTGCATCTACTATGTCTCAGAAATGACAATTAACAGAGCTGTCTCAGAGGTTGACAGCACAATGCAAAAAACAAACAAAAACAAACAAAAAACAGAGAGAGTGTGGATGTTATTTAAAGCCTAGTAGTAGACAGCTGAGCACAGTAAGACACACAACACCCCCCTTCCCGTTCCCCGTCCTCCGGTGCCTTTCACAATCGAAATACAAAGCTCAAGCGTACAGAGAGAGAGAAATGAACAGATTGGCGTCTACTCACAGTGGTCTAGCTGTCCCAATAACGTTGCTGGAGAGACAAAGGTGGGAAATGTGGACAAGAAAGTGCATGGAATACAGCTTTCGAGACAGTGCCAAATAAAAAAAAAAAAAAAGAAGCAGCAGCAGCCAGCTGGTGGAAATCCACTATGGGTACTTTCTCTCTTTCTTTATTTCTTTCTCTCCCTCTCTTCTCAGTCAGCCAGGCAGTGCGGCACACGGACGCGCACACACACACGCACGCACGCACTCTTGTCATACACACCTCCCCCACGCACGCACACACACTCACTCTCTTCCTATCGCCACTGTCGTTTCTCTCTTTCTCCCTCTCTCATTATGTCTCTCTGCTCCTCCCTTCCCTTTTTCTATATTCTCCTTCTTCTTTCTGCTTTTTGCATTCACCGTCTGCTTTGCCTCTCTCTCTCTTTCATTTGCTCGTTCACTCCCTCCCCCTCCCTCGTTTTCTCCCTCCCTTCGTTTTTCTCCTCCCCCTCCTCTTTTCTGTGTGTGCAGAGTGAGAGAGGCCATTATCTGAGCCACACTGGGCACGTACGATGGAATGGTGGATAGTGCAGGAAACACAGCAGCTACAAAGCGTAGAGAGCAAGAGAAAGCACGAGTGGCTGGCTACTGTGCTAAATAAAGGAATATATGGACACAGATCTACGGCTAATGTGAAAGCAGAGATGCATGCACAACAAAAATGAGCAGCTATATTACTGTAGAGGTGTTTTGGTCTGCATAAGATGGAGGCTGCAGTGGTTAAATGTCATCACACCACAGCTGCCATTTAGTGTTTAAGAATAATACTATCAAAAAAAATAATAAATATAAGAAAGGGAAATTACTGGCTACGATATATTTATTCCTGTCATTACCGTCCTCAATAGTTCACAGTCTTTATATTGCAAAACATCATAAGACTGGCAGAAGATCCTTCCGGACAAAACATACACAAGTGCTGCAGCTTAAACCAAATCATGTGAGACTGTCAAACCGTGAAAGGAATGGCAGTCGTCTACATCGTATACGAAGCATATACATGGGTGCGCTTATATAGACCACAGATATAAGAGTCAAGCAGCAGCAACCAAGTCTTGAAGCCGAGGTACAGGATGTGAGGGGAAAAGCGCAGCGACTCAGAAGCAACCACAAGGTACAGGGAGGTTAACGGGAACTGCAGAGAAATAGGAAGCTCAAAGTTTTGAGGGAAAAGACAACGAACGACACATAACACACATGCGTTTGTGCACAATTTTGCTTCTATTTAACTATTTTGACTCGTCAGTGGCGTTTATTCTGCTCGGAAGCGAGACAGGGTGACGAGGTGCAATTGCAGTGATACAGAAGGTGCAATGTTCGTGTGCCGGACTCAAGGCTAGGGAAGCGCAGAAGATAGACACCACGATGGTAAGTGAGCGTTCAGTGTAAAAGATGAATTTGGTCATAATCGTGTTCTGCTTTCCCTTTTCTGAGCCACTCTTGCGCTTTCTTTCCTGTCTAAACACTTTGTTTCATGCCAACCAATCTCCTCGAACTCCGAAGCTTCTCACACTCGCTCTTTTGCTGGCATCTTTTCTATCTTTACCTCTCCCTTTTCTCCATGAGCTTATTTTTGGACTCGTTCTGTTCAGAGAAAAATATGGCAATCGTCTTTGACAGCCGCTTTTGCATTATGAGGGAGCGATCGCACACCGCGTAACACGCAATTTTGTATAAACCAGCATAACCTCGTGCTATGTCCGCGACTCTCTTGTTTTGTCGTCCTTCCTTATGATCAGTGTCTTTCTCTCCCGCTCGCCCTGCCAGTTGGATCGCCACCATCAACACAGTGAAGGCAAGGCAACCCCATGGACAAACATACACAGACCCAAAGCCCGAGCGGAGAGGTAAAGTGCACTGTCACCAGCGGAGGAGAAATGTGTGAATGAGAGGGAGGGAAAATGGAGAGTGGGAAACGTTGTGACGTTGCAGTTGCATCACCACGTTCATTCAATGCTCCCAGTCGGCGATAGAGGGCTGGGCAGATGTGTCATAACACAAAATGTAGATGTGCCTCCCCTTACACACATACACATTAGCCCGTCTAAGTGTAATCCCTCACTCCTTTCAGCGTGACACAGCAGTTCTTGTGCCCTGCAGTTACCTCACGCTTACTATTACAAGTTACGGTGCATCTATGCTGAGAGGAGCGAAACCGGAGCACTAACAAAATATTCAGCAATGCGGAGCTGACATAACACTGATTACGTGGTAACATTCCTACAAGCATTATTTTGGTAACCCACAAGATGTCTTTGGACTTTATTATCGGGTGAATGATTTCCCGCCAATTTTTTGTTAATGCTGCTAACGAACAATGAACCTTTAACACACCATAAATAGACATAAATCAGGTGAACTGACACGATTTAAGCATGTAAACAAACATACACACATTTAAAGGGATAGTTCACCCAAAAATTTAAATTCTATCATCATTTACTCACCCTATCATGTCGTAACAAACCAACAGCATTGGACCCCACTGAATTTCATTGTATGAACAAAAAAACTAAAACTGAAATTTGAAAATGCATACATGTTTGGTGAGTAAATAATGACCGAATTATCATTTTGGGTGAACGGTCACTTTAACAAACTGACGTGACAAGCTGGTTGCTAATATTGAAAGACAAAAATGATACATACCTGTCCTATATGATCGGCTCTACTAAACCAAACAGAAAAATCTTGATTCTTCACAAGTATGGACCTTTGCTTCAGCATTTCAGTAAATGCCCGAGATGCCTTGTGTCTTTTAAAATATGATAAATCTAAACCAAGCAAGCCACAAACATCCAGATTGTCACAAGGCAGCTGATCATTGATCCAAACACAAGAGACACGGGGGAAGTGAAACTACACTACAGGTCTCAGAAAGACCATGGTAATACACGGAAAGATTTGGCATTTCAAAACCATAAAAAAGGTCACCACTAAATGATCTTTCTTGCAAGTTACTACTCATCAGTTGAGTCTCACCTGAATCTTAAACCACAATTAGAATACAAGACGTTCAAGGTCAAACTTGAGATAGGAGAGTCGTTGACCTACTACCAATAGTAGACAGGAACTGAAATTCGCGGAAATAGCTTGCTGTGGCAGTTATCCAGTAAAAACTATGAACAGACATTGTGTTTGATGGCACAACATTGACAGAGTATGCCTGGGATTAGTGATGAATTACACTGATAGATTGGCCAGGCTGATTTTGAGAATACTGAATGTAAAAGTTCTGGGTTTCAACCACCAAGTCTTAAGAAAACAATACAAATAATTCAACAATTATTTACCAGCAACATTTAAAGAATACTCGTGTTTGATTAGGAACTCAGTTTAATAATGTTCATTCTCAGATTTGCAAGTTCTCTGAAAAATGATGACTGACACCTTAGTTGTTACGGTATTTGATGATTTACCGTCTTTTTGTCTTAATCAGTGTAGAGTGACTCATCCGTTGCGCACAATCACCCACATTCACCAAAAAGGGAGAAAAAAAATAATCAAACCCCCACCCACACAGAACCACCTACAGAAAAACTGACAGAAACACACACCCATAGGAAACAAGCAAACACAAACACACAAGAATTCAAACATTTCTGTGAAATAACTCGTGAAGCATGTGAGGTTAAATATATTATTACTGTGTAAAGTGTTTTAGGATGGAATGTATAGATTCTAAATACTGCATTGTATTCTGTAAATATCTAAATGAAACAAACTGTTTAAAAAATGAATTGGATTAGAATTAGATAACGGCTTGATCTTGTTTGGTCTGCTTAAAGGGTTAGTTCACCCAAAAATGAAAATTAAGTCATTAATTACTCACCCCCATGCTGTACCAACCCCATAAGACCTTCGTTCATCTTAGGAACACAAATGAAGATATTTTTGATTAAATTTGAGAGCTGGATCACTGCTACATAGGCACCCTAAGGGATTGAAACTTGACGGCCCAGAAAGTCAATGAAGAAAATGTTTAAATATTCCATGTGACTACAGTGGCTCAAGTATAAGTTTATCAAGCGACGAGAATACTTTTTGTGCGAAAAACACAACAAAAATAACGACTTTATTCGTCGATTCCTTTTCTTCCTTGTAGGCCTGAGACGAGACTTCAAGAGATTTCCATGATGCATGCGCAAGAACTGAAATAGAAGGAGTAGAAGGAGATGCATCGTGGAAATCTCTTGAAGTCTCGTCTCAGGCCTACAAGGAAGAAAAGGAATAGTTGAAAAAAGTCGTTATTTTAGTTGTTTTTTCCGCACAAAAAGTATTCTCGTTGCTTCTTCAATGACTTTCTAAGCCGTCAAGTTTCAATCCCTTAGGGTGCCTATGTAGCAGTGATCTAGCTCTCAAATTTAATCGAAAATATCTTCATTTGTGTTCCGAAGATGAACGTAGGTCTTACGGGGTTGGTACAGCATGGGGGTGAGTAATTAATGACTTAATTTTCATTTTTGGGTGAACTAACCCTTTAAGCACAGTTTAGCCTAGTATCCCCAAAGAAAATTGGTAACAAAGCCAACTTTCCTTTAAAACACAGCAGTCTTCCCCCTTTCCATCTCTCTCAGAAACCCTCCCTCCCTTTCATTATCTTTATTTGTTTCCTAAAACTCTCTCTCCCGTCCAGAGATGAAACACTTTCACATGAACAGATAAAACATGCCTGTGCTAAACTAGGGGCCCAACGAGAGGCTAAACCATGGAAGGGTTTTTAAACATGCTTTCTAAGAAATGTATATGACCGCGTGTGAGGGCACACGTGCACACTAAAACGAATGCAGAACACTTGTGTGCTTACATGCCGATGCAAATAAGCTTAGGGTCACTGAGTGCATGAGGTCTGGGGCAGATCATGAATGGTACAGACAGTCATTGCATCAAGGCATCTACTTGTTTCTTTTGACTTACCTTTCCATTTTTGTAATTCCCATTTCTTTATTTTTATTTTTTCCCATTTCTTTAGTTCTTCCTATTGTTTTCAATTCCCTCCCAACCTCGTCCTCTTTCTGTTTGCGTGCACCTTATTTTTGGCATCCCCTGAAGTGATGCCTCTTTTTTGAGGGCAAGGCTGGTAGGTCTGTGAGGTGTAGGATGTTGAATGTAAATGTCTGTGTGTGCGTGTCATAATTCGTCCTGCCTGACACATGGCACATGCAAGTCAGCACGCACAACTCAGCTGAGAGCCCCCTCCTCATTTTAGCCCACAAATACTCACAAAGGGAAAGAGAGAGACAGACCAAGAGAAAGAGAGAGAAAGTGAGGGGGAAGCAAAGCAGAAAAGGGAAAGAGGGGGAAGGGAAGGGAGGAGCGACCCTCATCACTCAGTAAGATGGTGGGAAAGGAGGAGGTATACGAGACGGAGGAATAACACAGCCTAAAGAGTGGTCTTTGTGCAAAAAGTTTTGGAGGAGGAGGAAAAAAAAACCTGGTGAAATTTGATGAGGGGGATACAAGAGAGGAAAGCAGAAAATAGCAGACTGGTAAAGAGATGAAGGCTTGAAAGAGAAGAAGGACAGAGAGAATTGAAAGACAATCATGCTGAAGGAGATGGATAGATGACATCATGCAGATCTCTTTCAAAAGAAAAAAAAAAGAAACTAGATCCATAACCCAGTCTAGGTTGGCTATATCTACGGCTGAGAATATAATACATCAAATAATAATTTAAAAAAAGCCTCAAAACTCAATCTATGTTGGGCAAAAACCCGCCATTATTAACCCAAAAACCTTATTCTGCTCAACTTCTATGGCAAAAGCAGCAATAAAAGAGAGAGAATACTATCTCTAGACTCCAGTTCTGCAGTGGCTTGTTGCCAGCCTTGTTTCTCTCAGGAGTAAGGCTAAGATTAGCTCCCCATATGTTCAAGTCAGGCGTAGCTGCTCTTAAAGGGCCAGGGTCTCTTTGAAAATGGTACAAATTACACTGCAGCAATGGGCTGTTTTCTCTCAGCCTCTCTTTCACATACAGTTGAGCACAAATGCACATCAGCCTATATATATATATATATATATATGATATTTTATAAACATGTATTGACTGTTTCTTTGATAATAATTGATGTTTTTTAGCACCTAGTATTGATTAATATTAACCAGTATTAAAGTGATAACTAAAATAGCATATGACTCTAAGACTGGTGTTAGCTTTGACATCACAGGTCAAAATAACATTTTAGATTATCTAACCAAAAAATAAAAAAATAAGATTATCTAACCAACATCAATGGTATTGTCTGTATTTGTGTGTCTTTGTGTATGTGAATGTATGCATGTAGAAATGACAAAATCACCAGGGGTCAAGGATAAGATGAAAAGAGAGATAACACACCAATACTGAACAGTTCTCATCTGATGTGCCAGAGTACATCCTGTCCATTCATGTTTCATTAACTGCAGTAGGGCAATCACCCATTCCACAGGAGAGATACAGCCACAAGCCAATGTGAAGGGCAAACATATTAATGCATGTGTGGTTGACTTTACCCAACATAAGTTTGAGAACACCTAGGTACAAATGTCCTAGATAGAGACAGTATTTTGGTTAAAAAATGTCTTGGGACACCAAACAATGGTTTCACACCATGTCCTCCTTCCGAACATAACAAACAACAAGCTAGAAAAGTGGGTACTTTCTCTGCCACTAGAGTCCATCTATCCTCAATCTACTTTTTACGTCACTGGCCATAAAAACAGATAGCCTCTCCCAAATTCAAGCCATTGGTTGTATTGAAATAAAAACAGAGTAATGTCTCTGCAGTATTTTAACATCAAAATTCAAATTTGTAACCCATAGCTGTCAACCCTCCCGTTTTTTCCGGGTTTCTCACGTATTTTAGCTCTTTTCCCGCTGTCTTCCCGTTTGAGTATTTTCCCGTAAAATATACCGTATTTTTACTCTCTGATTGTGTGAGACGTACGGGCTCGGACAGATTCGGCTTGAAGTCGTTTATCCTCGGATGCGGTGCCGCGCGCGCTGGCCGGAGACACACTGGCTCCGTGGCGTGTCCGTTTTTATTGCACGCTGCCTGCGTGACACGCGCGTCTCCAGAAAACGCGTGCATGCTAGAAATAGAACTGACGCCTATTTTTCACGCGACAGGCAGGCGTGTTTCTTTGCCTGGAATTTCTTTGCGTTTCCAGGCAAAAAAATAAATAAATAAAAAATAGGAAACGATGTTTAGGCTAGCTGAATGTAATTTTGTACTCGAATACATATTAATACATTACATTTTGATGTTTGAAAGTCTAGGTTTTTTACATAAATTCAGATATCAATGTAATTTAAACAAATAATAATTATTATAAATAGATTTTCAAATAGGCTATATGAATAAAATATATTTTCTTTTTTTCCATTTGTTTCTTAAGCTCTTAACAATGTGATTACATGAAGAAGAAAAAAAAAACTTGAAAAAAAAAAACGTTCTGGGCCTATAGGAGGATATAAAGATAGTGTGTCTTCTGAGTGATGGTCCACCATCAGGCTAAATAGGCTCTTTAAAGCTACACAAAATGTGTAAATGTAATTAAAATAAACAGACAGCCCACTTCCCTATTTTGTGGATTTTGGAAGATGTGTGATAGGCTTAATGTTGAAATTGTTGTCCAAATGCTAGAGCAACACACGCTAATCCAAATGTAGATTTTTTTCCCTTTAAATGACACTGTCTCTTTCTCTCTCACACATAGGCTAGTTATGAACACCTTAGACTTTTAAGGATTGTGCTTTATTTTTAAAGTTTGTGGGTGAGAATCGTGCAAAAAAAAAAAATCCCTTATTTTGGGGATGGATTCCGGGAAAACTCCCTTATTTTCAATGTTCAATGTTGACAGCTATGTTGTAACCTTTATCTATACAACTTATTTTGGTTATTGTATTATCTTAAATGCATCTGCACACACACAAATGCAATATTTCAGGCCATGCATGATGGTTCAGCACACAAGCTGACAAGGATCTGCAAGCATTTATCAGTTTCCAGCCTCCTGATATTGATCAAGCCTGGATAGTTGAAGCTGACGGTCTGAAATCATTTTAATATGTTTAGCCTGCTTTGAGAAGAATCCTGCATATGTTTAATGTTAACACCTTTCTCTTTCTGTTTTATGCATGCACACACACTTTTAATAATAATGCTAAAAAATTAGTATGTTTAGCATTTAGAACTACAAGGACACTGGCATTTCCTCGTAATATAGGGGCTTGGCCAGGATCCTGAATACACACCACAATATAAGGACTTTGGGTCCTCATTATCTAGGTCAAAACAGTGTATACACACACACACACACACTTGACATTTAAAAATGCAAAACAGGAAGCATGGTTTGATGAGGTGTCATTTTTTGGAAGTTAAAAAAGTGTTTGTATTCCAGATAAATTTGTAGAGACAATTAGTAGTTCAGTCATGAAAGTTTATAGGGTGCAGGCTGATTTTACATGCAATCTGCAAGCAATCACATGACTGCATAGCACAAGCTGACTGGCCTCTATTGATCCTGCAGCCAATGAGATTGCTTGTTCAAAGTTTAAATGTCATTTGTGACCCGTGCTGGCAAAATTAATCACAGTGAGGAAATTTTCAAAAATGTTCTTGTTATATTTATTCTCATTAAAAAAAAAAAAAAACTTAAAAATGAATATGATATGTTGGAATCGGACAAAAAAAAATAATGGATTGGAGCTACACCTGTCTGAATCACCAGTTTTCAAGAAATGAGCTGAAAAATGTATGCACTGTAAACACATATTTTGTTTCTAAATAAACTTATTCTTTTATGTTTTGTAAAAACATCCTATCAAGCAACATTAGTTGTTTGTACTATTTAGCTGAAAAAGATTCATTGCACTAATCAGGTTTAGCAGAGATTACTTGGTATGTTTAGTTTCATAAGGAAGGGTTAGGGGGGCTAATTCACGTGAAAAGACCTGCGTTTAACGTGTGTCCTACCCCTGGCGGGACGAGCGCAGGCCTTGGCAGAAGACGGTATTGAGAGTTAACAGAGGTTTAGATGTGAGAGGGAGGAATTATTGAATTATTGTTTCATTTCTAGTCACCACAATGGTGATAAGTGTTGGCTTTAGTTGGGCTCTTGCCCTTGACATTTAAACATTAATTTTTCTCTGGCTGCTTTAACTGTGTATTTAAAAGGCACAATTGTTATAGCAAAAAAAAAAGCCAAGAGTAAAGTGATCCAGGAATGACTGCAACTGCATATTGATGGTGTCATCAATAAAGATTATGGGCCCTATTTTAACGATTTGAAACGCAAGTATCAAGCGCGTAGCGCAAGTAACTTTGTGGGCGGGTCTTGGGTGCTGTTGCTATTTTACCGGCGGGATAAATGACTCTTGCACCCGACGCAAGTTTAAAAGGGGTTGATCTGAAATAGCTTTATTATTTATAGGTGTGGTTTGGGCATAACGTGAAATAAACCAATCAGAGCGTCATATCACATTCCCTTTAAGAGCAGGTCCGCATGTTGCATAACGAATGTTATTATTATGACAAATGTTTGCGTCGAAACACGCCTCCTTTTTGCGCCGATCCACCCAGGGAGCGCAAGTTCATTTCCTAGTTTACCCACGTGCGTCTGTGGAGGGGAAAAGCCCGATTTGCCCAGGTGCAAAATAGGAATGATACATGATACATGCGTCAGTGTACAAAGCCATTTGCGCCAGGGGCAAGATAGGCCCTATAAGTCATTAGCACTTAATTTCATCTAGAGTTGAATCTCTTATTGTCTGGGCCTTCCATATGATTGATAAGAAAGTCAGCAGGTTTTTACAGCAGGAAATCATACAGAATTGTTATAAGTTGAACAATTGCAAAAACATTATGCAGAATTTTATTTAAAAAGCCATGTTATTTTGTCACACAGACATCAACAATCAGCATATGAATCCCAACAATGGTGACACCCAAATGAAAAGCTTCATGTTGCTGGATGCTGGGTAAATATTCTTAGAAAGTGAATTAATGATTTTCAGTAAAAACTACTGATGTAAACTTGATTCATCTACTGCACCCACTTAAGATTATATGTTAATACAACTCAACATGTTTAGTTTCAGCTTGTGTAAAAACTAAAGTGGTAAATTGCAATGGGTTTCCACGCGATTTGCGAATAAAGTCAACTAATTCAAGTTAAGGGTCTGGGTGGTTTTCAGGAAAGATTTAGGAAGGTACACCTCTCAGAAAACAAACAAATAAAGATAATTGTTGCATGTCTATTTATGCAGCAGCAGCATATATTACAAGCTCACAGCAGCATGTCTGTTAATCTGTTACCAGTAGTAACAACTCGCTCTCCAGCAGCAGCAATAATCAACAGCAGAAGCGTGGCAGATCTGGGTGCAGATCTTGATGTTTTTGGTCACCAAGACCAAGCACATTATCATGCCATATTCAATAACATGCTAAAATTATGCATAGTTACATAACATAGTTGTCAAGTTTAAACTATAAGAAACATGCTGTGCTTATTATGGATTATTGTAGACAAAATAAAAAAAATATATGAAGGAGTGCCTCGGTCATCAGAGATTTTTTTCTCTACTGTTTCCTTGATGTCCTACCTTGGACCGAAGAGCACCCAGGTTGAACTTTTTTAAAAAGGAATTGAGCACGCCACTCATCTTGAATCTAAAAAAATATATATTTTATAATATAATAGACAATATATATATATTTTTTTAAGTTACAGAATTAATACATATATTATTATATATATTATATATAGGTATTTCATAGCAGGAATGACCCAGTTATAAACCAAAAATATCAAAAAAATTAAAAAGGTAAGAATTTAATCGTTTTTGGAAATTGTTTAATGCAACAAAAACATTTTGCACAGCTAAGAATAGATACAACAAAACAATTCAAAAGTAAAGATGAACAAAAGGTTGTTAAGAATCAATTTAGTGAAATGAAACATGCCTAGTCCTAGTGCATGCTACTAAGATGGTGGTATATTTAGCTAGAAAAGCCTTTTTAGGTCACTTGTTGGACTTTGGAATGTTTGGTTGGGTGAATAGACAGGGAAAAAAAACAGACCTAATGATGTTACGTAAACTAAGCTCAAACTATAGCTTGTGCATGTGGGGTTTTTTCTTCAGGAAATGGTCATGTGGTGAGAGACACCAGCGCATTAGCTAATTAAAATTGTTTACAGCCATCATTTTTAACATCCTGTTTTCTCAAAAGTGAACTTCCGTTACCGTTAACTCATTGTGGTATCTGTAGAACACAACCAGTCTATACCAGGGTGAATTACAATGTGCCCGTAATTTCTGGAGTGCGATGAAATGAAAACAAGCGGCTTCCTGCCTTTCGCATTACCTTTAAACGCTCACACACACAAACCATTTCCACTCACAAGCACACATTCACATATACATACACACAAATACCACATCACGTGAGCAGCCTAATGGGTGGGTCTGAACTATAATTACAGCTGTGATGTCATCTGCCACTCACTGTTGCCGCAAAAACTAGGTCACTGTTAACCCTTTCCCGTCACACCAGGGGATTCCACACACCTCGAAATGAACCATTACTACAGACTTTCCATGGGCTCTTTTATGCGGTACTGCCTCCCATGCAACTTTCGGAGCCTATTAAACCAATATAAACTGGGGTGATGGTGTACATTTACCCGACAGATCAAACGCTTACAGTAGAATGGCGTCAGCTTTTAAAGTCAATTTTAGAGCACTTTCATGTTATGGTTATCCTCACAACCTACATTACGTCAATCGGAAACCAAGCCAAAGGAAAGAAGCACTACACAGAAATGACACCTCTTCAAGCAGTCTTGGAGTAATTATATAACAATACAACTCAACATCACCGCATGCTAAGTGTCGCATCATAGCAAAATTCCTAACAAAGCTTGACAATGAAAATCCAAAGTCATCCAAATTCAAATTATTTTGAGAGCAAATAAGCATGTGATGCGAGCCATCTTCTCACGGCAAACTGGCAATTTGTGGCCGAGCGAAACAATGCACGACAGATGAAGGTCATATTGGCCAACTGGTAAGTGGCAAAATTTGATACTAATTTTAGGCAAGCAAGATTTAGCTGTACTTTAACCGAACGTGTCTGTGTAAGGTTATGTAATTCTTTGTGAGAGTGTGAAGGTGTACAGGATTTAGCGGCGAAGCACAAAAATAGCCAGTTGGAAATGAACTGGCATGGATTATAAGAAAAGTGAATCCTGGCCGAAGCTGTAGCTAAACCTGCCATGGTGTATTCAGAGCGCCGCTGCTGTCGAGACTGTCTGCTTGATTTTGCAGCAGTTGCACCAATCACGATTACTCCTACGTGTAATTCAGCATATTTGTTGCGAGTAATTCGCCACTAAAGCTCTCAAGCTCGCCGGGTCTCTCTACCTCTGACGCGACATGTTACTCAAGTCCATAAACACTCCGCCACGTGCTCGCTCACATGGACACACAAATACCAGCACCGTCACCGCGCATGCGTGCACGCATGTGACCCACTAACTTCTACTCCCTTTACCTCAGATGACTGGAAACTTTGGCAGTCCCGCCTGCCACTCTTTTCTCTGTTCCCAGGCTTGACACAGAGCGCAGAGAAAAAGGAAGACAGACAGACTGACAGACTGAGCGAGAAAGAGAAAGTGTGAGAGAGAGAGAGAGAGAGAGAGAGAGAGAGAGAGAGAGAGAGAGAGGCCACCTCCTCCTCCTCTCCTCTTTGCCAGGCGAAGCTCACGCCTACGTCTCTTCCAATAAGCGCAGAGCCCGGGTCTCTTTAAACCGGGCCCTAGTCCACGAGATTGTCCGCTCGCCCCATTCTGGCTCGAAGAAGACACTACAGTACACTACTGCGAAATGGACCTTGCATAAGTACTAGGATCTGAAATGGAGGCCACAAACACTGACTCACACCTGCAGCACACAGGTGGATGCCTGAACACAGCTGTCACTGTCACGCTGCATCTGGGCACGCATTGAGCCTGTTGAGTCACGCAAAAAACACAAATCATCAACTGCATCTAAATATTGTTTTACCGTTTCTCATTCATAGCCACGCGCTGAAGAAAACCTCAGGGAACTAGAGGACTATCAAATATAGTTGACATGTGCTGTAACAAGATACATACAGAGAGACAGCTGGCCAAAGGTTATTTAGCTCACCTCTTTCGCCAGGTTTGGGATTATGGACTGGGTTTTTACGTCTTCAATATATTCCACCTTACGGGACAATCATGTAAAAAGAAAGAGAGAAAAAAATAGATTGAGATCAATCAATAACCATCAATGACAATGAAAATACCATATCATAATAATCCAAACATTCATAACCCATGATAATTATTGAGAAAAGAAAGGTTTTGAGTCAAAAAGGTTTTACTTATGACAAGGCTCATTTACATGCATAAAACAGAACATGTTAAATAAATGATCAAATTCTGCCCTTTATATTTATACAACCCTTCCAATTATGACATAAAAAGACATGTGAGCTAGTTGTTTCTGACCCCAGCTTTACTATAAACCATTGCTGTTCAGAAGCCCCCCCCCCCATCTGCCATTACTGTCCGTCATTTTTTCCCTGTGCTAATAAATATTTACCTACTCAGCCTCGCTGCCTTTGCGTGTTGCTCTTCGGTGTCGAGAGGTATCCCCCATCAGAAGACCCGGAGCATTCTCTCTGCGTCCCCCCACCTCTCTCTCGTTCTCTTTCTGTCTGTCTTTCTTTATCTTTCTTTTCTTCTCCCTCTCTCTTCTGGTCTCTGTCCATTCAGGAAGCCATCTTGTGTTCTTAATCCTGTTTTACATTAGCTCTCGTACGCTCTTTCGTTCTCGCCCTCCCTGCCTCTCTCTCTCTCTCTCTCTCACTTCCTCCAATTCATGGCTCGACCACATATACACAGAAGAGCATTTTTTTTTAAAAGGCAGTGTGATCGCTATCACTGCTGCACTATAGCCTCCTCCCTCTCTTTCTTTTTCCTCTACCCCCCTTCCCCCCCTCTCCAAACGAAAAAGCTAACAGAATACGTGATGTGAATACTCCCCCCGCCTCCTTTCCGACCTACACACACTCAACAAACGCACGCAAGGCGGCGTCACGCCACCGATAGCTCACAAAGAGCGGCTGTCGGCCAATCGGAGGCGAGCATGAGCACTGCTGCTAGGGTGAAACAGACAGGGGGAGAGAGAGAATGAGCGAGAGACATAGAGAGAGAGCGAGAGCGCGAGGGCGGGATGTGCTGGATAAAGAAGAGAAGAGGGCGCGTGCTGTGAACAATGCGTGTGCATGTGCGTCTGTGCGTTTCAGACTGGGGGGAAGGGTTTCTCTCTCTTGCGCTGTGGCTGTCAATTATCTGACCCGGCTTGCCTGCCTTAAACAATGGCTCTGGAATGTGGTATCACTGAAGACCATCTGTGTCTCGGCTGCCTGCAACAACTGGACTGGACTGCACACGTGCATGTGCACGCCGTGTCTTTGGTACCATGACGCAGACGAACAATGTCACTGACAGACAAAAACACACATATTCTGGATCCTCTTGATCCAGCCAGTGACACACGGAAACATACAAACTCGTTTTCTTCCGTTCCGCCAACCAAAAAATTAGCCCATATGAGAACGCAACACCATTTTACATTTGTCTGATCTTACATTGCATCGCAAATGCTAGTCAAATCGCAGCTGTTTTAAACGCGCAGGAATGACAGACTGTGCAAAGCACGTGTGCATGCTTAAAATAGCACTACAAATGCTCCGATTTCAATATTTCAAAGTATATAAACATACAGACTGCAACCTCTGCTGGCCAGACCTACAAAAGCCTGCTAGATGGAAATGCGCGACTAAGGTTATTTCGAGTGCAACCAAACCGACGACGAAAGGTTAGAAGCGTACGGTCTTCCATTCATTAATCAGAAAACAGCAGCTGCGAATAACAAAATCAGAAATGTGAAAATTAAAGAGATCACAATTTAATTTGCTTTAATTTGACTTCATAATCCTCAGGATTTGCCTGTATTTTCCTTCAGCAGAGACGTGGAGGACGGGAGTGGAGGGAAGCATGCGCTCAGGCTTTCGAAGAACCAGCGGACGTTTGGTGACGCAGCAGTTGTGATGAGAGTGGATTACGCAGCGTGGGAGTTCCAGTAACACCGTGTTCGTGCATGTGTGCATCTGCGTGAAGGCTTGCAGTAACCACAAGACTAGGGAGGGTTGCGCTGTGGCACCAAATTTCTGTTTAACTTTTTTTCTTAACGCTTCAAGCATCATAAGAAACGACGTGAATGTAATTTTGAGGTCTTGCCCAATGGAATCGTCAAAAGGATGTTCTACTGACGGAGAGAGTTGTGGTGCAAATGCATTCAGGACGCCTGCCGTCCTCCTGATGTTATCTCTTCTGTTTGCTTTGATACAGGCTGAATCACCTGGTTCGTCATGAGAGCCAAAGTGCCTAAGTGGTCATTAATCTCCTTCCTAGCACTCTCATAACAGGCCAGGTGATTCAAGCTGTATCAAAGCAAATCCCCTTTAGGCTGTCTGAAAATTCATAATCCTACCTGTGACCCCCTCCCCGCCCCCCAACCCGATTATACGCACACGCGAACGTAAAGTTCTCGTGGCTAGACTGCAGAAACATCATTAGGGCTTCATTGTCAATGAATTGCAAAGGTGTGTGAGCCTGAGTGAGTTTAAATGAGGGTTGAGACATCGTTGTAATAACAGAAGGATTAACAATCCTAATTAACTCCCTCCTCCCACTTTTGTCAAACAATGGCACCCCAAATTCAACTAATCCACATTGAGTTTCTAAGAACCTGCTCCAATACACACAGACAGTCTTCGGGCCTAGTACTGCACATAAATTGAAAATTATATATATATATATACACTGTAAAAAAAAAATTCATGATTTGTAATCACAACATTTTTTCTTTTATAAAATCAACTTAGATAATTTATGTAGTTCAAATAACATAATATTCTGAGTTTCTAGTGATTAAATTAATCTCCTTCATTGTATTAACTCAATTTTTCCATTTCACTGAACTTAAAATTTTAAGGCAACCAGGTTACTTATTTTTTTTAAGTTAAACCAACAAAGTTTTTTTAAGAGTATATATATATATAAAAAAAATTCCAATCAACATTTTAACAATAATATCTAATATTTCATTGGAATATTGATGTATAATTTATTTTCATATTCATTTGTTTTTTCTCCCAATATATATATATATATATATATATATATATGAATACATATGAATTCATGACATTTTATTTTTTTAAAGTCCTAGTGACATAGCATAACATGTGAATAAAATATTATTTAAAAAAAATATTTATAATTATGCTCTAAACAATGTGATGATATGAAGGAAAAAAAATACATTTGAAAACTTTTTTTTCTGGATCTCATTACAGTAATGAGAGGGCAATAACTATCATCACTGGGAATAATAAATGCATAACAAAACCAAGAATCTCCTGCAAGCCAAGAGTAGCGTTGCTGTTCTGGAAGAGACACGACCAAATGACAGAGAGAAAAAATAATCATGCAAAAAAGTGCACTACTTTTAATGCATGTGATGTAATAATGCATTCTTTTTAAGATTAATTCTCCACAAAGTATCTCAGTTTCTAGTAGTCTTACGTGACTGATGCAGCAGCCCTGTTGACAATCTCTATACGCTGTAGCACTGACTGATCCATACTGCAGTGAACGGATCAATAAATGGGCAGTGATAGTCATTTGAGAAGAGCCCTCTTTAGTCATTCATTTTTAAATGCACCTTTTCACATCTAAATCGAATATAATGTAGATTTAGTTCTAAACTGCTTAATGTTGCTCATCTTCCAAACACACAGAAAGCTACAGTAATTATTCTCCTTCAGTTAGTGATTGGGGTTTATTAGCATTATTGAGTGCTGCTACCTGTCATGCATGCTGGGTCCGCATTCATTCGGACTCTCTGATTGGTGGAAGCGGGTTTAATGTGTTTTGGTTGCCAGGCAATAGTTAAGTCAGCTGATGGTATAGTGCAGAGGTCAGCTCGATAAAATATGGCCAATTTGGACACTGTAGCACAGCAAGGTTTGCTGTTCTAGCTTCTTAAAATATATTATCTTTCCACTTTCAATATCAAATTCAACAAGGCATGTGCTCAGAATAGGTTTTGTGCACACATGGCAAGTGAAAATGTTTTGTGAATTTGGATTAGTTTGCCTTAATGCTACTGGGTTTCTCAGAAATTCAGTGATTTATTAATGAATGTTTTGCTGCACATGTGAGATTTCAACGGGCAGATTTTGGAGCCGGTCTCATTCAAGTGCTCAGTGAAGTGATGAGGAGGGAAAGAGGGTGGGAGAGGAGATGAAGGGGGGGATGGGTGACCCTGACGAACACACAGACAGACATTTAAATCTAATCCACCTCATCCTTTGTCTGATCTTAGCTAGTAAACAAAAACAGCAAACTGGTCTTTTAAAAATGTCTTTGACTGCTTAAAAACAACATCTTGTTATCAGAAGCATATCTATTACTATAGCTAACTATATACTACAACTTAGTTTGAGATAACAATAGGCTACAAGGTTCATTGATAAAATGCTTTGTGAGTGCAACAGTAATAGCAATAAGTATATACAAGTTAAACATTGCCATTTTGTAAGAAACTACTTGACTTTACTGCTTCCAGCATGACTTCATACAGTTGGAAACCAACAGCTTTGTGTCTAACATGTTACACTTACAATTAATAATTTGTTAGTTAGACTGTCTGAATGAACTCAGTCACTTTGAATTAAACTGAGTGGCATCAGAAAGATTTTTGAAAAAAATCAATGAATGCTTTTTATTCAGCAGGATTAAATGTGAAGGAAAGACATTACAATGTTACAAATGTTACAAGATCCACATCAAATAAACGCTGTTCCTTAAATAGAATAGTTCCCACTAAAATATTAAGAAGCACAAAGGTTTTTGGCATTGATAATAATAATAAATGTGTCTTGAGCACCAAATCAGCATATTAGAATGATTTCAGAAGGATCATGTGACACTGAAGACTGGAGTAATGATGCTGAAAATTCAGCTTTGCCATTACAGGAATAAATTGCACTTTAATAAATATTGAAATATAAAAAAGTTGTTTTGAATTATAATAATGTTTTACTATATTTTAATCAAATAAATGCATCCATGCATGGTGAGCGTAAGAGACTTCTTTCAAAAACATTTACAAAATCTTACCGATCCCGTGTATGTGTACAACACGATGAAATTGAGGAATGCACTTTCAATTTAGAAGCTTGTAGAAAAACGTAGTGCTTTGTTGTGAACTGAAGCTAGTCAGTGTCTGCCCTGGAGTAGTCAGACATCCATCTCTACACATCTACCACCACTTTTTCTTGCTAAAATGTAACCAAAGCATTCCATGCCTTGAATTGTATAGTCAATAATTAAGGAAAACGGAGGGAGATTGGGAAGAAGTATTGTGGGTTCCTGTTATAGAATCAAAGATCTAATTCTGTCTATTTCCCACACAAACACGTGGATACCTTTCCTTCAATTGTCCACTTTCTGTTTATCTGCTTTTCTCCTTTACACAGTTTCTCTATTTCTTTTGCTTCCTGAACTTCTTTTTGTCTCTCACTCTATCCCTCCCCCGTTCTCCTTCCTCTTCTGTTTGGCCACAGGTCAGCCCCCACGACTAATGGTCAAAGGTCAAAGAGCACAGAGTATATAAAGTAAGGAATTCTCTGCACTGAGCCTCTAAACCTGCTCAAACACATATACACACACAACTGGAACCCATGTGAGTGTTTACCCTCAAAATAAAGAAAAAAGATCCTAAACTCTTTGAGCAGCAGTAGAAAAAGTTTGAAAACCAAAAGTAAATTAAGAAATATCACTTGTGGTAATGATTAATAGGAAACATCTCTATTACTATTGCTTCTCAGTTTGCAGAATGGCATCTAATTATTACATTTCTGTGCGTAACTCGCACAGTTTGTGCTTCGGACATGAATGATACCTCAAATTGTGTGGTTTAGCGAGGAGAGCTGTGCTATTACTATTCAAGTAATATTTACTGAATTACACATTTTTTGTCCTTGTAAACAATTAAAATGGACATTAAAAACATACTTAAGATTAACTTTCTTAGGTATGATGGTAACACTTAAAGGTATAGCGGAGGATCTTTCCGAATTTTAGAGAAGACCCGCCCTCTCCAATTTTTTAAAAAAAATGCACATGGACAAACACAACACTCTTGCTCCCGAGAGGGAACGTCTATTACGCCTTACACAATTATGTTGCAAATTATAAACTAACTCAAAAACATTCATAAAAAAGACAACATGTCAAATGCCCTTCCGTGTTTTATTTACTTATTATACTGATCGATTGAGTGACCGAGGACTCAAGACATGGTATGTGCAACCCTGTATCACACGAAATACGTTCTGAGGAAACTATTTTGCAAATCGCAATTACGTTACAAGGCAACATATAAGCAGTGCTATTACGTTGGTCCTTAACCTAATATGTCTCATTGTTAATAATACGTTATTTTTATACATAGTTGCATATGTAATGGAGAAGTAGCTTGTTGCATTTGTGTAATAATAAACACACAAGGTTTTAGAATATGAACACATGAACACGCAAGGTTTTAGAATATTTCAGGGTGATACCATTTATCATTTGGTCAAAAGGCTACTTTAGACAAATTGAGATGTTTACCATGTCTATGCGGTGCATGACTTGTGCCAGGGATGAGCACGTACGACGGCCTTACGTAAACAAATCACCAGAATGATTGACACTTAGGTGGACCAATAGTATAGACTACCCACCCGGAAAAAGAAAATCCTCCGCTATACCTTTAAAGGGATACTCCACTTTTTTTGGGGGAAATAGGCTCATTTTACAACTCCCCAAGAGTTAAACAGTTGAGTTTTACCGTTTTCGAATGTATTCAGCCGATTTTCTGATATTTAGAAGAATATCAGTAACCAGACAGTTTCTGGTCTCATTGACTTCCATAGTATATTTTTTTTCCTACTATGGAAGTCAATGAGACCAGAAACTGTCTGGTTACTGATATTCTCCTATAGCAGAAAATCGGCTGAATACATTCGAAAACGGTAAAACTCAACTGTTTAACTCTGGGGAAGTGGTAAAATGAGCCTATTTCCCAAAAAAAGTGGAGTATCCCTTTAACAATAAGGCTTCGTTTGTTAACATTATTTAATGTATTAACTAACATGAACTAATAATGAACAATATATGTGTTACAGCATTTATTAATCTTTATTAATGTTAAATCCAGCTATTCATTGTTTTTTAATGTTAGTTCAGAGTGCATAAAAACTGTTCACAAATACGACATTTGATTTCCATAACGTATTAGTTAAAATTAACATTAAGTAGAATTAATAAATGCTGTAGAAGTATTGTTCATACTTAGTTAATGTTAACTGAAAGTGAACATGCTTAAAATGATCACTTGTGATTCGATCGACCAAATCGCATCTTAACACCATGTGAAAACAGGGCCATATATAGTGACCAGGCCACTATTCTGGAAGAGGAATGGCTCAAAATCCCTCTAGCCCCTGTGAAGGACTTCTATCTGTCATCCCAAGATGAATTTGATGCAAAATTGGCCACAAAAAGAGGCCCACCATACTAATAAATTATTGTGGGCTAAGACCAGGTGTTTCAGAAAAATCAAAGTGCAAATCATTGTTTAATTTGAATTTGGTAAAGACTCTATAATGCCAAATACACTGAGGAAAAAGTGAATTCTTGTTTGTCAGAGTAACAGACTTTTAGACAGCTGCTCTTTGGAAAAATAAAAGGTATGATTAGCCACTTATATGTGATACTTCAGGAAAAAGGACACTACAGCAGCTGCCACTTTTAAAAAACAAAAAAAACAAAAAAAACAAACAAAGAGAGGCTCATTTTGTTAAGCTGTTAAGAGGGAGCTTTGCAGTGAGCAGCTGAGCAATTCTTCACTGCTTTTCAGTCTCTATGGGCTGATTTCCATACCTTAGCTAACCTCCCAAAGCGAAGTGCAAATACAAACAGCCAGTTACAATACTGGAGTCAAACCATCTTAATGTAACTGATGCGTAGTGTAACAAAGTACTAACTCCCATTAATCATAATCATATAATACCCATGTTGGGTATACATTAAAATACATTTAAATATCATAATAAATATCATAATTAAAATATCAAATATCACTGAGTGTATTGTACTAAAAGGACTACATTGATGCTCAAAATCAAGAGTTTTACATATTATATAAAATTATTCTCATTTGAGACTTTAAGAAACTTGCCATATTTAAGCCTAATTACAATCTAGGTGAGAATGAAGGGATGGAAGCAGACATGTCAAGACAGGACGGGTAAGAAATGACTCTAGGTGGACCAATAACAGTTAACAGACAGGAAGTAGTGCCTGTAGCCCTGCCTTTGAGTGTTAAATTCTCCAAACAACATTCGCATATTACATAGATAAATATGCAAAGGGGTGGTTTGGGGACCCTGACCCTAAGCAATTCCAGGTATGATGCCCCAACACACCATCTATGCACCCTTTCACCTTTTTAACCCTTATTTTGCTGTCTCTTTCTCTGTCTATCCCCCCCACTCCACTTTTTTTTTACATTTGTAAACTATATATCAAATCTTAATGTAATGTTATCTGTAAATGTTGCATTTTCTCATTGTGAAATAACATAATTAATAATGAATTCACAAATAAATACTAATTAAGTGTGTTGTCTGTGATTGGCTACATTGTTCAAAGCTGCAAAACACATTGTAAAAAGAAACCTTTGATGTTCTCCAGAATGCAAAAATACAAATAACGTTTGCTATAATCTGTTTCAGGCATATGCTATACACTCCTAAAAAATGCTGGGTTATTTTAACCCAATTCTGGGTCAAATATGGACAAATCCAGCTGTTGGGTTAAATTTATTTAACAATTGAGTTTGTCCATATTTGACCCAAAATTGGGTTAAAACAACACAGCATTTTTTAGAGTGTATTATTAAGGTTTCTCAAGAGAATCTCTAGAATCTTGTATAATCGGGTCTGATCTTGTCACTGTTTTTCATATTAATGAAGTAGTTGCTATATGTGTGTGCAGATGTGTGTAGAAATGATCTGTGATTTGAACTGGGCATCTCCAAACAGGCTCACGACACTCTTTTTCTGACAAGTGCAAGAAAGCAAGGTTCACCTGTGTGCTGTAATACATCTGTTGTTCATACGCTACACTTAGAGCACCACATTTTCCTGGGTCAGGAGAGAGTGGCTCATAGCAGTGCTGTTTTTGTGCAAAACAAACAAACAAACAAACAAACAAAAAACACATTGGGGAGTTTGCCAACATTCCTTTTTGTCTCTTCTTTTTTCCTGCTTCGGGTAACCTGTGTTTTATTATTCATTTACTCCTGACAAATTTACTGTTTTACTCGCACTTGCTCTAGCCCTTCTGACTCTGCTTTAAGGATTAGTTCACTTTAAAAAAAACTTTTGCTGATAATTTACTCACCCCCATGTCATCCAAGATGTCCATGTCTTTCTTTCTTCAGTCGAAAAGAAATTAAAGTTTTTGATGAAAACATTCCAGGATTTTTCTCCATATAATGGACTTCATTGGGAACCAAACGGTTCGAGGTCCAAATGAGAGTTTCAGTGCAAACTGAAAACTGTTCAAAGGGTTTTAAATGATTCCAGACAATGAATAAGGGTCTTATCTAGCAAAACGATTGGTCATTTCTAACATAAATAACAAAGTTTAAGTTTTTATAAGCTCAAATGCTCACCTTGCTCTGTACTATGTGACTCTCCTGTTCGAACTCGTTCATCAGAATGAACAAATCTTTTTTCGAGTCATTTGGTTCATTCAACGAACAAAATGAACGAACTGACACGGAAAATGATTTCGAACAGGAGAGTCACAAACTTGCATCACAGAAAAGAGCTAGGCGAGCATTTGAGCTTATAAAACTTAAACTTTGTTATTTATGTTTGAAATGACCAATCATTTCACTAGATAAAACTCTTATTCATCGTCTCGTTTAAAGCCCTTTGAACAGTTTGCATTTTGCACTGGACCTTGAACTGTTTGGTTCCCAATAGAGTCCATTATATGGAGAAAAATCCTGGAATGTTTTCATCAAAAACCTTAATTTCTTTTCGACTGAAGAAAGAAAGACATGGACATCTTGGATGACATGGGGGTGAGTAAATTATCAGCAACAGTTTTTTAAAAGTTAACTACTCCTTTAACTATCTCTAAATATCGAGTTGCTGCTCATATGCAGAACTAATGAAACGATCCATGCACGATAGGGGGTCCCCGCATTCACAATATGCAATATTAACATGAATCATTTTTTGTATATGCAACATATCACCATTAAAGTTCTATATTATTTCTATATGAAGAGTTCAGATGCAAAAGCCTCTAAATGCCATTTGAAATTTTCTTCTTTAATGATGATTTTTATCAAACTTGTATATTTAAGTTCAGTAATTTCACTTAAATAACAATTAATAGGTAATTATCATTGCCATTTAAGTGAAATTACTGAACTTAAATATACAAGTTTGATAAAAATCATCATTAAAGAAGAACATTTCAAATGGCATTTAGAGGCTTTTGCATCTGAACTCTTCATATGCTTCTGGAGGCCCAAAGTGGCTGCTTGCCTCACTTATTGGTTATGTCCGCCCCTGTACAAAAACAGAAGTGTAATATGATAAAATCTTTTACCTCCCATGGGCTCCTCCTTCTCTTCAGCTCATCACACTTTCTCAGTTTGCAGATCTGGTGTCCGATTTTTCTGTTCAGGCAGTTGCTGCAGGAACCGCAGTTCTCCTTCTGCATACAAGGCCCACATACGCCACATCTCTTCCTTTTCTTTTTTTGGGGTACCAGAGGCTCCATCAGTTCCTGGCCCTCTATATGAGGCAAGGTGAACATGCCTGCTTGCTCATGCTCAGACCTGATGTAGTCAGCTGCAGGAGAAACCACCCTTGTGCTCCTGGCCCCGAGGAACACTTTAGGGTCTTCCTCGTCCATGGAGAATTCATATATGTCCTGGACGGGAGGGCCAGCGCCACCCTTCAGCTTGTGCATACTGAGGGTCCCACTCTCCTTCCTTAAGGATAAGAGAGTGGTAAAAGTGGCCGCTAACGGTTTCAAAGTACAAATATAAGGTTATTTACAATACAGCACAGACCAGTCCATAAAGTGTGTGTGCTGTGTTAGGACCACAAGGAAGAATGTTTGCAAAGGCGTTTAAAAGGGTGGCGATGGGCACAAGAGGTGGTTCTGGGCATGACGTCATTCACCTGCAGGTGCAGGAATGTTAGGAATAAGGCCGCAGGTGATGGGGAGCATCTCTCTATTACACACACTTGATGTCATTTGGATGTAGACATAAAGGCAGTCCACTCAAGGCAGTCTGGGGACTGTATGGAGAAAGAGAGAAAGAATACATTTCAGTTTTGGTTAAATTAACTATTGTCAATAACGACTGTAAATAATAAATATTGTCAATATTGTCAAAGTTTAGATTATATGTAAAAAAAATAAAAAAGATCAAAATAATAAGTAAATATTAGAATCTATCTGTATGTTAGGCTATACGTTGGGATATGAATATATTATCAATGTAATATAAAGTTTTTAATAAGATTCATAATAAAGGTCATATTGACAGTGTCAGCCTGAAATTTCATGATCATTGTGTTCAATTATCTCCAAAGGGGAAAACCCCAAACGAGACAAAGTGAATCACTATAGGTACTACGTGTGAAATGTGAGAAAATGCTCGGTTATAATGGCGAATCCCTATGAGACAGCACAGCTCTGCATTGCTACCCACAGCTCTTTGTTTGTCCTCTGAGTCTCAATGCAGGTCTTTCGCTCGACGCTCTTTGTTCAGCGCTTGGGGACCGTCAATAAACTCAAATATTTTAACAGTAACCACGGGTCACGCAGCGAATGTATTATTGAGCACTGTTGTTAAGGTTAAGGAACCGTGAACAGAACGATATGAATCGCAATGACGCGATATTTATTTGATAAAGTATGTGTGGTGGAAGATAGGGTTTTAATGAGGAAATGCCTCTGTGCCTGCATGGCTTAATGTTTCGATAGATATAAAACACATCGCAAAGAAATAGCCTATTACAACAACCGCAGCAATTTCTAGTAAACTCTTTTTTTAAATAGCCTACTAAGATATAAGTTGTACCAGTGAGCAAAATATAGTTCGATAGCTATTGCAATGCTTAGTCAGCAACATTTTTTAGAGTTTTTACGCGCTCTTAAACTTTGTAACAACATTTCCATTTTTATCTGATACACATTAAAAAGATAATTAAGACATAATAGCCTACAATGCACCAATAAACCGTGTAAAAATATAGAAAACATAAGTAAAAAGCATAACAGTATTCCTGACTATTATCTTGAGTCCAGCACTGGAAAGTGCCAGATTAGAAACTAGATATTATAGCCTATCTATCGAATTAAAGAAGAGAACCTGCTAATTCGGATGAATCCGTTATTTCCTTTAACGTTAATTAATTATTAGGCCTACTTGAAATACTTACTTGTGAAAATTGTTTTGTCTTCAAATCCTTCATATTTTTACACCTGCTGTCACCTCACGATGATGGTGGTAACAGTTTCACCCATGTAGGTAATTTATAAATGACTAAATAACGGCGTTACAACTCATGTTACACAATAGGTAAGAGTGCGATCTTTTAAATGAAACTAAAGTAACTGTTAATGACATTCAAACTGAGTAGCCTACAAAGCTAGAGCAAAATAAACCCGTATGAACCCTACTAGTATGTCGAAATGAAAAGTATAGGCTAGTCTATCCTGCAATCGACAACTAAGGAATCCTGCCTAATGGTTAAATGGCCCAAATATAAAAACCAGCCAGTCAAGTGTGTCGCACGCGCTCAATGAGACTTGAGCACGTGGCTCCTCTCACTCAGCCGGGCGCTTTAACTGGCGGCAAAAATGAAGAGTTCAAGAAACTGAGGTGTAAAAACCGGCGACGATCGCTTAAACTGTGAACACATACACGCCTGTATTAGCTTTCCCGATTAAAGTTGACAAACAAGTGACAGTTTTCCTCGCAAGGGTGAGAGAAACGACACATCAGCAAGGCCCCCCCTCTGCATAAAGAAAACAACACCCCGGGGTGCGTGTAGGAGCGTTGCCGTGCCGCGCGCGAGAGTTACAAATACACTAAATAGAGCATTTCTGAATGAACAGAATGTTATAATTATAAAGCATTCAATACATTGTAACAAAGGCAGGTCCAACGTTTTCTGGTGTTCTCGTTAAATTGGTAGCTTTCTCTCATTTCACCCCATAGCCTAATATAATCGAAAAAGTTATCTGTTAATCGATGTGTATTGCGCTAATCACCTCATTAGGAATACAAAAAAACGTACACATGAGAATACACATCTTTCACTTGTGCAAAGTTGACTTTTTCTAACTTTTTCCCTCATAGGGAAAAGGTTTCCAAAATAATGTAGAGAAATGATATGCAGGAAGGACTTACCAAGCGATGGAAACGTGCTCGTGCGTCTTGTCAAAACCCATTTAGATTAAAAAGATGCTTTACTTTGAAAAAAAATATATAATAATTCATACATATTCAACTCCACATGACTAAAATGACTAAAACACAAGTCGTTTTTTTATCTTAAAATGCAGTGCAAATGAGGGAAATGATCATTTGCTGCACGGGTTAAAAAACACTAAACAGTCAGGACATGACATGGCGAATTTCACGATAAGAAAAAGTGTTGCTATTTCATTATGGGGCAGACCCTTTAAACTTTCCTCTAAGTCTCGTCCATGTACTCTAGAGAAGTTTTAGAGTTAAAAAAAAACGATGAGGAGGAGGAAGGAAAGGCGTCGAGAGACTAAAGTAAGTTGCGGAATGGAGTTCAGAGGGGAACGTTGGGGTTAAAATTACGTCATCGCGGTGACAAGATGTCTAGATTTGAAGACAACTTTTAAGGGAAGACAAATGTTAAACAACTCATGTATGTCACGTTGCCAACATCCTTACCACATGGTGACATTTAAATCTTTAGATATTAACACAATACACATTTTAAAATGTGCCTGGTTTAAGAAATGCACACTTCCAAACATAGGGCGTTTTGTGTATGTTTTATTACATAGCACTGTAAACAGTTGGATTTATCTGAAAAACGATAAGGAAAGAAAAGAAAACAACACCAATAGTAGTATACTAAAAACAAAATCCACATCTTTCCTACTAAGTTTCAAACCATGAATAATCATCATCAACTGCACTTTAAATGACTGGACCGATGAAATGCTGAGAGTCCATTTTATCAATGCATGTCGCATTCTGGGTAAGACAAATGATAAAATCAAGCATCACATATAGCATTATTATGAATTGTTATGGTCAGTTATGCTTTAAATAGGGTGGTTATGGCCCTATATGCAATAAATAATATGAGAAACTGTTTTCAAAAAACATTCAAACAAAATAGATTTAGCCTATATACTGTCAAAATAGTACAGTAAACAAATAAAGAAAAGCTTCAGTGTTAAACCATCAGAAATATGGTTTACTTCGCACACAATCATTGAGGACGGAAGCCAAAATCAGTCTCTAATGGTAATAATATAAGACTATTGTTCTGCAATGCAGAAATTAGTCACCTATTGCCTCACTTCTCGGAGGCACGGATCAATACATGACAGTGCAGTTCAATCTCATTAAGAAATGAGACTCTGAAATTTCAGGATGGAAATACAGTGTGGAGGACAGAGTTATAAAACTGACAATAGGAAATAAACCAAGAAAGAGAATGAACACAGGTTTGAGAGCAAGCTGTAAATAATTTTTAAATAAGAAAATGAGGCTCAGAAATGTAGTTACTGTCCCTTTAACCTGGGTGGTCCGGTAATAGCACATTTGATAGTGTTAATAACAACATTGCATCTTTGGGAGTCACACGCTTCCATTAATGGCTGACAGTCTTAAACATTTTCCTGAAAAAATCCTGAAATGCATTCCAAAGGACATGTAATTACTCAAACCTGTTCCCTCTCTCTTTTCTTCATCCCCATTTTGCCATAAACCCATTGTTTTAATTATGGTACGGAAGAAAGAGGTCCACTAGGTTCGGACCTGGAATTTGCCAGCCTTGGTCATGTATTTGATGCCTTTGAAAGGTTTGTACTTTTCGCCGTACATGTCCAGCCTATTTACTTTCAGACCTGCAGGGTGAGAAAGTGGAAAGCAAACATGTCAGATGCGAAGCACGTATGCATATGTGGCACGATAGAGTCCTTGGGGAAAGGTTGCGAATGCTGAAAGAACTGAATCAATGATCAGTCAATGCGCTTGAAACCCTGTCTTACAGTGCCATGTTACAGGTGCAGCTGTTCCAACCATCTGTTTGAGTATCAAAACAGCGCCACCTCCTGGCCAGATAATGCAACTGTCATAAAAAGTCTCACTTGCACATTCATATGCAGAATTGCACTTTATTACATCCCCTGTGGGAGATCTTGACTGAAGGTCAACTGTGAAAATTTCTCTGTTCACGTTTAATTTACCAGAACAAAATCTCAATCTCGGAGGTATAACAAACTAATTTTATATTTTAATGGACTAATTATATATATTTCTAATGCAATACATTTATATCCCCAGTGCCAAATTTTACTGTGCATAGTAAAATAATACAATAAATATCCACAATTAAATGTGAACTAAAAGCCTTGTGCAATCCATAACTGTTTAAATTCAATTAGTGGGCTAAAATGGTTTTAAAAATGTGTAAAACACGTACAACTTTTTGTTACTTTTCTATGAACAATCTTGGTGTTGTGTCGAGTCAACACTTGATGTCCTATATAAATTATGAAGCAAAAATAGTTCACTTTGAAATTAATTTTTGGTATGTTTTAGCTTACCTCAAGGGCATCCAAGATGTAGGTGTCTTTGTTTCCACAGTATTTTTAATTTTGATATTTTTAGGTCAAACCGTTCTTGTCTGTCAGTCATATAATGGAGGTCTATGGTCACCACCTCAAAGAGCATGCACAGAGAAGTCCAAATTAAACACGATTTAATGACTCGTAAATTTCGATTTCGATACATCAACAGACAACTTTGATTTTTTTTTCGCAACCACGCGAGAGATCACTTCCAGCGCTTGCGCAGACTGAAGCGCCCGTGCCTATAGATCACTTGGATGTGGCTGTGGTTGCAAGAGGTAAAAACGATATAAATACTGTTCGTTTTCTCACACAAAGCGCTCAATTCGTGTCTTAGGCCATCAATGTGTACTTACATTTACGAGTCATTAAATCATGTTTAATTTGGACTTCTCTGTGCATGCTCTTTGAGGTGGTGACCATAGACCTCCATTATATGACTGACAGACACGAACGGTTTGACCTAAAAATATCAAAATTGAAAATACTGCGGAAACAAAGACACTTACATCTTGGATGCCCTTAAGGTAAGCTAAAACATACCAAAAATTAATTTGAAATTGAACTATCCCTTTAAGAAATCAATGATATGGTACCTGAAATAGCCAGCTGCTGAATCTTGAACTGGATGTTGATTGTTGGGTTTTCATCAGGTTTGAAGGCTCCAGCCTGGAGACTCACAGATCCTTTTAGACTGGGCAGTTTCTGGGGGTTTATCTTACCCACATCCCATGACAAAAGCTGCAAATAACAACAATTCATCACAAAATTAATATGCAGATTCTGCCAGTTAAAAATTCACATGAAACTAAATAAAAAGACTGTGATGCACATAATGACAGCATTATATTAAATAATATTTATTACATTATGAGCCCATATCTGGTAATTCAGGACCTGCTATTAAAATGTATGTTTATTTGTTGTCACCATTAAACTAATTGATATCTGTTGATCAGGGAGCACTTTAGCCTTTGCACGTGAAAAATATAATGCACACTGACTGATTTTTACAATCAAAATAAAAAGTTTGCTCTCAGTTAACTCATCAGCACCACCTAAAGAACAACAAACACAGAAAACAAATGCATGTTTACCTTGGTGACAGGGTCAAAAGTGTAAGTGCCCTGTGAGGCATTGAGGTTGGCATTGAGGACGCCACGGGGCAGCTGACTGCCCACCAGGACCGATTCCACCGCCTTACCCATGGTCTGCTTTGGGCCGAGGGTGAGCTCAAAGCGACCTTGAGAACTGCCCTCTCTGAAGCTGATGTTATGCTTTACATACACTGGGATGGCCACCAGGCTGAAGAATAAGGCAATGAAGTCTTCAAATCACAGATATAACTATATTAAACTGCAAAACTAACAGCTTTTAGCTTGGCTCAAAAATGTTACATAATGTGATATATAAAATGTATTATAATAGAAAACAGTTCTTTTAAATTGTAATAATATTTCACAATATTTTACAGTGTTTTTGAATGATCAAATGAATGCAGCCTTGGTGAACATAAGAAACTTTATCCAAAAACATCATGAAATGAAATGACTGATATTAGTAAGGGATTCTTGGGATTGTCCCACTGTTCTTCACAAAAGGGGCTTTCGCACCAGGAAGTCATAGGAACGAACCACCAGGTTGTGGGTTTCGTGATAGTGGAGATGTAATGAAGTCGTACAATTTATGCGATTGAAAAAGCAAAAAAGAGATCCTACAAGTTGGTGTGCTACATTTAATCAAGGCAAAGGCGACAGGTAAATGCTAGCCATCACTGTTTTCCACATTCATGGAGTTAAAGGGTTAGTTCACCCAAAAATGAAAATTCTGTCAGTATTTACTCACCCTCATGTTGTTCCAACCCTCTATGTGTTTATTTGTTCTGCTGAAGACAAAGGAAGATATTTGGAAGAATGTTTTAATCAAACAGATCTCATTCCCCATTGACTACCATAGTAGGAAAAATACATACTATGGTAGTCAATGGGGAATGAGATCTGTTTGATTAAAACATTCTTCCAAATATCTTCCTTTGTGTTCAGCAGAACAAATAAACACATAGAGGGTTGGAACAACATGAGGGTGAGTAAATACTGACAGAATTTTCATTTTTGGGTGAACTAACCCTTTAAATCCTGTATATGTAACCTTTGCGTTTGAATGGCTTTTTAAAAAAAGTTGGCCCAATCAAAGTACACTTATGTCACTGATAGTTCCTGTTGTGCTGGGTTAGACCCTACTATGATGTAGGAGATTATTTAGTTCCCCCAAAAGGAGTTTCTATAACTAAAACCATTCACAGTTCCTGCAGAGTGAATACCTCAAAAAGCAGGTACTTCTACCAATAGTTCCTCTGGTGTGAAAGCCCCTAAAGTGAACATATAAAAGGTTTTTTTTTTGGCCATTTCCCCTCTATGAGTTACTAATCCTGCCTTTAAAGCTAATCATATGTTGGGATGTTCTCACTTCTGAGAGCTGACGTGGTAAGAGAGGAGGCGGAAGTTTCCGTCTGGTGGGATGAAGGAAAGAATTCGCTCGGCTTCCCAACGCTTGAACCGCACGCAGGGGTGGAAGCTGACATCATCCAGGAGTCGAGGGTTCTACAGAATGAAAGATGCCGAATGCAAAAGCAAGAAAAGGAATGAGGTATATGGGTTAGAGATAGTAGTATATAGTAATATAAAATATATTGCAGACTTGAACTTCAGAAGTGCATTTGGTCATTTTGTAAAAGTGAAAAATGTTCTAGAATTGAGAGTCCATAATGGATGGATACGCTTCTTGGAGCATCAAAAACTTTAGCACTATTCAATGTCATTACAAAGCTGGGAAGAGCCAGGGTATTATTTAATAACTCTGATTGTGTTCGGATTAAAGAAGAAAGTCATATACAGTACACTTAATATGACTTGAGGGTGAGTATATTATAGGAAAATTGTAATTTTTGGGTAAACTATTCCTTTTAAAAAACTCCAAGACACTGATGTATTGGTTGTTCGGGACGTCAAAAAGTTAAAAACGTATTTTTGAAAAGATCTACCATAAATGACAAGGTGAGATCAGGCATTCCTGTAAGTTTCACACAGGCGTCTACCACTCCCTGGATCTCTGCTGTGATAGTGGAACCTTTGAGAGAAAATATAACAATTCATAAATGATTTACTGATTCATAGGTTAGTGATCAGACAGCAACGTCATCTGCGAAAATCGAGATTCGGACATATAATAAGATCTACCTGATTTGTCAATGATAGCATCGATTTCTTCCACCACGTCAAAGTAAGCTTCGTTGTTGGTATATTTGACTCCTGTGCGCCGCCATGGTACCACTGACAGCTGACCTGTAGGAAGCTGCTCGCCAACATTAGTACTTCCTGTGCACATATAACAAACACAAGAAATGATTATTATGGATTCACGAGGTGAGAGTCTTTTAACACACCACAAAATCACACAGAATACCTGTGATGGTGTTCACTACTGTGCGCAGGATGGTTGGAGGTTTAATTAGCTCTTTTAGGATGTTTGATTCGGTGGCCAGAGGGAAGCCATTGTCCAACATCTCCTCCAGCAGCTCATAGACCACAACAACATTGTCTTTAATAGCTGCCTCTGTGCAGACCCCAAAATAGTCCTAAAGGGGAAAATATAACACCTTAATTGAATTTTATACTGATCTACCATGTTATCAACATCTGATGCCATCACTGTACCATGGTAGTGCTACAGTACTTTGACAGTACAGACCTCTATGATACAAAAATCTTAAAAAAAAAAAAAAAAAAGTTCAGAACTTTCTATTTATCAAAATATCCTGAAAAAAGCATTACGATTTCAACAAAAATATCAAGCAGCTCAACTTTTTTTAACATTGATAATAATAATAATAATAATAAGAAGAAGAAGAAACGTTTCTTGAGCAGGGTTACACTGTACATTTTAGTACTGAGTAATATCAAGTACATATAGGCTTACCATAGGTTAAGATTAGAGTTTGGTTTAGCGTTTAATTTATAGTGATTACTATATTTATGAGTCATGAACAATGAGTTTAAACAAGTTTCAGCTGGTTTTGACTTTGTCAGGCGGTACAACCAAATAGTTGTATGTATACTGTAGTTTTACCACCTGCCATTGAAAAAAAAGTGTAGCAACCGAGCCATACTTGAAATGAGTTTACCACTATTTGAGAGACATCTACAAACCTTTTCACTCTGCCACAAGGATCAGTTGGGCTCCTATGGATGATGCATTATCATGTTGACCATTACCTTGTCAATTCATAATAAAAGAGCCATGTTTGCACGGCAGTTGTGCCACCAGGGCCGGATTAACCTTTAGGGCAACTGGGCACTTGCCCAGGGGCCCACGACATCTAAGGGGCCCTGGGCACCAGGGGCGGAGTGGCAATCGGGAGAGTTTCCCCGGTGGACCGGTAGTGTTTCGAGGCCGCGAGGGCCGGTCTGATAAAATGTATTAATTGCAAGTTCGTCACGTTCGGGCCAAAGCGAGGGGAAGAAAAAATATAATTTAGCAAAAAGACGCCTGTCACGAAATAGCTACAGTGGCGAAGGTCCTAGGGCGTGAAATGATTGAAAGCAGCTTTAGATGCGCTCGACCCGAGTTCGAATCCGCCTTTTGCCGAACTCTCTCTTCTCCCTTTTCCAAACACATATGTAAAGATGTAAAATGTATAACCTAACATTAAGGTCTCCAGCGTTATATTTTGCCAACGAACTAAAATCAAAACCATGATATAGCTTTGTGCCTTTATAAAACAGCATAAGACTTAAAGAATATGCATCCTGTTTGTGCTGGGTGAGTGTGCACTTTGCTCATGCGATCAGCATGGTTATCTGGTGTTTTCTACTTAATAAAAGCTCAAGGGTTTATTTCTTGCAAGTGAAGAAATGTGGACAAAAGTATTTTAATGTTCCTATATTAATAGTGTAATGTTGACTAAAATATACTTTTGATATATTCGTTTTCATTTATATAGTACACATTTATAGGCTATATGGATTTTAAAGTCATAGGAATAATTCTATAATCATTATTACATTATTATAATATTTGTTTGGCATCCTAAAAAACCATTGATAATGTAATGTAGACTGAGACTCTCATAACTACAAAGATGTTTGAGCCCTCTTTATTGTCGTGATACAAATCAATGCTTTTTCTTTGTTCAACGAACAGTTCATGAGTTCAAAGAGCACGAGATTGATGCATTTAACCTTGAAATGTACAAACTTTTCTTGCGGGGGAGCATGCCCCTGAACCCCGAGGCACACCCAACATAGTTTTACAAATTTCTATGGGAAAGAACGACCATTTACACCAGCAGAGTACAAAAAAGTTCCTTTTAAGTCAGTAAAACTGTAAATGCCATATTAAAATGTCCTTAGACAAAATATACATTTGGTCTGCCTAAGAGGGGGCCTACAAGACATTGTGCCCAGGGGCCTCTGAACTCTAAATCTGGCCCTGCGTGCCACACTGACATTTAGGAAAAAATTATTTTATATAATTTATTGTATAATTAAGACACCATTTAAAATAGTTTTCTTGGTCTAATTTGTTCGGACAGTTGCACCACCTGACATTTTGGGGGTTCAAGACAACAATAACGCAAAAGCAGGACACATGAAAAACATGCACGTAACGTTCTGACATTGACTTATATATCAAGGCAAAATGGTATTACAATCTAACTTAACATCATGGTAATTTTTAATATTAAAATCACACAGACAAACCTGAAATGTGTCCACCACACGATGGAGGAACTCGATGACAAACAGAGGAGGCACCTCGCTCTGTATGACGGCCACGAAGTAGATGCGATGTCGGAGCACGTTAATGAGGTAGTGGTGCGGGGTCGGGATCACCGGAGGCACGTTCTCCGGTTCCGTTGCCCGTTCCAGCGCCTCGAAAAAGTAATCGCAAACGGATCGGCTGACCACACTCTTCCAGTGCTTCTCCAGAAAGATATCCCCCGATGCGTTAACCAAGAAAAGGCTGTGGATCATGGTGGCAGCTGGAAAGACAAAACAACAAATGTGAAACGCAAAATTACAAAATACTTTTGCAGATCAAATGCAGATCTGAAGCCTAACGTTACATGGTCTTTAGTCGTTCAGGCATCAACAGAAGAGTAAACCTGCCAGCATCTTCATGGGTAACTGATAGGCCTCTGAGCTCATTTGTTATTCTACATCCCTATCTGGTTACCGGATAGAAGAATAGATTGTTTTTAAAAGCTCGGAAGAAGAGACAGGAACGCGTTGGTTTAACGTTAGTTGTTAATATGATCACATCACCATGCCCGTATCTTTGCGTTAATATTTTCTCCTCCCCACTCTCGCATCACAGGACTGTCTTGTGACAAGCTACGGATTAAAAAGCTTCATTAATTCCACATTTTCACCAGCCGTTTCTTTTTCTTTTGGTGTAAATATTTATATCGTATACGTGAAATAATACTCACAATTTCTGGATTTTATTTCTGCCCCTTCCCGTGATTTTTTTTTAATAAAGCAAAGCCAGAAATGTCGCTTCCTTCTCTGTTATTTTGAGACTAGAAAATGTATTATTGACTGTCATTCGCTCTGACCAATGGTGGGCTGCGTATGGCACGTGTGCCCGCCCACTCTAGTTTTAATTGGTATATATTGCGGAAGCTAGTTGACAATATTACTCAAAGGTTATTGGACAGGGGCAAATCAACGTCACCGCAGAGCGTTTTTTTATTGGCTTAAGGTATCGTGCCCTCTGACAATGGGCATAAAGGTTTAAAAAATAAAATAAAAAATAGGGCCGCCAACACCTCCATACACTGTAAAAAAAATATATTTTTGGTTTAACTTAAAAAATTAAGAAACCTGGTTGCCTTAAAATTTTAAGTTCATTAAAATGGAAAGATTGATTTAATCAGCAGAAACTCAAAATATTATGTTATCTGAACTACATAAATTATTTAAATTGATTTGACAAAAGTAAAAATGTTGTGATTACAAATCAGGAAAATATTTTTTTTACAGTGTAGGATAATAAACTCTCTCTCTCTAATGCATTTATAAAAGACATATTGCTTTCTTTGCATACGAACAAAAATCATTAAAAATATTTTTTCTCCACATAGAGATGCCTGTTAATCCTGTCACCATCTCATGTTTCTATGTAGACAGATCATGTTCATATACAATAATAAAACAAATTTTAGTATAAACAGACCGGTTTATTCAAGCCTTTAATTTGTGTCTCCATGGTATGGGGCAACTCTAAATCCTAAATCCTGCTTACTAAATAAATCAGTTTCAATGTAGCCTACTTTTGTAAATCAAACATCACAAATAATCAGGGGGATATGACAGGGGGATAAATAAAACTTGTGTCCGAATTCAAATACCTAGGTATCATAACAGACTCCAAACTAACATTTAAATAACATATAAAAAAAAAGTCTGCGATTGAGTCAAATTTAATATTGCAAATTTCCGGTTCATAAGATCACACTTGTCACTTCAGGCAGCTAAAATGCTCATGTTCTGTCTCACATCACTCACTGTCTTACAACCTGGTCACAGGCAAATAAAACACCGAAATTACTTTATAAACAGACGATCAAAATTGTGGAAAATATGCCATTTTACAAAAGCATACTTTTTTAAGTTAGGAAAATGTCAAGTATCCAAACCTCTGTCTGTTATACAAAATCATCCTCCACTCAGTCAGTGTGTAAACATCAGGAACACCACAGAGAGTAACACGGCCCAGGAGACTGCTGTTCCTCTGCGGAAAAGTGCATTTAGTCAGTCAAATTCAGTCACAGCAGCACAGTTGGATTCCTGTATATATATATATATATATATAATATATATATATATATATATATATATATATATATATATATATATAATTAGAAAAATCTGCACAAAACCCTTCGAATACATCAGTGATGAGCACAATAGCAGTTTTTAAATGCAAATAATTTCCTAATAATAATAATAATAATAATGTTTAAAGAAGTTTAGTGTAAAACGAAAAACTCAGAAACCTTATTCTGCTATTACGGTTTCGAAATAAGAATCATTTTCAAGACTCCACTGACTACATTAGGACACTGTAAAGACTAGCCAGTTTTCAAAACCTGAACTAACTCCATCTGACCGAAGCACACTGCTTTTGAAACGATAGAGTAGCATGACTTTTTATTCAAAGAAATGTATTATTCGCTCCTGAGATTTTTCAAGAAATACAATAACAAGTGAAATGGCTCAACATAATTTATTTTTGTTTCATGTTAAAATGTACAGAGTTCTTTGAAAGTACTTGCTAAGAAAAAAAGAAAAGAAAGAAACAAATAAATGGAAATACATACAAGGACAAAACAGAGAGGAGTGGAAGGTGGACGCTTCCCACCATCACAGAGCGCCCCAGCTCGGCCCTCTCTTTCTCCGGCTACCAGGCTCTCTCTTAGCTTACAACTCACCATGTACAATTACAAAGTATACGAAAAGGTAAGCAATATAAACAGACAGAAATATACTGAGCTCATTTTTACATGCCTCATAGATGTAAGGAAGTTGTCCTATACACGCACAATAACCAAGAAAATAAAGAAAATAACGCTAAGTGACCTTTAGATATCTGTTTTTTCCTTTTGTTTTAAAATAGCATTAATATACTACACAAAGATAGAAAACTCTAGAGATGAGATGGAATGGAAAGGTTAAAGGCATCTTAAATTCACTAAAAGTGAGTTGTAATTTTTTTTAGTTTTGAATTTCTTAATAATTTTACCCCAAGAGTCGAGCTAAAAAATATGCATTGTTTTTTCCTGAAACAGAAGTGAAAAAAATGACAGTACCAATATCCATGTCAGAATTTCTTTTTTTATATTTTAGAAAAAACTTTTTCTCTACAATAAGTCTTCTAAAGTCAAAAAGAGTCAGCTTGTGTCATAAAAGAAAGCTGCCCAGTCTGATAAAATTCAGAAAAACAAAAGCGCACAAATAATATATGAAACGTCAGGTCATTGAGAAAGATTCCTCATATTGACAATGAATACTGGAACATTAAGAAATTCTCTGCCTGTTGCCCTAAAACAGTAACATCTCAGGACATCATGCACTTTAACCTTTATCCCGGGTATGAGTATTCGTCTGTCCATGTGTGCATTGCAGACACGGATCTAATTATTTGTACAACTCCCTCTTGTGGCTAACAGACAACATTTCCACTGCATGATCAGCTGGAGTACGAAGAGCGCTACTTACTGGTGCCACAGTAAGGCCTACTTTAGGAGGCATCGTTAACATCATTGGATGAGCACAGTTCAACGCTAACTGCTCAGCAGATGTACTCCTGTGTGGTTAAACCCTTTTGACCCACCACATTAAGTAGTATGAAATTAAAGACCTTCCCACTATTGACATCTGTGGAGTGTTCGTGAAAAGCGTGTAATAGATTTCACGAGTGTGTGCTGTGAACCAGGTAGTACCAGAATATTTACATTATTCATTTCCATGGACTTCTGTTCAGTCCAGTCTATGGACACGTGGTGGTCATTACTATTTATGTCCGTTAGGGCTCTTACCACTATTAAGTTGTGATATACACCATTCCATTATGGGAAGACACAGATTTACAGACAACTCGGACACCGTGTGCATCCCGACTAGAAGTGCCTCCACGTAAGCTTTCAAGTGGCTATAGAGCTGTGTGTGTGAGCGAATGTATTCATGAGTGAGTATGAGTGAGCGAGCATGAATCACTTTGTCCAGAACAACCACACACATAAAGCATGAGAAGGTCAAACTGAAACACAAGCATTTCAACAGTCATTGAAAAAAAAATGAGAACATTTAAAAAAATAATGTAAATAATAATAATAATAATAGAATATCAAAAAAAAAAAAGAAAGAAAAAGTCCATCTACAATTATTTCGTCTCTTTTCAGGTAAGGCTTCCTATGTCAATTGAACGATTGTGAGCATGATTCAATGTATGTTCATTAGCAACGTAAATGTATTTGCTTCTCAGTTTGAAAAGTTAGGTCCACTTCCCCTTTAGCTGCTTATATGCTTTGCCCCTTCTGTCGCATGTATGGAGTGGCGGACACTTCGGCAGACCAACCCTGTTGGTACAACCGTGGCAGACTGGTTTGACGGACTGAAGGAGCATGACACTTGCCACAATAAAGGTCCATTAGATCATCTCGCATGATCAGCCCATCATCATTTCCCCAGCTCCATCAGCTCAGGCAATTGGGAAATGAACCTAAAAGGAACAGAGCTTGACGACAAAATATTTATAAAGGAAAAGAAATCGTCGCAGTCTCTATGTCCTCTTCCTCCACCAAGCTCACTTATTGTGTTGCCATTTCGCCCAGATTTGGAGGGTGGAAACAAATGGATCAAGTACAGAGATGCAGAGTCTGGTGGGGAATGTCTCTCAGTTCTCTCTGCTAGTTCTCCGGTGCTCATCTGCTCATGTAAGGCGACTGTTTGGGGACGCCAGCGTAGCTGTGGTGTGAGGGGCCCGTGTACATCATGTTTCCATGATGATTGGGCTGCATAGGCTGCTGTGGGTAACCCTGCCCTCCCATCATGCCCATTTGCATTTGCATGGGATACTGGGCTGGCTGGTTCATATAGGGCGGGTTACTGTGGTACCCGCTGTTCATCATGGGCTGCGGCATGCGGTAGCCAGCTGACATGGCAGCATTTAGCTGATTCATGTTCATAGAGTTGTAGGCAGCAGGTGTGGGCATAAGGTTGGTCATCATGCCACGCTGCACCGCTAGAGTGCGTGGGGAGCCTTGCATGGTCACAGCGCCAGAGCTGCGACTGTACAATTGCTGCTGGTGAGGGGAGCCTGCAGGAATTTGAGAGGCTTTGGAACGAATTGAAATGTGGCCTTTGACGGTAGCCATTTGGCCTTGCAACCGCTGCGTATGGGGAGGGGGAGGTAGTCCGATGTTAGCGCCTGTCATGTTGCACTGAATCAA
The DNA here is from genome assembly GCF_016745375.1 of Pimephales promelas. The sequence continues at coordinate 3,141,580 of NW_024121876.1, read as the reverse complement.
GGGAGAGCCCAGATTCATGGAGCCAGAACTCAAATTGGGAGGTGGGGTCATAGTGGGCTGGGCCTGGGGCAAGGGTGGGTGTGGGGAAGAAGCAAGCTGTGCTAAGCCTGGGTTGGATAGCGAAACACTTGTGGCGTATGAGGTGACAGCAGCTGAATGCGAGTAAGACATGGCATGTGGGTCCATGATGGTGTTGGTTAGCTGCTGGAGTTTGGCTAAACTGAAAGTAGCTGAGGGTTGACCGTACCCGCCGGCTCCAAAGTCCTGGCCCATGCGGTCATACAAACTCCTGCCTCCACCACCGCTGCCTGCACTTTCAGGAATCTCCATGATCATGGGTGTTGAAGCGAACCCATTTCCCATGCTGCACTGCGAGAGTGCTTGCTGTTGAGGTGGAGGGGGTGGTGGAGCAGAGGGTGGAGGCTGAGGGTTTTGCTGCTGTTGAGGTGGTTGCGAGACTTTCTTCTGTTGCTGCTGGTTAGCACTTGGAGGCCTTTCGATGACGCAGCCTTGTGGAGACTTTATACCACAGGTTGGAGTGCTGGCAGAAGGGGGAGGAGGTGGGGGTGGAGGTTGTGGGACGCCACTACCACTGTTGGCTCCAGGTCCATTAGTTGGTCCAGGACCTGCTTGCTGGATAAGGCTACAGCTCCCCATGGTGATCTGAGAGCCAACACCCGTGCTAGAGGATGTTAGCCCAGGAGTTGAGACGAAGGAGCAGCTGTTGCCTTGCGAAGATGATGACGATGGTGTGGTTGAACTTGAGGATGAGGATGACGAAGAGGAAGCAGCCACTGCTGCTGCAGCAGCTGCAGACATGCCACCTCCATTACTTCCATTTCCTCCTCCGTTACCTCCACCACCCATGGTTGAGTCATAGCTGCTCGGATTGTCATAGTTTTCGGTGGTGCTTTCAATGCTGCCAAGGTCACTGAAGCCACTGTCCACCACTTGCTGTGAATGATCAGAAACTGATGGCACATCCATCATGGGGGAGGTTTCCATGTTTTGCAGTGAGGGAGCAGATAGAGAGCTGGGATGTTCTGGTGTTATTTGGGTATACCCTCCGCCTGTTCCCCCTCCAGTTCCTGTGGGACCAGGCACCCCTGGTCCAGGGTCCATAGGACCAGGAGTCATTCCAGGGCTGTTGACTGAACGGACAGACTGGTTTGGTAACGTGGGCATTGGTGGGTTGGGCATGGGACTGTGCTGGGAGGCTCCACACTCCTCCACCAGGGCTAGTGTTTCCTCCTCTCCCTCACCGTGACTATAGCTCTGGAGGGTTCGACAGGCAGCTAGCGTCTCCTCACAGTCCTGGTAGGCTCCATGGGGCTCTGCATCCTCCTCCTGAGCCTCACCTTGCGTAAGTGACTGGACAGCTTGCACAGTTTCTAGATCCAGCTCACTGCTGTGGTGATGCGTGTGTTGCTGGTGGCTCAGGTCGTCTTTGAAGTCAGGATGCTGGTGTGAGTGCTCGGTCCCCATCATGAGCACGGACTTATCCTCGACGTGTAAAGGCTGCATGTCCAGAGGTTCAGAGGGGACTGCAATGGTGGTTACTGTCTCTACAGCTGCCGCGGCTGCTGCAGATTCCTCCTGCTCTCGTCGTCGGCGTTCATCTGTATCAGCAGAGCTAGTCTTCACCTCTTGTACCTCCTCTGCATCCGCCTCCTCGTCCTCGCCCTCCTCCCGTTTGCTGACATAATCCCGTGTCACGTTGACCTGCATGTCTAAAAAACCCTCACTACTCTGGGGTTCTTCTTTCACAGGGGGAGAGCGAGCAGGCGACGATGGTTCCTCCTCTTCATCATCCTCTGGCTCCTCTACATCATCCTCAGAGTCTTGGCCCTTCTTCCTTTTACTGCTACTGCTGCAGTCACTTTTCTCTTCAAGTCGACCGTCGCCTTCATCATCTGCATCATGATCATCACTACGTCGGCTTCCTGAACCTGGTGTAGTTGCTGTTCTCCGCTTAACCCCATTATCGCAATCTTCATCATCCTGCTCTTCATCCTCTGCAGCTGCGTTAGCTCTTGGCTGAGAGACCCTGGCGCTGGAAGACTGTGGCATGGTACGAGACGTTGGACAGCTGATCTTCTCCACTGCCCATGGTCTGTCATCCTCTTCATCATCATCTTCTGGCTCAGACAGAGGAGAAGGTTTAGGTACAGGGGGAGGGAGGTTGGAATTTTTTGGTGGCCGACCTCGCCTTTTGGGTTTAGATGGCTCTCTAAAGCTCTGAAGAAAATCATCCTCCTCTTCAGAATCTTTCTGCTTATCAGGATTGAGGTCAGATATTATGGCTCTGGCTGTCCTCTTACAGGTCTTGTCCTCCAATGTTGAATTATCTAGCTGCTTCTGCTGAGCTAATCGGCTTTGCTCAAATTCCTGTCTCGCTGCTTCCTCCTGGGCCCGCTGAAGGTAATAGCTGCGAGGCTTTCTGCCAGGCTTCATTTTGATCTTTGGGGGTGGTGGGTCCTCTGAGGATGGAACTGCCAGACTAGTGTCAGCTGTCTGACCGGCTCCACTACCAGGTTTCCTGCCTGGGCGTTTCTTCCAGTGGAGTGGCTTGCGACTCTTGCCCTTAGGCCAGCCTTTCTTCTTTTTTACTGGGACCTCAGGCATCTCAGTTGTTGCCCCTGTTCTCTGTGTGGCCTCTGAAGTTTCAGGTCTTCTCAGGACATCAATTGGCTTCAGCACAGGAGTGGGATCTGAAAAACAAAAAAAGGTAACCTTTTTTTAATATTTGTTTTTTTAAATCACACACTGGCAAACACAAATATTACACAAAACTTTCAAGAATGCACAAATAATAACCCCAGCAGGAGTCCTTTGTTGTACTAACCATCTTCCTCCGATTCAGTCAGATTCCCTCTGTTGATACTTTTAAGGGATGGTCCCATGTGTTTGCGGGCTGCTGTGTAGCGTCGGAGAGGGTTGCCAAATGGAGTTTCCTCTTCTAGTCTGGGCATGGGCCTTTCAGAATCTGAATCCACAAATGGCTCATCCAGAACTTCAGTAGTTTCCGAAATGGTTTCTGTAACTACACTGCTGTGGGGATGGCTGCGCTGACGTGCACGTCGCTTTCGAAAGGACTTCTGAGACTACAGGAGCAAAAAAAAAAGAAAAAGAAAAAAAATTCTTTATTATCCACAGCATCTTATGTTCAAAATAATAAAACAAGTTTTATAGACTGACGTGCTTATTTTTAAGGTCTATGTTATAGGGACACTCCACCCATTTGCATTAAGATTTCCATTGTTAGAAAAATAGTCATACTATTGAATGGTCGTGCAACACTCTCTCATTTTCCCCTGAGACAAGAGAAATCCACTATTTACCTTTTTCACTTCCTCCTACAATGACGCAAAAAAGGCATTTTAAGTCATTGTAGGAGGAAGTGTAAGAGGGGGGATTTCTGTAAAGACTACAAGCACTAGTTTCCACCCTTTCAAACTCGCCCATAGGGGGTTGGACCAAAAGCCCTAACAGACCAATCACAGATCAGTGCCAGTGCGTTTGATTTCACCGGCAGAAACTTTTTGAAAGTATGGACGAAGGTACTGAATATGCAGACAGATGCATTATGGATAGGGTTGGGTACCGAAACGCGGTGCCAATAGGGAACCGGTTCCTACAAAAACGAAGAAGAACGAAAGACCGAATAAGAACGAAAATTTCGGTGCCCGAGTCTCTGTGTCATGAGGCGCACACACGCACTATCTGGTTTGGAGCACAGTCTGATCTGTCTCGCATGTCCGCCCTTGCTCACTCGCTCTAGATTCCGGGAGATTTTAACTAATTTGCAGGCATCAATATGCCAATACCATTATCAATATGCGGGAAATCAATTATCTGATTATTGTCTACAATCCACAAGCACTAAAAAGTAATTTTCTGCCTATTATTGGCCAAGAAGGACCCAAATTAGAAATTTATGATACTTTTCTACTACATATATGACCCACTTTCAATACATATTCATGTCTCCACCGGTGGAATTAGCCTTTAAAGATGAACTGAACTGAAAAAAATCGACGATGAAAACGTGTTGTTTATGACAATTAAAAGTAAATTACACTAAACATTTTAATAAAAAATAGTAATATAGCTTTTTATAAGCAACGCAAAATTGCGCTTGTTAGCGCTGGCAATTTCGATGACGTCACTGGCATGGTAGGACCCACGGAGCTCTATAAACAACAGCTGCAGGTCCCATATACACAGACGAAAATGAACACTTTTAACGGCATGGATTACGCATTTGAGCCCGCGAGGGACAGGCCGGTAGTGTCTGACTACCACCACATGGAGGACGATCAGTTTTAGGCTTCACTTACAGTACAGGATCGTTTGGGGAGAAGTGACTGTGGGCGCGAGCGCTGTGGAGTATGCATACTGCACAGGAGTCGATCTTTTGCAGAGAGGTCAACCTGGAACATTTATTGATCTGCGAAAAAAGGAATCACCGTCGTGCACCGTTCATTTCGGATGCTGTTCGGTGAGAGAAACGTGTTGGAGGAGGCTATGCTGTCTCTAATGGATGTCCGAGCTGAGACGCGAGCGCCCCATCAGTAGCAGAGTATTTTACGAATAGGCGACTAGGCTGGGCTAACTTGTTACACTTTTCTCAGACTGTTTAGATTAACAGCGTACTGGCAGTTCATTCTATGTGCGAGGGTGCATTTAGAAAGGAGAATCCCATCCTTTACCGTGAACTATACATCAGGAATCTTTTCCCCTCAGCTGAATATCAAGGATTCGTGTAACGTTAACGTGATGTGTTGAACTTGTAACTTGTGTAGCTAAATAAAACATTTAATGCAGACATTGTCAGACGTTTCATGTACTCATTGACGAAAGTACATATCTCTAGATAGTAGGGGTGGCACGGTACATGAAAAAACACCCGAACCGTTCGGTTCGCTTGTCTCGGTTCGGAGCGTGTGTGCGTCTCACGGTTCGACACATGCGCAATGTAACCTCGTGCCCGTATGTGACGTGTGTTTTCTTTTCGCGCGACATAAACTTGTTCGACTTGGACCGGCGCTGTACAGAGCGATCGGTGAATAACATCAAACTAGCGCGAGTCGGCTCCGTATGCATTCATCACTTTCGCGGTATTTGATGTCATTACCGATCACTCTGTGCAGCGCCGGTTCAAGTTAGTAAACAAGCCGGTAAAAGTGGAGTATGGAGCGCTGCAGGTCACGGCACGCGGAGAAATGGCAAGTGGGAGAGATGAGGGAGTTGGAGGACGCGCCAGCGTCGTATAAGTCTATGGTATAAGTCCAGTGTGTGGGAACATTTTGGATTTCATGTTATGATATTTTAATATAACGCTACAGTGACACTTTATGTTTAGATAAGAGCTTCAGTCATATTGTACGTTTCCAAATCCTGCACTTTAATTTTAAGTGGAAAAAAGTACCCTCACATTTTGGGAATAGAAGCATTGTTGATACTGTTTTTGTGTTGAGGTTGAACTTAAATTTCACTTTATGTTTATGGCCTTTGCTATTGCTATAGCTTAATTATCTATAGGCAATGAGGTTTCATGTATATTGACATTTAAAAGACAGTGTTTTAAGAGTTGCTCTCTTTTTCTTTTAAAAGATAGAATTTTGGTAAGAGCTACAAAAGTTAGCAGTTGATGCATGAAAGTTAATTTCTTTGTGTAAATAAGATTTATGTGTTAAAAATGCACAAGTTCTTGTAGAGATTGTGATACACATTCTCCTTTTTTTGCCAAATAAACAAAAAGCATGTCAATTTCTTCTCTCTTGCTGTATCTAAATCTCACCTAGCTTTCCTCTGAGATAGTCCCAAAATGTGCTTAAAGTCAAAGAGTCAAATTCAGTTTGTGCATGATTGCATGAATATAATATATATTTTTTTAATACTGTATCCTAAAGTGTGGATAATTAAGCTATATATCACATGCTGAAGTACATTTCTGGAGTGTTAAGATTAAAAGAAAAAATAACAAGAACCTTACAGAACCGAAAACCGTGACCCTAAAACCGTGATACAAACCGAACCGTGGGTTTTGTGAACCGTGCCACCCCTACTAGATAGTGTGTCGCTAAAAATTCTGTTTCTTCAGCCATGTCAGCGCGCCTCAGACTGTTTACAAGCTACGGCTGTTCTGCTGGTGCGGGTAGGCAGCGGAGTGGCTTACCATGCCAGTGACGTAGTCGAATGTTGAAATCAAACATGGCGGCGCCCGTGTAACAAAAACAACACTTTCAATGTACCATTTTATCCCTTTTAACAAATTCTGCCATTTTAAAAATTGTACAAATGATAATTAATACAATATATCTGTTATGTCACCTTTTTTCAAATTTCAGTTCAGTTCATCTTTAAATAAACATGCCATGCAAAAGAAAATACATTCATGGACCTATATTGGACATACCTTGCATTTAAGCCCTAATGTGGGCTTAGTGAGGAGAGGTGGCGAACGAGCTCTTAACTCATCCTCATCCTCATCATCTTCATCCTCATCATCTTCATCCTCATCATCGTCGTCATCCTCATCATCACTGCTCTCACTGATAAAGGCCGGACAGACTGGTGTGGGTTCACTCAGTCTTGTGGAATGGGGCAACAATGGCAGGTCATCTTCAGGCCCCTCACTGAGCCTGCGTTTTGGGCCGCGCTTTTTCCGTGGAGGTCGCCCTCTGCTGCGTGGGGGTGGAACTGCAGGGTGCCTGGAAGCCTCCAAGGGACAGGCTGATGTAGAGTCAGGCTCATTTTCTAAGCCCAGGAGCATTGACGATGTTGTTGTCACTTTATTAATGGCAGTTCTTTCATCATCCTCATCTTCATCATCATCCTCATCATCATCATCCTCCTCCTCCTCATCATCATCATCATCATCCTCTGGGGGCCTTAGTTTACGGGGTCGACCAGGCCCTGGACGTGGTGCATCCTTCACCTTGCCCCATAACCAGTTTTTGGGAGGGCGCCCAGGTCCCCTGCGTTCCCCATTAGCCGTAAGAAAAAGGGAAGACCGTTCAGGACTGAGAACATTGTTGCAAACAGAAGAGGACTGTGGAGGGCTTTGGTTTTTGGGCAATGCTGTGAAGCACTTTTTATCATCCTCCTTGTCTTGTTCTCCTTTCATATGCCAGGTGAGTGGGGAACTCTTGTGGCTGGGTTTGATCTATACAAGAGATAAGGTGCACATAACATAAGTTCAGCTTCAGAATGTACTGGTACACATCACAAATATTCCATACTTCATCTAATGAACCTTGAATACAAGTTAGGATGCTTACCTCTTTAAATCCCTCTCCTTCTTCCTCCTCCTCCTCCTCATCTCCTTCTCCTTCAGATGCTACTGTGTTGGTGACGATAACAGGTGTCCAGCGCAAGCAGTCTGGATCAACTTCCAGGAGTCGAGGTTTGGCCTTCAATCGGGCCATGTGAGTGGCCACCAGCTTCTCTCGCCGCAGAATAATCACCCTATAATAGGAAAGGAAATCAAAATGAGGAGACTATAAAGAGAGCTAAAAATGTAACATACACCACTGCTCAATTTTTGGGCCAATAAGCGTTCAAGAAGAACATCAAAGGTGCATTTATTTAGTTTTAAAAAAATTAAATATTATGGTAAAATATTACAACTTAAATAACATTTTTTACTTTAATTATTTTAAAATGTAATTTATTCCTCCAAATGTTAAGCAATCATTACTCCAGTCTTTGGTATCAAATGACCTACCAGTAATCACTCTAAAATGCTGATTCTGGAAACATTAATTATTAATACTAAAAACAGCTGTGTAGCTTAATATTTTGATGGAAAACATGATGCTTTAAGGATTCTTTGAAACCCATTTACTTAAAATAAAAATATTCTGTAACAAATGTCTTTACCGTCACTTTTGACCAATTTAGTGCATTTTTGCTGAATTAAACTATTACTTTGTTTTCCTTGTTAGCACAAAATCACGTTAATCATGTATGCTGAAGACGAAGCACTGTGCACATTTTGGAATGCAAATGTTTTAGGCTGAAACATGAGAATTAATCTGCGACAGCTAAGAAACAGATCTTGCATTATAGTTCTCTGCTTCAGCTTGCAAAGAAAAGGTAAGACATTAAATCAGACATTATAGTGTGCGAACGTCTCTCTCACCGATCCCCTCTCTGTTCCAGCATATTAAGACTAAGCAGGGTGGCTGTGATATCCTGAGGACAAATGCCAGTGACTTTGCTGAGTTTGCGGATGTTGAGCTGTCGATCTCTGATCTCGTGTAGGCACTCCAGCACCACACTACGCCAATATGCCATGTAGGATAGACGGCCAAGGTCTGACAACGGCTTCTCTGGTGATCCTGGCTGGCCTTCCCTCTTGGACAGAAGGTAACCTGCAGAGAGAGCCATAACGGTTTATCCTTTGCATCTAATGATACCATCTAAAGGAGTATAATTGTCAAATATTTTCTTTACTTAAATAACAAAAAAATACAACCACAGACTGAGGGAAGAGAAGAAAGATAATGCAGAGGACTTACTGAAGTCAATGAGGAATCGCCCATATCCCCTGCGCTGATATTGTGGAAGAATCATTATGCAGGAAACATTATATTTTTGTTGACAATGCTTCTCCTAGGGATAAAAAAAAAGACATTTAAAATAAGTATAAAATGAAAGAAAATTTAACAAACATACCACACAAAATATTTGTTAGGCAAGATCTTACTAACGTTTACACCTTGCATTATGAGCCATATACTGTTGTGTTTTAAAACCTGTTTATTAAATAAACTCACTGTAAACATCTTTTCCAGGAGCATAACCCACAAGTAAACAGACTATTTTCTATAATAAAGCCAATAATGTGCAAAAAACATGCTGAATAATGAAGCCAAACAACATCATTATCTGACTTTAGAGAATGTAAAAGTAACTGAATTAATGTGAGTGAAATGATTTGCTCACCTTTGAAAAGTATCCTACGAGATGGCAGCCTTTACTGTCATTCTGTGTGAGTACATAGAAGAGGAAGGGCTCCACGTCATAGTACAGCGTCTTATGGTCCAGGAAGAGTTTGGCCAGCAGGCACAGATTCTGACAGTATATTGTGCTGACATTTCCATCCACCTGGAGTGGAGAAAAGTTTTTCAGACTTTGGTCAACTTACTGTGTCCTAACTAAATATGATGCTATAAACTAACAATGTGCAGACACGGTTACACTAACAATTAGCGCTCAATCATAAGAGCATAATTCCAGTAAGATTCTCAATTTCTAAATACTAAATCAACATTTTGAAACAAGTCAGACTGGCACAAAACGTGTTCCAAATTAACAGAGGCTATGACAAATTGCACAGCTCCTGTTTTTCCTATCGGCTGAATAACAACCATTTTAGCTTTTTGCAGTGCTGCCACCACAGGTATGCAGCTGAGTCAGGACCAGACCAGGAAACCTGAGCCTCTAAAACCAACTGACCAAACAAGAAGGCAAGCAGTAACACACCCAACACCAAGTGTTGATTAATGTGGAACATACAGGCAGGGCAGACAGCAGCAGAATAAAGTTGTCAGTCCAGTTTAAGTGCACTAAACATGATTACATTCACACATACTTTAGTTATTAACAAAAAACAACTGCATTGTATAACCATATAACACACTCCTGAAATATTCAGGTTCCCACGTTTGCTGTGAATGGAATAGCAATAAAGGACTAGTTATGAAACGTCATACAATATTGCAGCCACTCACTTTGGTTACAGGGGTAATTGACCGCTATCAATAGAATGATATGGATATCGGCAGAGTTTTTAAACTCTGTTCATGTTACAACGCAACCATGTAAGCGCTGTTAATTCTGGCCAGACAGCACTGATTTAGACAACACCGATACAGATCTGTATGTCTTGTATACACCTAAATGTTCTTTTATAGAAACACAATGGCTGTGGTAAATCACCATAGTGATTCTGAAACAATGAGCGCTTACCACTCTTCATTTATTACCCTGCTGTGCGGCACCATTGCAACACCTCGTAAGGGCAGGAAGTGGGCGGATGTTGTTGCCTGAGCCAGTGTTGGAGTGTGCGTGTCTATCAGTGTAAATGAGATTTCCTTTGTTGGCTCAGCACGTTAAAAAAAAACACGTGCAGGTGCATGACTAGTATTGAAAAGCATATGTCTGTGCTGCCCAGGTGTGCATAAACAAAGAGTTGTATGTGCGAGTGTCTGTGTGCATTTGTGGTTTATATCCGGAGTGGAGATTTCTTTCTCACCTCAAAAACGGAGACGTCGTCTTTCCTGTAGATCTCGTTGGCAGGCGGGTGGAACCAGCTGCACTTTCGCATGTGCTGGTAGAGAATGCTGCGGCTCTTCATATAGCGTAGACAGAACTCACAGAGGTAAAGCTTAGGGAGCCTGTCAAATCGAAACAATCACACATCAGATACACCCCTCGTGCAAGCATTTAAATAAAATCAAAACAACAAGAGGTTAAAAAGTTTGACACTAATATGGTCTCGTAGAGTCACTGTAATAGAGTCAAAATATACATATACGCATACATCAAACCACACTATTATACTATTTATTCATATAAATGTACTTTGTATATTTTCATTTTAGTTTAAGTTTTAGTAATTTTGTCATGCGACTTTTGTTTTATTAACTCTAGTACTTTATACTTTGTATTTCAGCTTTATTTTTTAATAGTTTTAGTTACCAATAACAACACAGCTAAATTGCCCAATATTAAAATAATATTGGAAATAAGAAAATGTGATCATCCAAAGTTGCTTGTCGGTTTGGATCATGACAAGAAAATACCAATCCATAAAAAGTATGTCAACCAGCAGAGTCTATTGGTGTTGATAGTGATAAATAGCCACATATAATCCAATAAATCAAAATAAATATAATTCTAAATATGCATTTTTAAAACAAAAAAAGATTAACATGTTGAAGCTGCATTAAACATCATAATCGGATAATTATTTTTTCATGATGATTATGGCACATGTTGTTGGTTACCTGCTGTACTCCTGTGGGTATGGAGAGGAGTACCACGTCTGTATTTCATACTTCCCAAACTCAATAACTGATGGGCATCGCATCTGGGGGTCCGGTGGACCAGTCACTCCGACTTTCTATAACAGTTCAAGAACAAGAAAGTTAAGAAAAAGATACCAGTGGGCACAAACAATTTAGAGACTACTAGGCCACTATGGCATTGGCACCCAGAGCGTCCTGCCACACACAGAAGAGAACAAAGTCACTCTTTTACACAAGAAATGTGTCAAGGCTCTGACTTTTATTCTAATAATCAAGAACAGTTTTTCACAAGCATACAGCTCCCAACTAAAGCCAACAAGGTTATTATTATTATTATCAGCTCTTATCTGCAGACCAACTGGAAATTGAGAGCATCTGCCACTCACCAGCCTGCTGACACTCAGTAGTGATCACACACTTTTCTGCTCTGCATCTCAAGAACATATGCAATCCATTTATTCCATATACAAATAAGGGGTAAATCAGCTTGTTGAACCACCGTTCAGATCATGTCATGTTGGTTTTGAAAAAATGTGTATGAATTGTATCGTTTCTGTTAGAATAAGTTACTAACAAAAGAAACTAACAAAACACAAATGCAAACAATCAAAAGTAAATACAAATATGACCAGGTCTATACTTTATGTATAACAAGTTCTACTAGCAATCAAGTTGCACACGAATCAATGCAAATCTTCATGGTCACATTTAGATTTACTGAATAAAAGAGTTGACCCATGTATCCTTGTTTTGTAATAAATAAGGTTGTGACACCCAATATTTTATATTCCAGTGAAATTGAACAATTCCATTTTCGATACCACAGCTAAAACGCCAAACTAATATACATTTCAATGATTATTAAATACAGGTAAACAGTCATTAATTAAAAAAAGAAGAAATAATTAAACTACAAGCAATTGCACAAATAAATCAAGAACAGAACAAATATGAAATAATCAGTGCGTTTAAAGTTTTTCAGGTAGGTCCATCATCAGTAGTTTTCAGGTCCAGAAATGTAATAAAGTTATCAAAATGTTATATTCAAAAAGTTATATTCAGTGAAGAGCAGGGAGTAATTTCCTTTTGTTTGTTTGACAGGAATATTAGGCTGCTGTCACTTTAAGATTAATGCAGAGATCTAATAATGACACAGTCCATTTAATGCAGAAAAATGCAGTCCATTTACATGCGTTCATTCTCGACTGCTTAAGCCAAAATCAAACTCCGTTTACTTGGATACTCGCAAAGGCGGGCATTTTGAGATAAATTTGCGTGAACTTGTCCATTTAGTGTGCAAGCAGACGTGAAAGAATTCATTTCATTATTTGCACACTGTCTTGAGACGCGCAGCTGTGCGCTTCGGGTGAGTGCACACAATTCCAATTTATTTATAAAGCACATAATAACAAAGTTCACCGTAGTGCTACACAAACAAAATATGTATAATATATAAATAATATATTGTTATTAAAACATACATTATTATATATGTATAATATATAAAAATCAATATCAAATTGACCAAATTAAAAAAAGAAACATTAATTGAAAATAAAAAATTGTGAAGACCACATAAAAAATAAATAAAAATGAAAAACACTATTAATTGCAATTTTTTTTTTCCATACCCAGCCCTAGTTTTTAATAGATAATAAATATTTGCAGTGCATATGGTCTAAATGTAATAAAGCAAACAAATTCAGTTTTATTGTCAAACTACAGCATGGTATTCTTTCTTTCTGTCTGCTCAACACAAGCGTGCTGGTTCTTTCTGATGCAGTGTGTGCAAATATGATTGTCTCTTTCTGGGTTAGTGTGTGTTTTCTTCGACTGATGGCCTCAGGCAGTCAGAGTGGCTGCTTCTGCTGGGAGCTTCAAATCTCTCACACACACACAAATCAGCCAATCAGTCTACACATGTGCATTTGTGTTTGTGTGTGTATCATTGAAAGAGGCACCAGCTGTCAAGATAATGGAAACTCCAAATCCCCCACATTACATTCTGCAGAGATAAAGGCCTTGACAGCTTCCAAGTCTGCACTAATATAGCAAAAGAATATTCAGTGTCTGCAAACAAGCAGTGGGCACCCCAACCATCAAACATACGATTTGTAGACAAGATCCGGTTTGATTTTTATTGAGGGCTGTCAAAGTTTACACATATATGGATTTAATTAAAAGATGTTGTTGTTTTAAAACGTCATGAATGCATTTTTTTTTTTTGCAACAGTTTCATTCTGTTCTGTGTGATTTCATAAAACTGAGCTGCACACACAGTCTCTAGAGGAGCACATTTCTCAGTAAACGGAGAAAGACATTCTTTACAAATTATTTATTAAATTCAGATGGGAGAGTAATTTGCATTTATAAGACTAAATTGTATGATTTTTCCCCCCTCCCTTTCGTACCTGTAGTGCCAGTTCCTGAATATGCCTGAAGAGCTCCACGTCATTCTCAGTTAGATTTTCATGTCCTGGCAGCTTGTCTTCATCCTCCCGCCAGTTGTCTCCACACTCCTGATTGTCTGTGATCCAAACAGATACCAAGACAGTTGAGATTGAGTGTGCAAAAAATGACATAACATTATTTATAATAAGTAGGGCTGGGCAACGATTAATCGTGATTAATCGCATCCAAAATAAAAGTTTGTGTTTACATAATATATGTGTGTGTAGTGTGTATAATTATTTTGTATATATAAATACACACACACACATGCATGTATTTATTTAAGAAAAATGTGTTATTAATATATCAAATATTTATATTTATACACACTATTATTTTTGTATAAAAATATATATTAAAACTATACATGCATGTGTGTGTATTTATATATACAAAATAATTATACACACTTCACACACACGTCATATGTTATTATATCAAACTGAATTAATCTTTTTCCGAATCAATTCGTTCATTTCGTTCGTTGAAAGAACCAAATGACACGAAAAAAGATTCATTCATTTTGATAAACGAGTTCGAACAGGAGAGTCACGAACACGCATCACAGAACAGAGCAGCTAATAAAACTTAAACTTTTTTTCTTTTTTTTTAAATGACCGATCATTTCGCTTGAAAAGACCCCTATTCATCATCTGAAATCATTTAAAGCCCTTTGAACAATTTGCAATTTGCACTGAAACTGTCTTTTGGACCTTGACCCATTTGGTTACCAGTAAAGTCCATTATATGGAGAAAAATCCTGGAATGTTTTCATCAAAAACCTTAATTTCTTTTCGACTGAAGAAAGAAAGACATGGATATCTTGGATTACATGGGGGTGAGTAAATTATCAGTAAAAGCTTTTTTAAAAGTGAACTACTCCTTTAAGTATAAAAAGTGCAAAACTTTGACAAGTGATTTCTTGAAGATTTGATATTTTATAAAAGTGACTGTATTGTGTGTAAATATAATTTCAAAAGCACAATGTGTGGGAAAAAAAAAATTGTATTGTAGCATTTCATGTAAAAGCGTCCCACTTTTGATTTTCATCTGCCGTTTGATGTTTCTCATATGCAACAGAAATGGCAGCTCTTATCAGTTGGACAACACCAGTGCAACCTCTAAAAAAACTTAGTCAAACAGGCAATACAAAATGTTGCAAAATGTGACCCTTTGGTTGCAGTCTAGAGCCCTGCATTGTGCAACTGTTTTCAACATTGATGATAATAATATGCACCAAATCAGCATATCAGAATGATTTCTGAAGAATCATGTGAAGGCTGGCATGATGGCTACTGAAAATTCAGCTTTGCCATCACATTATGGATATTTAAAGAATAAAAAACTGACCTATCTCACCTCCTGTCCTGTCATCATGCTCGCCCTTGCGATTACTCTTCTTGCGTATTCGATATTGCTGGGAATAGTCCACCACTTCAGCACGAGCTTTCCTCCCATCCGGGGATGGCGTGAAGAACTTGCTGAGAGCGTCAATCAGACCCTTTGTTTTCTTGTTAAAACGCAGGCCACCATGCCCAGAATCTTCTTCTCTGAGAGAGAACAGCATGCGATCGTCACCAGGGTAACCTTCGCATGAGGAGCTCGAGGAAGAGTGTGGGGAGGAGGAGCCTTGTGAACACCGATCCACCCCTCCGGTGCCCCGCCTTCTCCTGCCACGCCCACCACCTCGAAGCTTCTTAAAAGGTCGGCCCGGTCTAAGAACAAGAAAGCTTGTAGTAGTCTTATGAAAACTTCTGCAAATAATTTCAACATAGTTCTGCAATAATGGTCATAAAGAGAATCAAACGGTTTAATATACCTGCCCTTTGGTCGCCCCAGTGGTGCATTGTATCGCCGTTTGATTTGTGCTGCTTTTTCATGTAAGAGCTTTCTTCCCTTTTTTCTTGGCCGACAGATCTGACAGATCCACATGCCTGCGGAGCAGCAATCAAGAATCACTACTTGGATGTATAATTAGAAAGAAAACTCATTTTTGTGTGAAGGAATTCATCAACACGATATGCAGTTAATAGAGGGATTGTTAAATTAAACATATGAGCCTTAGACACAAATCCACTGATTACACTGTAGTAGAAACAGCCTGCATTTGAGTGTGTGGGCACTCACCTTTTGGCATTCGCATCAGTGGGGGGTCACAACACTCCATGTGGAAACCTCGGTCACAGGAGTCACAGAACAACATGTTATCCTGTAGAATAAAAATGCACACAGACAACGACCCCAATTATGAATTTTTGCCATTTTGAATGCTAGGAGTTTGTGACTTTGTGACTTTTCTTTTGAGATCTTCAGTTAAAGAGATGTGATAAGGAATGCAAAACCATGATTAAGTAATAAAAAACGTAAATTTAAATTTAAACCAAGGCAAGCTTCATGTAAACATTACACAAGAAATTACACCAGAAATCTGTGGTATCAGGACACAATTTTGACAGTGTAGTGTGTCCCAATACTGACTCACTGTTGTACTACACTAGGAATGCACGGTATGACGATATGCATCTTAGTGTATAAAAGGGCTATAATTGAAGATTTTGCTATAATGTGTACTGCGTATTGACACTTTAGAGCGATTAAACGTATAAATGAGCCAAAGAGCAGGACTTTCTTGATGTTAAAAGTGCAATATACCGTGATAAAGAACTCAATGCAGTGCTTGCGCTGACTGACACACATTTAAGCATTGGAATGCAATTTCAGTTCTTTTTCAGGTCTTATTGCACTTGAAAGGTCGAATACACACACAATTGTCAAAATGCTCATCGTAAGGAGTGTTCATGTAAACACAATCAGTTATTTCTCAAATGAAAGGAAACAGTTGGATACAAGTTAAATATGTATCAGTATATAGATATGTGCGTTCTGTCTTAAAGTGACAGCAGCATAATATACCTGCTGCCCTCCGTCATTAATGTTAATCAAACACAGAGAAAATAACTTCCAGAAGTATAAATCAGCCTTTAAGATTTCAAAAGCTGTTCCATTTGAACATTCTATTCTGCTAAAGAATACTGAAAAAGCCCAGTTTCTATACAAATATTCGATATAATAATAAAAAAATTCAGCTCAAAATCATTATTAGATCAAATAAATGCGTTTAATCTTTTTAACCTTTTGAACAGAAGCGTAAATGAGGAGGATGCAGCCTAAACATGCTCTGGCAGCAACAATGAGAAAGACCCTAGAAAAAACCTACTGCATTTTTTCCTTGGTCCTGGCAGCTGCTGCAGGTCTTGCACTCAATACATTGCCACCACAGAGCTTTGACCCGCGCTGTGAGCTCCGGAGAGAACTTCAGACAGGATGGGTGCCCTGAGAAGATAGATTGAAACAACATTAAATAACCTGGAATTAGCCTCATCCCCATAAAAAGACAGACAGTGCCATTCATGCTTTCTACTCTTATCTTGAACCATAATTATTTTTACCTACTTTAACATGTTTTATACAATACATAGATATGTACTGAAATTGGTTAACATACTAGGGCTGTCGCGATAACCGCAATATTGCAGTACCGCGCTTCTGACAAGTAAACCGCAGAGGATTGCACGTAACCGCAGCAACCGCGATATTCACGTTTTTTATAAGGCTTGTTTTGAACTTCATGCATGTGTATTGAATGTTAAACAAGTTCATAATGATAACAACAAGACTGTTTATCTTGGTGATGTGTAGCCTACAGAGGCTTCACACAGACAGTGAATGAGAGAGATCTGCAGAGCGCGTGCGATTACCTGCGTCTGTCTTTGAAGTCGTGAAAAGGTTGCCGTGTCAAAGGAAAGTGAAATATTTGTCGTATCATCATTTTAAGCTTCACGTCACGGTATTTTCCACAAATGCGCGTCAGCAGCAGCGCTGGTCAGCATCCCACAGCGCGAGGAAGCCGCAGAAAATAATATCACAGTCACGCATTGAATCAATGCCATATTGGTCTCTAATAAGTAAAGCATCAGCTTCCGCTGTACTCATGCGACGCATTGCTGATCAGCTGAGCCTTGAAAAGTGGAACTCAAAGTTAAAAATAATTAACATCTTGTTTCATTACATCTCTTTTAACGAATCAGCTTCTTTGAACGTGTTCGTTGAATGAACGGTTCAAAGTCCGTTGTCATAACAATATGCGCGCTGAGTGAAAGCCTTTCAATCATGCTTTCAACGCGCATATAGACGCTGTTTAGTTTCGGTTATTGGTTAAATGACCTCCTTTTTGTCCACATCGTAAACTTTATTTATATAGCAACAAATACTTAAATTAAATAAATAAATAAATTGCGGTAATACCGCGCTATTGAGCCACTCAACATTAACGCAAGGGAAATTCCATAACCGCGACAGCCCTATAACATACCAACATAATATTAGAGGTCAACCGATATAGGATTTTGTTTATACGACAATATTGTGTTTAAAGAAAGGCAAAAAACAGATCATTGTGCCAATACGAATTAATGTGATATGGAATGTGAAAACATACGTTTTGCAATACCCCAAATTTAAGACCTTTTTAAACTTAAAAAAAAAACTGAATACAAGAAGAATACTCTGTATTTTAAAATATAATACAATTATATATTTTTTCGTTTTTTAGTAGATGCCTTTGTCTACTTCCAGCATACTTGGTGTTTTTAATATTTCAAAATAAAATAATATAATATAATTGTTCTAGGGATGATTCTTTGCCAAAACTGAAAGAGGAAACCAAGGCTGAAAACACTAAATCACCGAAAGAAATTATGCCAATTATTAATACCATTGCATTTATGGCTATGATATGACTGTGTACTAACTTTACTAAAATCAAGGCAGTGCAATTGCATAAATTAATATTAAAGTTTAAAAGAACAAATGGCCTACGAAAGGTTTTAAAATTAAAAGTTCTCATAAAAACAACATGCCTTTAGGTCAAGTGCATTTAAAAATTTTCTCTGTAAGACTACTACAAAAAAAGTGCGTTCAGAACAAGTGCACCTGCTTAAAGATATAATATTTTCTCTGTAGGCCTTCAACATAATAAGTGTATCAAAACAAAGACTGCCATAGCCAATGTGTTATCTGTAGAACATTAACAACAAATGCACCAAGAATTGCAGATGTGCAATAATAAATAATAAATATTTAAACATTAGACATGTCCATTCTACTTCTTGAGGTATTCTTGATGAAGAGAAGCTTCTCTGCTTTATTACTTGAATAAGAACATTCAACTTGGGCATCAGACGTGAATTTGCGTCAAACGCGTGAATGCACGCATAACGCGCCAGACGCTCAATTCGAGTCACATGCATGACCTCTAGACATGCGTAAACGCGTCTTTACATTGACTTAACATTGAAATCATTCGCAACAGGCACTCTATGTGAAATATGTCCATACCGCAGACATGTTGCTTCCGCCAAGCACGTGCAGGACACGGTTTCTGTTTGCGTCATCGCAACATTTCGTCCGCATTGTTTCAGTGAGTCTTTCAGTGTTTCCAAATTTTCAGTGGCCAAATATTCGTTGCATCCCTAAATTGCTCAAATGAACTTTCAGCCCTTCCTTACCGCTGTTCCCACAGTCTGCACAGGAGATTAGCTCTTCAGGCTTCTTGTCGCGGTTCTGTTCCTTGGTCCCCAAACAGAAACTACAGATGGGTATGGGCTCTGCCACAGGCTGAGAGAGAAAAACAGGAAATCATTTAATAAATAATATGAATATTTAATATTAATACATAAAAGGTAGCAAAAATTAAACAGTGAAACAGAGGTCTGAATATTGTGTAAAAGAGCCCAGCTCAGGACAGCATGGATGAATTGCCCTTTATGAACCATATTAGGGCCTGCTTCATTTAGCTCTGAGCACCTCTCTACAGAGACAGATTTATTATATAGATATAAATATTACAAATTGTGTCCAAACATTTTTTACATTTTCTGAGTGTATTTGCCCATTGCAAAACTCATTGCCATGCAGAATAGAGACAAACTGACTTTCACGTAATCTGTCAAGTGCTCCTGTCCCAATAAAGATGCAACTTTACATGAATTGAATAAAACAGCCATGAATGAGTATATGTTGGAAATAAAAGCACTGAATTTAATGCTCTCTCTGTTGTCTATGCTCATCATTAGTCTTGTGAAGTCCCGTTCACTCACCAGGTTGATGCTCCAGCTTTTAACACAAGCAACTCGTTTAAAAACTCCTTAAATTATATCAATATTAACTTTTATTTTTCAAAAAACATCTAAATAATTACAGCTCTGTGGAAATTAATTATGATCTCTGCGAATGCGAGTGAAGTTCTGTGTAACACAAAAACAGCACTCTGTCAGCAGGTATTTCATAATCTATACGGACAGAAACATATTAATAATTATGAAAATATGCCAGAACAGATGATCAGTAATTGCATGCATTCACCGGTTTATTTTTCTGACAATGTTTGTTTATTCCAGTGAATACTCCAGCGTGTTCAATTCTCTTAACTCTTTAGCTTAACAAACATCACATAAAACTATTAAAACTGTAGTTTATACTTATATTTATGGGCAGTTGATAGACTCCCCTGTCATTTATTCATGTTCTCCATTTGAAAACAGACTTTGTAAATTAATTTTGTTGATATGCATTTTGTTAATATTAATGCTGTTACGCAATAAAGATGCAACTGGGATTATTAAAATACACTAAAGTAGTAATGTTTTTTATTCAGGCGGTTTAGAATCTTTTATGCTTTTTATTTATTAGGAGTATGTTTACGTGCTATATTCGTTACGTTTGTTTACCCGATTGCACTTTTTTTTGCAGTCTTTCAGACTATTTGAAGAGTTCAGATGCAAAAGCCTCTAAGTGCCATTTTAAATTTTCTTCTAGAATGATTATTTTTATCAAGCTTGTATATTTAAGTTCAGTGATTTCACTTAAATGGCAATGATAATTACCTATTAATTGTTATTTAAGTGAAATTACTGAACTTAAATATACAAGTTTAATAAAATTCATCATTAAAGAAGAAAATTTCAAATGGCATTTAGAGGCTTTTGCATCTGAACTCTTCATTTATTGATGTAAAGCAGGGCTATTCAATTAGCTTCATTCGAGGGCCGCATTATTAAATCGAAAAGTTGAGCTGGGCCGGTGGGTTTGGCTTATTTATTGAAACATAACAGTATCATTAAGTAAGCTAAAGTAAACAAAAAAAAAATGGTTTTGCATTTAATAGGAAATGTGGTACTCAACAGTATGCAGACCATAATAAATAACTTTTTTACAGCTATATACAAATATATTGAATTATACAATATCATAGCTATTGGCTATTGGTAAGAATTATTTTATTAATAATTATTAAAGGCTTAAATTAAAATATCCTGACAGTGAGACTTGTGGCTCACTACTGTATAAAAATGCCTAAATAGGTAAACAATTATACACACAATGAATTATATATTCCTCTACCCCCCTAATAAATCTAATGCAAAATAAATGACTATTACATAGTATTCAATATAAATATTCCACATTTCTGCCCAAACCATGGTAAATTATTACATTCATAGTAAATGTTTGTAAGGGTGGTGATTATGGCATTTATACTAGCTTCTAACTTTGTTCATGTTTCTGCTATTTACCTCATCAATAGTGTCGCGAATGTTAAGGCTGTTTCATCCGATTTAAAACTAGATAAAATCATTGAGGGATTTGTGGTTTGTAACAGAGAGGAGTGTCGATTGAAACGCTTCTCAATGGATGTCGAAACGCTGTTTAATAATAGTATCCGGGACCGGGAGTAAACGCAACTCCTTTAAGCTTGCGTTCCGTTATCCACTGGACCGTGCTGCCTAGTTCAAAGTAAACTAGTGAAACAACTGAAACCAGCACTATTTTGTTCTCTATTTGTTCTTACTGACCGAGAAACCGCTTAAGATGATTCAGTGACAGAAAGGTCCGAACGAATCCGAATCGTTTCCGACCGTTATGCACGCACGTTTGGCCAATTTATGAAAAGGAAATAGGAATCGATCCAACGAATGATTAATATCGCTGGTTCAGTCGACAGAAATACGGGACGCACTGCTGAAATATTCGGACTGAAAACGTTTCTCTCAGGTCAGTCGGAGCGCTCATGGTACACACACAGTGCGTTCATCCAGCTGCACGCGCCACTGCGGCCACGCGCAAATCAAACCAAATTTAGCCACACCACCAGAAAATAGGAGGGGGAGGTTGGAGTGCTTTCGGGCCGCATGGAGATGATTGGCGGGCCGCACTTGGCCCGCGGGCCGCCAATTGAATAGCCCTGATGTAAAGTGTGTTTTGCTTTGCATGCAAGGGAGTGAAATTTCAGAAATTACAGCATTAAAAATGTGTTCAGTTCAGTGCTGCAATGACTGTCAAAAACAGAAATAAACCAACAAATAAATACAGGTTCTGTATATTGGTTATCGGGCACATACATGAAAATAATTGGTATCTGTAATAAAAAAAATAAATCAATATCGGTTGATCTCGAACTCTATTGGGAGTAACGTGGCATTTGGTGCAAAGTTACTTCAAGTTAGTAAAATGTCTGTAGTGGACCATCGAAATAAAGTGTTACAGAGAGTTTTGATAATCAAAGAGGCTGCAATGGGCATGATCACAGTGATTGTGTGGGCCTAGAGGTGGGATTATTGGCAAGGGGTGGGCACAAAAGCATGTGTTGATGCTTTATTCTAAGCCACACCATCTGACATTTGCTTCTGGAGCAACATTAATCTTTCAGTGTCCAAGAGAGACCCACCCACGATGCAGTATGCATCATACACCACACAAATAGTTGTGAGTGCAAGGAGAAGTTTAAGAAGAGTTGAACGTATATTTCTTTAAAGATATTGTACAACATTATCGCCAATGGAACAGTACAAATATGAAGATTGATATTATGGTTTTGAATGTGACTCAATCTAATAGGCTATTACGGCAGTAGCTGTAAAGAAAGACACAATGGTATTAGACTGGAAGTGTGTTCATATAGCTTTCTTGACTGGCTAGTAAGAAATGGCAGATTTAGGCTGGGGGAAAAAAAAGGTCAGTGCGCATATGAGGGTGTATCTTTGGTGTGTGTGTGTGTGTGTGTGTGTGTGTGTGTGTGTAGGTCCAGGCAGGGAGGAGAGAGGACCGTGTGATTTATTGGGTTCATTTTCCTCTGACTCAGGTCCACACGCATCCATACTCAAAGGGTGGGACTCTAAGAAAGAAAACCAAACCCTTACATACAGCTCTCTTGTTGTATATATGCACATTTGTTTATATCTTAGTAAACTATAGAAATTATTGTGCATGTCACATTGGGCGTTTGTGCGCCGCTCTGGCGCTCATGCCGGAGTTTAAGGTGGATGAACTAAAAGGGACCAAAAATCTAAATTCACCACATAGTGCAAGAATCTGATTGGCTGGTATAAAAAAAATAAAGTAAAAAAAACACACACAAACAAAATCTTGTTTAAAACCCTGGGGTTTTGTAAGATTTTTGTTTGTTTGTTTTCCAAATAAGTCTCTTATGCTCACCAAGGTGGCATTTATTTGATAAATACAATAAAAGCATATTTAATTGCTTTATGTTTCCATTTTAATATATTTTACAAAGTAATTTATTCTTGTGAGAGCAGACATGATTTTTAGCAGACTATTAGCAGATTATTAAACCAGTTTGAAGGGTCACATGGTGTTGAAAACAGTTATCTTACTAAATGTCTTTTTACAAAAATTTTTTTTTCGATTTCTTTGATGGAAAGAAACAGCCTTTATTTGAAATAGAAATATTTGTCAACATTATAAAAGTGTTTACTGTCACTTTTGATCAATTTAATGCATACTTACTGAATCAATTAATTTCTTACAAAAAAAAACAAACATCTTACTGACCCCAAACTTTTGAACAGTAATACTATTATTACTACCACACACACAACTTAGGACAGTGCTAGATAATAGTTTTTGTTCAGAACAAGTCAGGACAAGTAGCAAACCTGGGCAGTTCGCAGACACACCTTGAGTTCACACAACAACTCTTTCATTCTTCAAAAAGAGACCAGTAAAACAACTTAGATGAGAAGAGCAAACACAGAGCAAAATTAAAGCACAGCTGCCATGCAGCAGACCACCACAGGAAATCTAAAAATATTTCATGTAGGAGAGAAAAATTATTCTTACAGAAGCTCATCTGACAGGACAAAAGCCGCCCCCTCACACACACGCACCAGTCTGGCAGTTTTTCCCCATTCTAATGAAGCCTTCAATTTCCTCTTAATGTACACAAAGCTGAGTGCATGTTGTACGTGGGCAATCAGACACTGGAAACCTGAATGAGTAGATGGGGATACAACAGGAATGGCAGCGGGTAAGAACAAAACCTACTGTCCTTGTCTCTGGCTCGGTCAAGGTTCTCATTAACATGTGAAACTCATTTCTGCATTCGTGCAGCCCCCTACCCATCACCCACAAACCCCTGTGCAAGAACCTCACTGATCAATGTGCAGGGGGAGACAGCTGGAAACACTCGCACACACTAAAAAACACAACCAAACACAAACAAGTGAGAGAAAGGAACTGAAAGAAAACAACAAGAGGGCAGAGACGTGCAGATGCAACAATACTGTCAAACGACAAAGCAGACGCTCACGGTCTCCGCATACAACCAAAATAACACGTTTTTTGGATGGGAATATGGGGTGTTCTCAGCCTTGACCTTAAGTTTTTTAATTGTCATACATGGTAGTAGACAACATTTTTTGTCTTAGATACTCCCATAGCCGCCCGCAACAGTAAGACAGAAGTACCGCTTCTTCATCAACATCAAATCTGAAATGTTGACATAATTTGTATTATTAGTAACTTAATAAAATGATTCGAACTTCAAAACTTCAACGATACTGTGAGCGAAAAATAGACACCATTCAACAGATAGATAGTAGAATCTAGTGTTGTCACGGTACCAAAATTTCAGTATTCGGTACCAATACCAGTAAAAATTCACGGTTCTCGGTACCAATTTCGGTACCAAAGCTTAGTTTAAATTTACATATATTTAAGTGTTTATCACGGTTACAAGTATGGAAACTGTACATATGTATTATAAACACTTTAGAAAAAAATTTGATAAAATGACCTAAAATAAACAATAGTATACACTAACACATTTTTAAAGTTGTTTGTAAAGTTCTAATCCGTTAACATTTATTTAATGCACAATGAATGAAGTGAACAAACATGAACAATCAAGTGTTTCTATTAAATAACATTTACAAACATTAATCAATGTTGTAAAAATATATTGTTCACTCAATGTGTTGATGTGAAGTAGCTAATGTTGATAAATGGTATCTTATTGTAGCATTACCAAACTATAGGCTACAGGAGAAAAAACATGTTTTATTTGATTTGACTGTACTTTTAATTAATCTAAAACTGCATTCATATTTAATTTTGAAAAGGCTTTTTAAAACTGCTGAGTTATAAAGGCAAGAATACGCCTAGAACTGGCACTGACATTAAATGACATAAATAGGGATGCATCGATACTAATACCAGTACTCTGGTGTCGGTTGGATACTACTGTGCTCATGTACTCGTAAAACTACCCCGAAAGCACTTTAGAGGCCGTTCACATATCGCACGTGTTTTTTTTTTTATTATATTTTTGCGCGTGCTTATTCTTTCCAAAGCGCTTGCTCTCACGCGGCGTCTGTCGTTGCTATGCAACGAGTTTTTATTATGAGCGCGCTTGCCTCGCGCCTATATTTGAAATTGCGAATTTGCATGTAATCGGCCTCTTATGGCAACGTGACATTAGCCTAATCCAAAATATTTCCATATGTGGCTCTTTCCTCCTTTCGTTTCAACAAGTGGATTCAGAGAGAGAGAGCATATCAGCAATATGAAGAGGACGCAACTGTGCACCTTTCAGACAGCGCGTCTAGAACTGGATTAACCTGGTATTCGGTACCTAGAAAAGCTGGTACCGTAACATTTTTTTTTTTTAGTACCGACTTGGTTCCGAATTACCGAGTTTTTTGACAACACTAGTAGAATCACGTTTTTTCTTTTATTCAAATAGAGATTACGATTCTCCCACGATTCTAAAGCCCGGAACACACCAAGCCGACGGTCGGCCGTTGGGCAGTTCTTGTGCGTCGGCCAACTAAGTTTCCTCGGTGTGTTCCGCACTGTTCCGTGCCGTCAGCTAAAAACAGTCCTCGTCGACTTCGTTTGGCTGATTCGACATGTTGAATCGGCGTCCGGCCGTCGGGGAAAGAGTGAACTCTGATTGGCTGTTCAGCTTAGTGAAAGAGTCAGTGCACGATAATAAAAGCCAAACACTAGCCTACAGCAAGCAAAGAAGTCAAAACGGTAAAGATAGAAGGCTGATCTTATTTTACGTCATCTTCCCTGAGTGTTCCTTGGCGAATATTTCAATATTAACATGAGCAGAGTGGAATAAAGAAAGCGTTTAGCGGGATTGATATTCAAAACGGTAAGCACACGCTGCTTTGTTTACGGTGTGTATCTGCAGCCGGCAGCGTCGGTTTTCCTTTTTGAATGACGAATATAGACTAATATATCTCTAGTCGGCTGTAGTTCTCTCAGTGTGTTCAAGTGCAGCTTTTTACCCCAACGAGAGCGAACGAGAGGAGACAATACGGTCGGCTTTCATCAGCGCTAGTTCGTCGGCGTCGCCTTGGTGTGTTCAGGGCTTTAAGAGACTTATAAACAAATAAACAAATGCCGCTTTTCCACTGCTGATACGGCTCGGTACGGCTCAGTACATTTCGGCTCGCTTCGCTTTTCCACTGTGTGGTATGACTCTGCACGGCTTGGTTCGCTTTAGCTCGGTTGCTTTTCCACTGCAGTTAGTACCGCTTTAAAGTGGGTGGGATTAGTTTAAAAGCAGTGATTACAATGGTGGCTGTTACTGGCTATTTAAATCTAGCGGGTTTGGTTTCTCGCATCGCAAATACAATGACGTTGGTAGTGACGATTCTGTCTGACCAATCAGTGATCTGCAGTAATTAACGTCACATTTTAGTACAGGTACAGTTTTTCTGTGTTTTCAGTTTTTGCACGCAGGCTTTTTTCAGTTTTTCTTTTCCCAGTATTTCTGTGATGATTTGAATTATTTTAACAGCAATAATGACAATGTGTGGTTGAAAAGTTGTTTGTAAAGCCGTTTCATAGGCTACATGACAACTGCTCTCTCTTGGTTAGCAGCAGTGCCAACAGAGATCTAAATGCTCGCTGTGATCACAGGCTACTTGTCAAAGGTTTAATTCAAATGGCTGAATCGTTGTCGTTTAGTATTAAGATGTGGATGTTTGAAGCGATACTGCGATCTTTTAATGATTAATCATGCAGCTCTAATAGACAGACTTTCTTTAAACAGATTTCCTCTCTTTCTAAAAGACCTTTCACAGTAACACAAACAATAAAACACCTTTCAGATTGGGTGCAACTGCCAAAATGCCTCCTGCTGACTTGAGAAGCAATGAGAAATGAAGGCCATTGGTTGATATCAAGTCAGGGTGGCTTCACAAATAGAAGAGCCAAACTAGGCTTGCCGCGGTAGACGGTGTTGACGGTGTTACCGGTTTTAAGCCCCATCACCGGTGACATCACTTTCCCACCGTGACACCGCGATGTCTTGACTTTTTTTTTTAAAGTATTCGTTTTTGCTAAAATATTTATTTGAATTAATTAAAAATAATAATTTTCAATTATTTAGTTCTGAAGAGAGCATTATAATTAAAAATGAACTGCGCAACGCGTGCCGTCACGTCACAGATCAGCAAGCATCAGGATTCCATTTAGCACGTGTAGAGACGAGAACGAGTCAAATTACAGAAAAGCAAGATAATGGTGGAAGATTTGGTGTCAAAACGCAATGCAAAAGCGCCTGTTTGGCAATATTTTGGCCAATATATATTAATGTTAATAAATGCCAATTTATAGTGTTTTACTTTTTTTTAGAGTGCTGTCATTTATGTAGGCTAAGGTCCTTTTTAAAGTTTTTATTTTATATTTGTCTCTTTTTATTTGGTTTTATCTTATTTAAACTTTGTTTAATTTATTTAGGCCTATTTTGTTTTCTTATTCGTTAATAAACGTTTTATTTTTTTTGGGCCCACAGTTTGCCGATTTTCACTTTTTTCAGCCTATGCATGGGGTTATTTTTATTCTTTTGTTATGCTAATAAAAGTTCTGTCTATATTTTATTCGTTTATTATTCTAATAAAAGTGCTGTCTAAATAAAAGTTTATTGTCAGCGAGTTGTTTTTTTTTTGTTTTTTTTGTCCATTCCAGCAATTGACGCTGAATTGCAATTGACGCTTATTTCGAAAGTGAAAGTATGTCATTTATGTAGGCTAAGGTCCGTTTTGAAGTTTTTATTTTATATTCGTCTCTTTTTAATTGGTTTTATCTCATTTAAACTTTGTGTAATTTATTTAGGCCTATTTTATTTTCTTATTCGTTAATAAACGTTTTATGGTTCTTATTTGTATGGGCCCACAGTTTGCCGATTTTCACTTTTTTCAGCCTATGCATGGGGTTATTTTTATTCGTTCGTTATGCTAATAAAAGTCTATAAATAAAAGTTTTATTATCAGCGAGTTGTTTTTTTTGTCCATTCAAGCAATTGACGCTTATTTCGAAAGTGAAAGTATAACGCGCACGCATTTAAAAGCTATTTAACCCCCCCGCCCTGCCCTCCACGGTGACACCGGAATTACCGGTGTTGTCACACGTCGATTAACCGGTGGAAAATTTTCCTCACCGCGGCAACCCCAAGCCAAACAAGTCATCATACTATAAACCATCCCTGATAGACCATCTAAAATAAGGGATTCAGATTTGGAGGTCATGCTAGTGACACCAATGACATGCACTGTAGTTGCATACACATCTAACAGCAGGGAGCAATGAAGCAGTGCTAAATAATGGTCAACCTTGTAAAGCTCAGGTCCATCATGGGACATAATGACCATACGAGGGGTCATGAAAGAGTCAACGTGAGGAGATGCAGTCGCACACAAAGCAAGGTGGAAATTAAGGTTTAAGTAGGATTTATAGATGTAAGAGTTTCCCTTTATGAAACTTCTGCATAGTTGTGAAATATTTAGCTCCATATTGCAAATACAAAACCATCCCAGCACAATCCACACTTTCTATTTTCTTAAACCGCCACAAGAATATTTTCCAGCATTGTTATTTCTGTCCTCACTAAAAGCAGCAACACTGTACAAAGCAAAAAAACAAAAACAACAACAAACAACCGGAATAATAGTTTAATACACAAAATGCCTAGATGTTAAACTATTGAGAGAGCATGTGTCAGCTGATAACTGTGCATTTTGGCTGATAAAAGAGATCATCCAAAATCTACCTACAGCCTTGTCAACAACAAATTTGATTTATTTTGAATAAAGAGCAAATATTGTGCATCAAATGTGTTCATTGAATTTACTTAATTCTTTATTGCTATCCGTACACCTCCTTACCAGATAATTAATTTCCAAATGCATCAGCATTAACTTAACAATACAAAAAAAAAATAAAACCAATGAAAATTCATTACATACAGAGAAACTATTAAATCAAAGCGTGTTTAGGAAACACAGTCCATAACCACTCTGATGCTCTAATGCCTCAATAACCTTTATAGAGGATGATAGTATTTAATGGTTATCACACAAGTCCTATAAACCTCTTTACATTCCAGTTTATGGTCAACTCATGCCATGCCAGAGCAGTCAGGACAAAGGGGCCAACACTGATTACCTTCCGATCCAGACACATAATCAATCTACGGGGCAATTTTGTATGCATGTCCCTTGTATTCTCTACAACTTCACTTTGAAACAAGAAAAAGGTGAAAAAGTACACATTTATATGTGCTGATGGGTTTGAGGGGTGCAGGTCATTACAACAATGCTGTTCAGAGTATAAAATAGAAATATGAACTCAGAAATTAAAGTTATACATATCACCTCAAATTTGTGTGTTTATTAAATATTTTGGGATACTCGGATTATGCTTTCAGCTCCTATTTAACAACACTTAAATCAATTCTGCATATTTTCCAACAAAATCACTGAATGTATTATTCAGATCTGCAAATTGCATCGTATTGTGAAGTTTAGATATTTAATATAGCATTGATTATGGTAAACCCAGAAGGTCACACATTTGAGCTGCCATGTTTATTAATAAATTGAAAATAAAACATCAAATAAAATAAAAATAAAAATGTCCATTTTATGCATGGGGAAGAATACCAAATCCAAGCCTATTCAAGTCCACTGATGGCTTTGTTTGTAGTATCATCATGATATCAGTATCGTGTGTTGAACCAAATCCTGACATGAATATACTGTTACAAACCCTATCCTACTTACTAGACATTTACTAGTAAGAAAAAAAGGACAGGTTTTACCAATTAGCTGCTCCTGTTCACCATTTCAGTGGTCCTTACTCACATTATGCTGCTGACTATGAACATCATCAGACTGCACATTCACATACATTTGAGCATGATCAGAATTTTCACACGTCCTCTGAATGACCGCCTGAGGAACTTTCCTTCAACCCTGGAGCTTTCATCTGTGAAAGGGCAACACGAGACTCCCATCCCTCTTACTGCTGACTCTTATACAAAACCCTCTCATCAGGACCAGCCCACTTGACGTCCTAAATACACACGCTCTCATAATAACCCTCCAAAAGCTATGAAATTTCCCATCTATACCTCCATGCCCCTTGTTTGACTTCAGCCCCCCTCTCTCTCCCCTCATATGCCCTGGCAATGACCCCCTATTAGAGGAAGAACGTGTGAGCGAGTCTACGATCATGTTTAAATGGAGGAGTGTGTCATTCGTGTGTTGACTACACAAATCGCTCCTTCATATCGGGGTCACAGCCAGTGCTCACCCATTTCAAGCAGAACCCTCAATGATCCTATACAGGCTGCATGGGAATAGTCAGCAATATGCGGGTATAAACGGTCAAACACCATATCAGACAAACATAAACCTGTTACTGAAAAATCAAGTGCATTCTTCTAAAATCAAGCATTGAATCAAAGTTAAAAACAGCTGCGTTAAAACTAATTCAATGACCTCAAACGATAATTGCTGCAATATTATAAAATCTTAACTTTGAGCAAAACAGGGTCAAAGTGTTTCGTTTGCACAAGATAAGTTGATTGGTGTTTTTAGGTTCATCTGCACACAGGTTTCCAAAAAAAAAAAAAAAAAAAAAAAAAAAACAGTCGAGCCAAGAATGAGTTGGGATTGTCCCGCCCTCCTACGTACTTCTGCTTAATTTTCCTTCAGTACTACATATGGGATTTGTGCTGTATTCTTTGGTTTCCTCCAGTCAATTTTTTACTGGGCCAATCAGCGAACAGAGGGAACAGCTGAGAACAGTGACGTTGATGTCATGCACTAGTTTGAATCGGCATACGTTACGAGTACGACCAAATGTTAGCGATTGGTTATGGCCATAGACAGTAAAAAAAATGGACACAACGACCCCATAGATTTCAATGGATAAAATTGAAGCCCATTAAGCACTCACTTCCTGATGGCTGAGCGCACCGCACAGGCTCAAACTGTTTTGAAATATTTTGTCCCGTTGCTTTTTGTGGACTATCTATGGTATGGGCTTTAATTTTAGATCAGGTACGTTAAAACTAGGGATGTGCAGTCGACTAAAGCCTTGTTCACACTACATGATTTTAAAACGTCAGGCTGAATTGTACGGTTCACACTACATGACTTGCTCTCAGTGAAATCAGGAGTGTTCAAGTTGTTGAGCTGTTCACACCACACAACACAACGTGATTGATCCACAACAGGAGGTAACTCACTACACGAGTTGACAGCGCACTACATAGAGATACAACCACGATCGGATGATAAGAGCAAATCATTTGTGACTCAATGAGAGCTGTTTCAGTACTATGTTACGGTCTAAATCCTGAAAATAATCAAATAAATAATGAGTTGACAACTCGGTCACCCAACGATTCTAACTCTGTCAAACCACGTTTTGTCACAAAAAAACGCAATAAATAAATAAATACATAAATATTGCGCCAATACCCAGCGAAGAAGAGAACACAACACGTGAATATAGACGTCAGACAGAGAAACTAGTGCTGCACACTGTTTGCGCGACGATCTGCTCTGAGAAAAACTAAGATTTACCTGGTGTCCTCAATCCATGCGTTGCTATGATTGGCTGTACTCATGATGACATCACTGAGATTGAGTCGCGCGATGGCTCTGGATACTAACAGGCTAGATATTTTTCTGGGCTCGGTGACGCGTCTGCGAGCGTTTTCGCTGCATTGTTGACTCTTTCATACTAACAGATTGGCAAGCGTTCATCGTCCGCTAATCCCCCGCGATAACACCCTTGACCTGTAGACGAGTTCAACGATTTGCAAATCGGGCATAAATCAGGCTTAAAATCCTGTAGTGTGAACTTGGCTTAAACAGTACAGCCGCTACTAGTCCAAACTGAAAATAATAGTCAATTACACTGAAAAAAATACTCAAGTTTTTATTGTTCAAATTACTGTAGTTATAATGTTACTGTAAAGAGCAGGGAGCGAGATAAAGATATCTTTAATACTTCTTGTGTAACAGGCATGCAAACGAGGCAAAAAATAAAAAAATGATGCTGCCATGCCATCTTTTTAACGTAATTTTTACACCCCTATAATTTGTTTCCAAATATCAGGGGAAAATTGCCATTCCCTCTACAAAATAGTGAATTCCTCAGTAAATAACATAGGCTACATCTCTCAGTGACATTTAAAGGGTTAGTTCACCCAAAAATGAAAATTAAGTCATTAATTACTCACCCCCATGCTGTACCAACCCCGTAAGACCTTCGTTCGTCTTCGGAACACAAATGAAGATATTTTTGATTAAATTTGAGAGCTGTATAAATACCACATTGGCTCCTGAGGGACTGCCTCTTGACGGCCCAGAAAGTCAATGAAGAAAATGTTTAAATATCCCAAGTGACTACCGTGGCTCAACTATATGTTTATCAAGCGACGCGAATACTTTTCGTGCGAAAAAAACAATAAAAAATAACGAGTTTATTCGACTATTTCTTTTCTTCCTTGTAGGCCAGAACGAGACTTCCTTATAGATTTCCACGACGCATGCGCGAGAATTGCGATCTGAAGTAGTGTAAGCTGTTGTACGCAGATCGCAAATCTCGCGCATGCGTCGTGGAAATCTATAAGGAAGTCTCGTTCTGGCCTACAAGGAAGAAAAGAAATAGTCGAATAAACTCGTTATTTTTTATTGTTTTTTCGCACAAAAAGTATTCGCGTCGCTTGATAAACTTATAGTTGAGCCACGGTAGTCACTTGGGATATTTAAACATTTTCTTCATTGACTTTGTGGGCCGTCAAGAGGCAGTCCCTTAGGAGCCAATGTGGTAGTTATACAGCTCTCAAATTTAATCAAAAATATCTTTATTTGTGTTCCGAAGACGAACGAAGGTCTTACGGGGTTGGTACAGCATGGGGGTGAGTAATTAATGACTTAATTTTCATTTTTGGGTGAACTAACCCTTTAATAGTTTTACTTCGATATTTTTTTAATGTTCTGCTAGTTACTCGTTAGTTACAATTATAAAAATTTTATGAATCATTCGTTGCAAGTTGGCTTTCATACTGCCTAAATCACACGCCAGTTTTATAGGGTATAGTATTGATTGACACACACACATTGACAACTAATGCAGGGGTTGTCCTGCAATGACATTTTTTTTTGGTGGCTGCCAAAGCAAATTTGTGCCTTATTTGATTGCTAGTTGAAACTTTTGACTGCTTTCTTTAATAATTACATGACACAATACTTGTACTTTTACTTTTACTTAAGTAGTGAATTTTAAAATAAACTACTTGCAATACTTAAGAACAAAAAATGTTGAATACTTTAGTACTTCTACTTAAGTGTGGTGCTTAAAGAGCACTTCAACTTCTACTCAAGTCACTTTTTTGATCGAGCACTTGTACTTTTACTCAAGTCCAGGTTTCTAGTACTTTATACATCTCTGATGGCTACAGGTTCACATGTTTTGTCTGCTAGAACTAGTGATGCAAGTTATCTGGTCATTTACTAGTTAAGCTCTTAGCCAGTTTGATATTTCGTTCCCTCTGCGCCTTGAGTAAACATATGAAAGAGAATGTCTCTGTGTAACCCATGTTCTCTGAATAGGGAACGAGACGCTGCGTTCGCTGCCAAACTCCTCGCGCTCCTGACAAGCTTCCTTTTTCGGAGGAGCAGATGATGCGCACGCTAATATAATATGATGACGTGAGCGTCAAGGCGGCTTCAGACAATCGTTCTCACGTGAAATGCAGCCAAACCTCGCAGCGTTTTGTCTTCAGCATCTTCATTAATCCCCTCGCTATCAGCAGACGTTCCGGGAGTCTCCCGCATACTGATAACGGCTCCCGGAAATCAATTGTCATTCTTATTCGGTCTGGTTACTACCGTTTACGTCAAAACTAGCCCCTATTGGCACAGAGTTTCGGTACCCAACCCTAATAAAATGTGACCCTGGATCACAAAACCAGTCACAACTAGCACTGTTATATTTGTGCCAATGGCCAACAATCGCTTATTTATTCAGCTTTCAGATGATGTATAATATATATGCGACTGTTTTTGTGGTCAAAAGTCACAAATGATAAAATCTTTTACAAAAAAACCCTTTTAAAAAATTCACCAAGCCTGAAAAATGGAGATTTGTATGCACTTTAATGTGTTTGTCCGAAATGCACGATCCACAGATTATCAGTTGTATTACTTAGCTGCAGTCCTGTTTACTCCTGGTTTTAAGATGTGTTTTGGTCTATCAGATCCCCATGTACCCCTAGTGTCTCTTTTGTCCACTTTTAACCACTTCCGTCCTGATTACTTTTGTGATCCGATCGACCAAAACGCTTCTTAATACCAGGTGTAAACAGGGCCCTAGATGTGATGAATATATTTAATTTTTAACTCTCTTTCTATCTTCTCTTTTCTCTGGTTGGTCTCTCAGACGTGGCTCTTAGCTTACAGTTGCAGAAGGTGTTGAGGTCTCATTGGCAGACTCGTTCCTTTGACAGGATCAAACCGCTGAAGAAGATCTCTCTCAAACACAAGCTCTCCATCACACCACCATCATCATCCTTCCACTCTAAACACAAATTCCGACTGTCAAATTCGCATGCGGCCGCAGTCCGTAAGTACACAAACGTGTCGATTCTCACAGTCTGCGACAAAGTGGCCAAAGCAATTCACTTTTAATTCTTTCTCTCTGTCAGGATTGGCCCGTCACAAGAGCAGGTTGGAGAAACTGCACAGGCAGCAGGTGGACAGCATCTCATGTGTCCCAAAACCAGACACACTCACACCCTGCAGGCCGGACCGCGTGCTGGTCCGGAGTCACAGCAGGAAGAGAGTCAGAGAGCACTCATTGGACAGAGCAGACTGTGAGTGCACTGCCTTCCATACAAAAATGACTCCAAATATGTCCTAAAGTGGTGTTATTTATGCCCTTTTTGGGCTCTACTAGAAGAGGTTTCAAGCTTCAATGTTCAAAAAACGCTTTTCCCCCCACATATTCTCCATTGTTGCGGCTCCTCTCTTCCCAGTCTGTCAGTAACACTCTGTTTCTCCTTTCTCTATGAAACCCCTTCTTCTGAAAAGCTCAATGGTTGGCTAGACTAGTGTTGTGATTGGTCAACCGCTGCGAGCGTGTGAAATGTCACACCCCTTACCAATATCATAACACACTACTAACGCAAATCAACCAGGTATAAAGTGCCGAAGTTATGAGGTCACTTTGTAGGACAACTCGGAAGCTAGCGGCGTGTGGGTTCCCTCGATCGAAAAGCTATGCATTTTCCCCATAGACTTTTGGAAAATGGCAAAAAAAAAAATAAGATCTGTGTTCAACAAAGAGTTGTGACCATAACACGTTTTGTCTATCAAGATATTCTTTACAAGTTAATCTAAAATTTATACATTTTGAAGCCAATATAAAGTAAAAAAAACACAATCAGACACAATAAAGATTAAAAAACAACAAGGATGGTAAAACTGGTGTGTTTTATGTCATAGATCAAAACGTGAAAATATTTATAGGCTTTGTTCACCACAGACCTTATTTCAGGCGATTTAGCAAAAATCCTTTCAAAAATCCCATAGGCTTTAGGGCGAGGGAACCGTAAGTGCTAAAATGTTAACTCACTTCCGCGTTTTGGCCTATAAGTGACGTCATAACTTCTGCACTCCATTGCCCCTTGTTTTTGTGTATGCCTTGGCCGGGAATTATTTAAACGAGGAATATTGTGACATGTTTGTTCCTGGAAAACTAAAGGCTACAATAGAGGCGTTTCAGGAAGTTCATAAGAAGTCTGATATACTGACTCCCTTTGAAGTGACTTTGTAACTTTCAGACCTTTTTCATGCTCAAACAGCATCGTTACACTAAAGAAAGTTGGATCCCTTTACATAGTCCATTCTAATTAATATTTTACGTCAGCCATACACAACCACCGGCAGCTGCATAAAATGAAGCATGCGTAAAAAAATGGGGTGTACACGTTAACGGAAATGAATGGGGGCTTGGAGAAAAATGCCATCAAAATGAATTTAAAGATACTAAAAGACTTCAACAATTACAGTTTTGAAATTAAATGTTCAATAAGCACACATCACATGTCTTATGTGTGTATATATTTTCTTCTCTCATATAGCACCAAAAGTCATGATGGATGCAGGCAGTCCATGTCCGTCTCTGTCCAGCCTTCACTCCTCCAACACCAGTCCCTTGACCAGACAGCTCTCCCTCCCCGTGGAGAGCAGCACTCCTCTGGGAAACAGTGTGGTACGTTCATTATTTACAGCCGATAGCAGTCTGGAGCGTGGCACAGGTGAAACTTGGGGCGAAACCTAGCTTGTGGTCCTTTCCGATCCCGTCCTCCTTTTCTTGCCACTATACTTAAAAAAAGTCTTAAATTCAGTTTTATCTTCAGTTTAAAGTCTTAATTGTGATGTTACAGAGCTTAAATTTAGGGACAGAAAAATACAATAGTGATGGTTAAAACCTGAACTTTCAAAACGCATTCAAAGTCAAAATGTGCCACTTTTGTGTTGTAGGCGATTGTAAGAGTGCATTTTATCTCACAAATTTTATCTCAGAAATCTTTTCGAATGAGCAGGAAGTATTAAAGCATAGATATGGCAAAATAAGGTCCCCAGTGTATACAGGCTTGTGTATATAATTAATATCCAGAAAAAGAAGTTACAAAGCATAATTGAGGGCAGTGAGTTTATTGATATTATGGTTACACGATATACAGCATCTGGATCAGCATTTCATTCAACAAACTCTTGGGGATCTTTTTGGGCTGCAGTGTCACAGGAAGAAATGACTAGGGTTATTTAACCCTCTGGGGTTGTTCGGCCCAAATGGACCCGAAGAATTTAAATACATTTTTTTTTTGAAACCTTCCTCGGAATGGTCCGAAATTTGGTGATTTTGTTGATATTTGGCATTTGAAAACCCCAAAAAATTGGGGACAGGATGCGAGTAGTCTAAGTGGTTTTAAAAAAAAATAGTCACACTTGGGGTGTTCGGGTCCAAATGGACCCGCATGGAGAATGAATAGGAAATTGGCAAAAATGTGAGTGAGTTTTTTTTGTGCGTACAATCTACAAATCAGCCACGATCTTG
Source organism: Pimephales promelas (assembly GCF_016745375.1). Next base: position 3,104,294 of record NW_024121876.1, on the reverse strand, counting down.
AAAAAAAGCACAAAACAGTGAAGGGGTGAATCTATAAAACATCAAGAGTGCAAAACGGACACATCCAGACACACACACAAACACACTTTTATACATAAACACACCAAAAAAATTCAAATTTTCATTTCAAAATTTGCTTTTTTAAGGCCTAGGCTTGACTCTAAAATGAAATACAGCTTTAAAAAAAAAAAAAAAAAAATTTTTTTAAATATTATTTCTATTATGTTCAATAGGGGGAAATTTTGTCATAATTATTGCATTAATACTAATTATAATTTTGTTTTTTATTTTTGAAATTTTCTCAAAACACCAAAAAAGAAAAGAAAAAATATTATAAAAAATGAGTAAAAAAAAAATCATGATTTTTTTTTTTTTTTTTTAAATATGAATCCCGCCCTTTGGGTCCATTTGGACCCGAACACCCCGAGTGTGACTCTGAAACGAACAACCCCAGAGGATTAATAGATTTTACTAGTATCAGCACAATAATCTTTCTATTGCCTTTTATTGAATAGTTTATCTTGATATCAGTAGTCCTCAGATGTAAGTCGCTTTGGATGAAAGCGTCTGCTAAATGACTAAATGTGAATGTAAATCAGTAAAATACAATATTGGTTGACATCAAATTGGTATGTAATGTATAATTTCAGTGCATATATGTAGGTATAGACCCCTTTTGCACCGACGTCACAGTTACGTCACGGCGCTAGCTGGAGGCAAAACAAAGTGAAAACTGGAGGCGGCCAGTGCAAAACAGCACAGATTCGGCTACATAATAAGGAGCTTAAATAATTGTTATTAAATAAATGTCATCTTGTTGTGTTGTTTGGTGCAAGAATTGATGAAAAATGAATATGCTGTATCTGGAACTTTTATTTCTAGAAAATATTCACATCATTAAAATCGCACTGTAATGTCACTCTTTACATTGTCATGGATTCGGCGCTGACTTCGCAGAACTGCGGATCGTACACACAAGTCTTGTACAGGACCATATAGGCATCTAAAGATTTATATGCCTCAGTTTATCTTTACGATCGTCAGGCCACTCAACCGAGGTAACGTACGTTAATCCTGTCAGATCGTCCATGCATTGAGTGAGCGTGTAGGCGGCTACAGGTCGGCCAATCTGGTTCAGTCCGTTAAAAATAACTTTTGGTAATAACAATCGAGGTCCTGGACACTGAGTGACCTTACACATTAAGATAAAATTGGATTTCCTCCAGTCATTGTTAAAAAAACAAGCCAACAATCCTTGCTAACTAGTGTTAGTGAAGCGGCCAGATGGATCTTTCTGCCTCCACCTAAGCTCCGCCCACAAAAAACGTCACCACGTTTACCAACTGTAAAAGGGTCTATTGAATAACACACGCCTTGAGTATTTTAACTATTAATTGAATGAGATTGTATGGGTTTGTACTGGATGCACATAGGATAATTATTTTATTTTAAAAGTCTTTAAAAGTCTCAAATTTAATTCTGCGCATACATTGTTAGTGAGCAGTATTGTTCGCTTCAGTTTTGATGTGAATGTTTAGCGTATACTTGCGTCTTTAGTAAATCGCTGTTTTTCTGTCTCATCCGTTTCCTTTTCAACTGTGAAACAACAGGCCGAGCCAGCGTTGTCACCAATGTCCAGTGTGGATTTAAGGTACAGAGTAGCTGTGATCATTTTTCATTTATTACTTGCATTTTTGCTCTTTTCTACAGCCCGTTCGGAGGAGAAGAGGCGAGAGTCCGTTTGATATCAACAACATCGTCATTCCCATGTCAGTGGCCGCCACCACCAGAGTGGAGAAACTTCAGTACAAAGAGATTCTCACACCCAGGTGTGTCTCGAAGTCGCTCGCGATGTGATCCACATTATAATATCTGTGATGCATTATGTAATGTCTGAAAAAATGTCTACTCAGATGGAGAGAAGTGGACCCCTTAGCCCAACCACTGGCAGAGGAAGATGATAACATTCCGGTAAAACATCCATCTGGTTTTTCTCGTCAAGCATTTCCAAATTGTCGATCCTTATTAGCGACGTCACCTAATGATTCCTCCGTGTAGGTGGAGGACCTTTCAGACGCCATGTTCTCGAAACACCATCAGCCGTGTGAGGACCAGGAACGTTCTCGCTGGCGATGGACGGCTCTCGCACCCGCCAAGAGGAGATGCAGCAGGTGCTTGTCATACTTGATCTTACCAAAGAAAGGTTTTCCTGATTTTCGAGTTAATAGTTAACCATATCGTTCCTCAGGTCCTATAAATCACTGGACGGGCGAACGACACCATCAATAGTCGGAACGAACCCTTCCCAGCCCTCTTCCCCAGACGCAAGTCACTTCCACCTGCTGCAGGACTACGGGCCCGTGCCGTCCCCCCTGAGCCCACCCAGCCCCGACACGCCTTGCTCGCGGGACGCACACACACCGTACACCAGAGACACACACAGACTGCTGTACAGCGAAGACACGTGCGGCTCCACTTCAGACTGCACCTTTGAAGTGAAGGTAACATACACACGTTAAATCCATAGATTATAAAGTGGGAAATACTCTTTTAGTAGACATTCTGCTTTCAAAAGAACAGCCTGAAATGAATCTGGATCATTCTATTGAAATTAAATAACTGAAATTTAAAATAAATCCAAATCTTTTTGGAGTTTGTCTCAACAAAACATTATTGAAAGCGTAAACCTTTCACGATTCTTAAAGTTTAAAAGAACCGCATTTATTTGAAATAGAAAACTTTTGTAACATCAAAAGTGACAGTAAAGACATTTATAATGTGATGTGTCCTTGCTGCTTATAAGTATTAATTTCTTTAAAACAAAAAAAAAAACCTTCAAACTTTTGAACAGTATTATACACTCACCTAAAGGATTATTATGAACACCATACTAATACTGTGTTGACCAGAACTGCCTTAATTCTACGTGGCATTGATTCAACAAGGTGCTGAAAGCATTCTTTAGAAATGTTGGCCCGTATTGATAGGACAGCATCTTGCAGTTGATGGAGATTTGTGGGATGCACATCCATTCATTCCACCACATCCCAAAGATGCTCTATTGGGTTGAGATCTGGTGACTGTGGGGGCCATTTTAGTGCAGTCAACACATTGTCATGATCAAGAAACCAATTTGAAATGATTGGAGCTTTGTGACATGGTGCATTATCCTGCTGGAAGTAGCCATCAGAGGATGGGGACATCGTGGCCATAAAGGGATGGACATGGTCAGAAACAATGCTCAGGTAGGCCGTGGCATTTAAACGATGCCCAATTGGCACTAAGGGGCCTAAAGTGTGCCAAGAAAACATCCCCCACACCATTACACCACCACCACCAGCCTGCACAGTGGGAACAAGGCATGATGGATCCATGTTCTCATTCTGTTTACGCCAAATTCTGACTCTACCATCTGAAATCGAGACTCGTCAGACCAGGCAACATTTTGTAGCAAATTGTCGCCTCTTTTTCCTATTTGTAGTGGAGATGAGTGGTACCCGGTGGGGTCTTCTGCTGTTGTAGTCCATCCGCCTCAAGGTTGTGCGTGTTGTGGCTTCAAAAATGCTTTGCTGCATACCTCGGTTGTAACGAGTGGTTATTTCAGTCAAAGTTGCTCTTCTATCAGCTTGAATCAGTCGGCCCATTCTCCTCTGACCTCTCGCATCAACAAGGCATTTTCGCCCACAGGACTGCCGCATACTGGATGTTTTTCCCTTTTCACACCATTCTTTGTAAACCCTAGAAATGGTTGTGTGTGAAAATCCCAGTAACTGAGCAGATTGTGAAATACTCAGACATTTTAAAATTGCTTAAATCACCTTTCTTTCCCATTCTGACATTCAGTTTGGAGTTCAGGAGATTGTCTTGACCAGGACCACACCCCTAATTGCATTGAAGCAACTGCCATGTGATTGGTTGATTAGATAATTGCATTAATGAGAAATTGAACAGGTGTTCCTAATAATCCTTTAGGTGAGTCTATGTAGTGCCCTTTATATTTTATGTTTTTGCTATTAGTTTCGATTCAAGACAAATGTCTCTGCCTTTGGAGAAAATGCATGTGGAAAACACTTGCAGAACCATGGGTGCTAAAAAACTGTGCGGCCCTTGTTGAGAAGCGCTGAAGATAGATTTGTCCATTGATTCGATTTCATATGCTGCTCTTAACACTCTGCGTGTTTTCCTGGCAGACGGTCCAGCCCTGGGAACTCAGGAGTTTTCCTTTGCCTGAGGACCCAGTCGTGGAGCCTGAGATGGACAAGGATCAACTGAGCTTTCCCCCTGTCATCAGAGCCGACGCCCACTGCAGGGCGGAGTCAGAGAGTGACGCTTCCTCGCCGTGACGACGAACTTATTAAATCCCACCCACTAACGGGAACAACCTTAAAACCACACCTCCTATGGCATTAATTGAGGAAAAAAAACTCATACTAATCAAAGGAAAAAAAAAAAAAAAGATTCTGTCGGGACTTCTGTTGTTTGATATTCAAACATCAGCCAATTATTTTCACAGTTTTTAGTGAATATTACCGAACATAGTAAAGCTAAACCTGAAAGATGAAAGAAAAATGTAAATGAGATGTATGAAAGTTGTTTCCATAAATGTTTTCATAGTCAGCTAAATATATCATTGGGACTTAGTGTGGTATTCTAACCTGTCAGGTGAACACTATGTAGTGCACTGTGTAGCAGACTTAAAGAGGGCTTGACCAAAGGGTGCCTCTCTGCTGACTTGTTCTAAATATATTCTTGTTTTGTGAAGTGAAAAACCAAAACCTGACAAAAATACTTGCCGCATTATTCTCAGTTGATGGTCGCGCACCAAGCAGAGATATTCTCCTCAGTTAAAAAGCACTTCACAGGGCGTCAATATCTTGTTCTCCGCCTCGACCCTCCCCTTTCTCTCTTTCTTTTTGACAATTTCCCACCAGCATTCGGAGCATGCTAATGTTCATGGCATCATGTATCACAACGTAATGGAAAAATTGCGAGCTCTGCGACACAAAGCCTTTAGTGCACATTAGTTTAGATCTTTAAATGTTCCTGGATCTTTCTACGTCATCTGTTGAGATTGTACTTTGTATTCCTTCGTAAAGGAGCCGGATGTTTCACACAGACCTGCCCTTCTCAGGTTATGGAGTTTCACAGAATCTTGTGTCGGCGAGGTGTCTGTTTTTCCTTCACTTAGTCTGTGATGTTTCTGTGAGCCCATATTAGTGTTCTTACTCAGCACTGTCGCCCCCGAGAGAATCTACTTGCTATGCAACTGGACATTATTGTTGTGGCCCTGTCTCTTTCTTTTTCATACAATCACAATGTCTTTTTTTATTTTTCTTTGATGTGTCTTTCTCTTCATAGCTATTTGAGACGGTTTTCATTGTAATTTGGACTGTTTCAAAAGTTAAATCATTTGCAGAAAAAAGAAAAGGAAAACACCCTTTTGTAAATAGTACCATTAAATCAAATCAAACTCCATTCAGATTTGTTCGCCTCATTGTTTCATGATTTGATGACTCATTGTGAGACAATTGTCAGAATTCATTTGTGAACTCAAATAGGAAATTTAATCGGAAGTGAACAGCTTAGGAGAATTTGATGTTTCCCCATTCAAAAGGAAAGGAGCTGAACTTGCGTGACTGGAATAGCTGCCTGAAATAGTGTTTCAAAGATGGCCGCTGAGTGAAACGTCTTGAAGGGACTTAGGTGCGCACGATGAGTCCCTGAAAGGGATAAAGGGATGGTTCACCCAAACCCTCATATGACGTTCCAAACCTGTAAGGCTTGCGTTCATCTTCGGGACACAAATGAAGATCTTTTTTAAGAAATCTGAGAGCTTGACAGTCTATGCAACTTAAAGGGATAGTTCACTTTGAAATTAATTTTTGGTATGTTTTAGCTTACCTCAAGGGCATCCAAGATGTAGGTGTCTTTGTTTCCGCAATAGTTTCAATTTTGATATTTTTAGGTTAAACCGTTCTTGTCTGTCAGTCATATAATGCAGGTTTATGGTCACCACCTCAAAGAGCATGCACAGAGAAGTCCAAAATTAACCATGATTTAATGACTTGTACACATTGATGTCCAAGAGATCATTTCCGGCGCTTGCACAGACCGAAGCGCCTCCGCCCTCAGATCACTTGGACGTGGCTGTGGTTACAAGAGGTAAAAACGATATAAATACTGTTCGTTTTCTCACACAAACCGCTCGTTTCGTGTCTTAGGTCATCAATGTGTACTTACATTTACGAGTCAATAAATCATGTTTAATTTGGACTTCTCTGTGCATGCTCTTTGAGGTGGTGACCATAGACCTCCATTATATGACTGATAGACGCGAACGGTTTGACCTAAAAATATCAAAATTGAAAATACTGTGGAAACAAAGACACCTACTTCTTGGATGCCCTTGATGTAAGCTAAAACATACCAAAAAAATAATTTTAAAGTGAACTATCCCTTTAAAAACATTCATAAAGAGATAGTAAAACTAATACATGTGAATTGAGCGTATTCCAAATTTTCTAAGGAGACATGGTCGCTTATGATGAACAGATTGAATTTAATCTTTTATTCACATAAAAACATTGATCAGTGAACAGACCCAGACGGTAGACCTACATGTGGAATCCACGCGTTGCAGATGTGTGCCAGATCTGGGCTGACTCTATGTTGCTGTCTGGGAAAGCTCAACCGAAGCTGCTTGAAGTGCAGAGGGACAGAAAGCTCTTAGATTTAATCAATCAAGATCTTCATCTGTGTTCTGAAGTTGGACGAAAGTCTAACAGGTTTGGAACGACATGAGGTAATTATTTTTGGGTGGACTATCGTTCATATTATTTTAGTGAACTATCGTTTTAATGCACTTGCGCTACTTATGATAACGGTCACTTTGATGCTGTTGCAACGTGACGTGGCAACATTCATGTCTGTGTAAAAGAAATGGCATATTATTCAGTAACTAGATTAAAAAGTTCGTCGAGACAAACTTTAAGTTGGCTTGTGAAAGTTTGGAACAGAAAGTTTGAAGAAGTTTAAAGTAGTTTGAAGAAGTTTAAAGTAGTTCGAAGTTTAAATTAGTCTAAAGTTTAAATTAAGTTTAACTTAGTTTAAAGATAGATAGATAGATAGATAGATAGATAGATAGATAGATAGATAGATAGATAGATAGATAGATAGATAGATAGATAGATAGATAGATAGATAGAGTTAGAGAGATAGATAGATAGATAGATAGTTAGAAAGAGACATAGATAGAGTTAGAGATAGATAGATAGATAGATAGATAGAGTTAGAGAGATAGATAGATAGAGTTAGAAAGAGACAGATGGAGTTAGAGAGATAGATAGATAGATAGATAGATAGATAGATAGATAGATAGATAGATAGATAGATAGATAGATAGATAGATAGATAGATAGATGCTAGGGTATTCTGGGTGGTTGCTATGGTGTTGCTAGGTGGTTGTTAGGGTGTTGCTAGGCAGTTGCTAGGGTGTTCTGGGTGGTTGCTATGGTGTTGCTAGGCGGTTGCTAGGGTGTTCTGGGAGGTTGCTATGGTGTTGCTAGGCGGTTGCTAGGGTGTTCTGGGTGGTTGCTAGGGTGTTGCTAGGCAGTTGCTAGGGTGTTTTGGGTGGTTGCTATGGTGTTGCTAGGTGGTTGTTAGGGTGTTCTTGGTGGTTGCTAGGGTGTTGCTAGGCGGTTGCTAGGGTGTTCTGGGTGGTTGCTATAGTGTTGCTAGGCAGTTGCTAGGGTGTTCTTGGTGGTTGCTAGGGTGTTGCTAGGCGGTTGCTAGGGTGTTCTGGGTGGTTGCTATGGTGTTGCTAGGCAGTTGCTAGGGTATTCTGGGTGGTTGCTATGGTGTTGCTAGGTGGTTGCTAGGTGGTTGCTAGGGTGTTCTGGGTGGTTGCTATGGTGTTGCTAGGCGGTTGCTAGGGTGTTCTGGGTGGTTGCTATGGTGTTGTTAGGCAGTTGCTAGGGTGTTCTTGGTGGTTGCTAGGGTGTTGCTAGGCAGTTGCTAAGGTGTTCTTGGTGGTTGCTATGGTGTTGCTAGGTGGTTGCTAGGGTGTTCTGGGTGGTTGCTATGGTGTTGTTAGGCAGTTGCTAGGGTGATCTGGTGGTTGCTAGGGTGTTGCTAGGTAGTTGCTAAGGTGTTCTGGGTGGTTGCTATGGTGTTGCTAGGTGGTTGCTAGGGTATTCTGGGTGGTTGCTATGGTGTTGCTAGGTGGTTGCTAGGGTGTCCTGGGTGGTTGCTATGGTATTGCTACTTGGTTGGTAGTGTTCACATATGGTTACTATAAAGTATCCATATTAGCATTTAGCTATTCACAGCTAGCATGTTTAGCATATTGAAAGTCCTGTGTGCTAGCATGAGTCAAAAGACCCAACCCCCATCGCGATACAATGTTCTGATTCTGAGATATAGCTGTTAAAAAATGGTTGCTAGGGTCCTCTCTTTGGTTGCTAGGGATTGGCTTGACAGCTGCCAATCATCAAACTCCAAAGGCTGCTTGTCAGTATGAATGATTTAAACCAACCCCCATCTCTATACATTGTTCTGATGCAGAGATATAAATCTTGCTTAATGGTTGCTAGGGTACTCTGTTTAGTTGCTAGGGAGTGGCTTGGCAGCTGGCAGCGATGAATCTCCAAAGGCTGCTTGTCACTATAAATGATATAAATCAACTCTCATGACTCTATGACATTCAGAATGGAAGATATCCCTCTTTAAAATTTGGTTGCTAAGGTGCTCGTTAATTGTTGCTAGGGCGTGGCCAGAATTTGTTGAGGTGATGCATGGTTGGCTGTTTGCTACCCATAGTCAAATGAGACCACCCTCATGTTTCTATGACACTTCTATCCGGAGATATCCCTTCAATCTCTTTCAATGGAAGTCTATGGGAGTTGTTGCTAAGGTGCTCTAAATGGTTGCTAGGGCGTGGCTTGATAGCTTCACAGTAATCCTGAGAGACTGATTGGTCGTCTGAGTAAAATGAGCCCGCCCCCTTGTCTCTATGACACTGTGATCCAGAGCTATGTTCAATATAAAACCCTAATGCAATGTGTACACCATAATAAGTCTATGGGGCAAGTTTGGGCCGCTCCTGCCCCCCAGGGGTGCAACTATTCCCCCACTGTGAGGTATTTTCTTACAGAGCCTGTCAGCCTCTTCAAATGTGGCACATTACAAGTTTCTGAGAAATCAGCAATATTTAGTATTGCACGAGGCCTGCGGCCTCGTGCCTATGGCCTACGGTTGCTAGGGTGCTGTAACTGGTTGCTAAGGTGTGAATTTAGAGTTTATGAGTTTAGAGTTTATAAGTTTAAATGAGTAAGTGTCCAGAGTTTATTAATTCATGAGTTTAATAGTTTTATGAGAGTTTATAAGAGTATGAGTTTATGAATTTAGAGTTTATGAGTTTAGAGTTTATAAGTTTAAATGAGTCTAAGAGTTCAAGTTTAGAGTTTATTAATTTAGTTTGAGTTTAAGAGTTTAAGATTAGATAGATAAGTGTCATAGATAGATGAGTTCATTAGTTTAAATGAGTTTCAATGGCTCATATAGTGTATAGAATGACAGTTTGATTGAGTCTGGGGCTTCAAGGTATTTAGATTTGAATTTTTGACAGTTGGGCAGTTTGAATTTCTCAATGGGAGTCAATGGGAGTTTTTTCCGACTTTGAGCGTCATTTTTAGGAGAACCGTAAGTCCGATCAGTTAGAAAAGATATAGCAACGCGAGTCAGAACAGTTTGAGTGTCCGTGCCGAGTTTGGAGTATGTGGAGTTAAAGCTCTAGGAGGAGTTAGAGTTGGAAATTTTAGTCTCAGAAAAAGAATAATAACTAGAACGTACATTTCCAGACGAAAATGTGAAGTGGTGCTTGCAGTGGCAAAACTCACCACCCGGTTGCTAGGGTGTTCTGGGTGGTTGCTAGTTGGTTGTCAGGGTATTCTGGGTGGTTGCTATGCAGTTGCTAGGGTATTATGGGTGGTTGCCAATGTGTTCTGGGTAGTTGCTAAGGTGTTGCTAGGTGGTTGCTAGGGTGTTCTGGGTGGTTGCTAGGGTGTTGCTAGGTTGTTAGTAGGCGTTGTTAAGGTGTTCTGGATGGTTGCTAGGTGGTTGCTAGGGTGTTTCTAAGGTGTTCTGGAAGGTTGCTAGGCAGTTGCTAGGGTGTTGCTCGGTGGTTGCTAAGGTGTTGCTAGGTGGTTGCTAGGGTGTTGCTAGGCGGTTGCTAGGGTGTTCTGGGTGGTTGCTAGGGTGTTGCTAGGTGGTTGCTAGGGTATTGCAAGGTGGTTGCTAGGGTGTTCTGGGTGGTTGCTAGGGTGTTGCTAGGTGGTTGCTAGGGTGTTGCTAAGGTGTTCTGGATGGTTGCTAGGCGGTTGCTAGGGTGTTGCTCGGTGGTTGCTATGGTGTTGCTAGGTGGTTGCTAGGGTGTTCTGGGTGTTGCTAAGGTGTTGCTAGGTGGTTGCTATGGTGTTTGGGGTGGTTGCTAGGGTGTTGCTAGGTGGTTGCTAGGGTGTTGCTAAGGTGTTCTGGATAGTTTCTAGGTGGTTGCTAGGGTGTTGCTATGCGGTTGCTAGGGTGTTCTGGGTGGTTGCTATGGTGTTGTTAGGTTGTTGCTAGGGTATTCTGGGTAGTTGCTATGGTATTACTAGGTGGTTGGTAGTGTTCACATATGGTTATTATAGAGTTTTTATATTGTTCATGGCATGATTTAACACTTAGCTAATCAATATTAGCATGTAGCTATTCACAGCTAGCATGTTTAGCATTTTGAAAGTTCTATGTGCTAGCATGAGTCAAAAGACCCAACCCCCATCGTGATACAATGTTCTGATGCTGAGATATAGCTGTTACAAAATGGTTGCTAGGGTACTCTGTTTGGTTGCTAGGGAGTGGCTTGGCAGCTTCCAATCATGAAGCTCCAAAGTCAATGTGAATGTATAAACCAACCCCCATCTCTATACGATGTTCTGATGCAGAGATGTAGGCCTTGCAAAATGGTTGCTAGGGTACTCTTTTTGGTTGCTAGGGAGTGGCTTGGCAGCTGCCAATCATGAATCTCCAAAGGCTGCTTGTCAGTATAAGTGATATAATACAACTCCCAAGCCTGTATGACATTCAGAATGGAAGATATCCCTCTTTAAAATTTGGTTGCTAAGGTGCTCGATAATGGTTGCTAGGGTGTGGCCAGAAATTGTTGAGGTGATTCATGATTGGCTGTTTGCTACCCCGAGTCAAACGAGACCACCCTTGTGTTTCTATGACACTTCTATCCGGAGATATCCCTTTGATCTCTTTCAATGGAAGTCTATGGGAGTTGTTGCTAAGGTGCTCCATATGGTTGCTAGGGCGTGGCTTGATAGCTTCACAATGATCCTGAGAGACTGATTGGTCGTCTGAGTAAAATGAGCCCGCCCCCTTGTCTCTATGACACTATGATCCAGAGCTATGTTCAATACAAAATCCCTATGCAATTTACCATAGTAGGAAAAACACATGCATTTGATGGGACATCCTTCACCATAGTAAGTCAATGGGGAAAATTTTGGGTAGCTCCTGCCCCCCAGGGGTGCAACTTTTACCCCATTGTGAGGTATAATCTTACAGAGGCTGCCAGCCTCTTCAAATGTGGCAAATCACACGTTTTTCCAAAATCGTTGTTCGGAGCTATGAGTCGTCAAAGTTTGTCTCAATGTTAAGTCTATGGGATTTTTTGGAAATTTGTTCACCCCTGGGTCGAACACCGTACCCCCGATCTCTGATAAAAGTGATAGGACACTTCTCTTCAATAGGCCGCACGATTTGATGCCTCATTCATGGGTCTGTGACAAAAACTGTGGACGTAGGAGTGCGCCAAACTTTTTCCTGGAATAGTATAATGTTATACTAGAAATTTTAAATAACATTGGGGTCAATGGGGGAAAATTTGGGCAGCTCCTGCCCCCCAGGGGTGCAACTTTTACCCCATTGTGAGGTATGTTCTTACAGAGCCTGTCAGCCTCTTCAAATGTGGTAAATCGCAGGCTTCTGTGAAATCCTCGCTCGGAGCTATGAGTCGTCAAAGTTTGTCGCAATGTTAAGTCTATGGGATTTTTGGGAAATTTGTTCGCCCTTCGGGCGAACATCGTACCCCCGATCGCTTAGAAAAGTCATAGCACACCATTCCCGAATATTCCGCACGTTTTGAGACCTCATTCATGGGTGTGTGACAAAAACTGCGGGAGGAGTAGCGTGCCAAACTTTTGGGCCGACTCAAAAAACACAATAGTAATAGTGTTGCCTTGCTTTCAGCAAGCACCACTAATAATAAGTTTAAATAGCATTTCAGTAAGTTGGCTTTCCCAAGCCAACTTAATGAGGAAATGAGGCAGGACTTGATTTTATCCCTCAGGAGTTGATTTGATCATGAAGGGGTTACAATTTGTTAACTTACAAAGGAGTATGGAGCCAGACCTGAGTGTTTGCAAAAATTATTATGAAGGACTACTGTCCTGAAATCCCTTTGATAAGACAGGAACATGGGACATCTTTTGACTTTCTGACAAGGACATGATCAAGTATTAATTAATTGTTAAATGAGTTATCAATCTGCTCATTTACTGAAAACTGATATCTGACAAGATTTTGAGCTTTTAAAGGAACACTCCGACTTTTTGGGACTTTAGCCTATTCACCTTACCCCCCAGAGTTAGATAAGTCCATATACATACCTTTTTCATCACCGTGTGTGCTATAAGTCTGTTTGACGCACCCACCGCTAGCCTAGCTTAGCACAAAGACTCGACGTGACTGGTTGCAGCTTTCATACTCCAAATGAGTGACAAAATAACGCAAACGTTTTCCTATTTACATGTTGTGATTTGTATAGTCACAGAATGTACAAATGAGTCACAGACATCTTGCTAACCGTATAAAACCTGGGAACTATTCTCTGAAGGCGAAGCACTGCTAACGTTACTTTGACGGAGTAATAACCGCATCACCGGCGGAGACACGCCGTGGTGAGGAGCGGAAAGTTCGCTTAGTGTTTGGGTAACAGAGTCAGCAATTTATAAATAGTAAAAGCGTAGTTTAGAGTCATGGGTTTTCGCTCTATTGTAAATAGCTGCGACAGTAAACAGGGGAGGTAATACCATGTTTCACAGAATTCCAACTAAAAACGCTGACTGGATGAAGAAATGGCTAACTTACTCTGGATATTGATCCAAACACACCTTATAGATTAAGGGACATTATGTTTGCTCGGTACATTTCAATGGACGACTATTTTGAAAAAATGGAACGACTATTTTGGAAAATTTGCCACACGGACCATAATGTGCTGAAGGATACGGCTATCCCATCGATAGCACAGACAGGACAAGTGGATCACCTGCGGCTGAGGTAAGTGTTCCGTTATGTTTTTAGATGACCTACTGTAACAGTGCCACTAGCCAGAGCTAATGTAACGTTAGTGACACTATTATATGATTAGGGTATGAATATGTTTTTATCTTGATGCGGTGCGGACGCGCTTGGGAAAAAACGAGCGCGTTCACCGCGTTGAACTTGCACCCTGCGCGCTGCGCGCCTAGTAGCCTAAATTTGAAATAACCATGGAAATAACGAACTTGAGCGTGCAAAAGGGTACGATAGGCTGTGAGTTCATTGTGCAAAAACAATTTGTGCTATTACTTTCCCCTTATTCTATCCTATAGTAATGCGATTTTACTGTATATTATATACTGTTGAATACATTTGGTTCAGCTAATAAATTGCATTTAAAATATATTGATTCCTGTAATAATAATTATTTATTCATGTGATATTTATAAATCTGGGTGCGTTTTTGTTTGGAAATCAATGAAACATGGTACTGTATTACCTGTTTATTGTCACACAGCTCATACAATAAAGCAAACACCCATGATAAACTATGCTTTTCTATCTAACGTTAGTAATTGCTGACTCTTTACTCCAACACTGAGCGAACTCTCTGCTCCTCGTCACGGTGCGTCTCAGGTGATTGTTATCACTCTGCCCAAGTAGCAGTGCTTCGCCTTCAGAAAATATAGTATTTATACGGTTAAAAGATGTCTGTGTCTCATATGGCCTTGATATTTGCACACTAGTCTGTGACTATACAAACCACAACATGTAAATAGGAAAACGTTTGCGTTATTTTGCCACTCATTTGGATTAGTATGAAAGCTGCAACCATTCACATCCAGTCTTTGTGCTAAGCTAGGCTAGCGGTGGGTGCGTCAAACAGACTTATAGCACGCACGGAGATGAAAAAGGTATGGAGTCTATGGACTTATCTAACTCTGGGGGGTAAGGTGAATAGGCTAAAGTCCCAAAAAGTCGGAGTGTTCCTTTAAGGCAACAGTAGCCTAAAATTAGTTTTCTAACCCCAAATATAGACTAATGTTTCTAAAATATAAAATGCTTTTCATGTAAACGGATCCATTTATACTCTGAGAAAGTCTTATATGAACTGACACTGTTGTAAAATTAAATAAGCTTCCCCACAAAAATAATGTCTATTTAACTTTTTTTGCCTACTTTGTTAGATGGTCCTCACTGCAGAACACAAAATCCAGGGGGAGGATTCTAACCCAGCCTACCCATCTCCACCCCCTGATCCCTAACCCGACCCCTAATCCTACCCATCTCCACCCTGTGATCCCTAACCCCACCCCTAAACCTAACCATCTCTGCCCCCTGGTCCCTAACCCGACCCCTAATTCTACCCATCTCCTCCCTGTGATCCCTAACCCCACCCCTAAACCTACCCATCTCCGCCCCCTGGTCCCTAACCCCACCCCTAATTCTACCCATCTCCTCCCTGTGATCCCTAACCCCACCCCTAATCCTACCCATCTCCGCCCCTGATCCCTAACCCCACCCCTAAACCTACCCATCTCCGCCCCCTGGTCCCTAACCCCACCCCTAATTCTACCCATCTCCTCCCTGTGATCCCTAACCTCACCCCTAAACCTACCCATCTTCGCCCCTTATATCTGGATCCAACTCCGCCCCCTGGATCTCGTGTACTGCAATGAGGTGCTACTGTACTTTTTTGGAACAATGTGCTCTGATGAACACAGCGACACCATGCGTATTTATTAGTATATCATATACGTTTTTTTAAGTAGTAATAAAAAGCATAATAAAAAAGTCGACATTTGCTTAATATCATTTATTTCCAAATTCACATGTACATCAACAAGAATAGTTGTAAACCAGTTATTAATAAAACACACAAACAATATTGACAACCACAATTCCCAAGCTAAAATATACAACCGCAAAAATGGTGTATGGAGTCAATGACAACAGGATAGCAAAACTGCGCCCAAAACCATGTTGCAGATGCTATAGTGAGACATTTAAACCAAAGGACAGACTTTCTTTCCCTCTTCTGTCTTCTACACACTCACTTCCCCCCTCAACACAACATCACAAGCGAAACAAAACACCTTATCCCATATCCAAGCTCTGCCGACCTTTCCAAAAAACACCCTAGTTAGAAAACGTGTCGCCAATCCATGTAAAAACTCAGCATGCAGGTTTAAAGTGTTGCAGGCGTGGTCTCTGAACTTCTCTGCTTATTATTTTTTTTTTCTTTTCCTCATAAACATACAGTCATAAACATACAGTTAACATACATTAAATATCTAATGGTAGTTACACAGCTCCCTCTCCAACACAAAGAAACAGGGGTCGTCGTCCGAGTAGTGCTCTTTTCCACTATATCTACATAGATTCCTAATAAGCACATCAGCGATTATGGGATACACGCAAAAGTAGAGGCAATCTCAGGCTGCTTACATGAAACGCATGCAAGGAGCAAAGATAGCGTGGAGTGGTTCAAAGCTCATTAAAACATTCTGCGATTTCATTTAAGCCGTATGACTGGTTAAGGTCATTACATCATCATTCAGTTGAATAGAATACCTTGACTTCATATTTTACAGCTCTAAAGAAGAGGAAGTGGAGGATGTGTTCACAGAGCATTGTGTAACGGCATGCTTGTGCTCAGGTGATGGTTTTCGTGAAGATGTCATCAGTGCAGTGGGCAAATTTACAATACGTTTTGGCAATTCATCTAAAAAATGATAACTCCGCTAGAGCTGGATGTCATGGCAGGAAAAAAGAGGAACTGTTGGCAGTATTATGGGAAAAAATTACAGATGCATAGGTTGTGTTTTTCCACAAGAGATTTCAAATAATGTCCCTCACCTGCAACCTGCCATTAATTAACACTTTGCAATAACATCAGTTAATAATGCATTATGACTCGAACAACAAAGAACAATTTTTTAATCTAGGTTCATTTATTATTGTTTATTGTCATAAATGAAGGTTATAAATGTGTATTTACCTATATTAATAAATGCTGTAGTAGCATTGTTCATTTTTGTTTCATGATGGCTACTGCATTAATAAATGCTAAAACCGTGAATCTAAATGTAAAGCGGTACCAATAAAAATGTCCAAAACCGCTGTAAACGCGTAGCTACAATTTGAAGATATTTTATGCATATGTTAAAAATATAAATGCGAGTTAAACGTTATGTTAGTTCCCAAAAAAAACAAAACAAACAAAAAAAAGTAGGAGAGGCATTTTCAAAGAAGCACTGACATAATTCAAATCAATAATTTAAGACTGCCTGTAGGCACACAAAAAAACATGTTTCCATATCTTAAATATCTCATATCCGCAGAATAATACTGTAAGAAAGTTTATGACGAACACGGTTCACTGCAGCAAGTGTAATCTCTGACCGACAGCAAAACGAAAAACCTGTTGTTCTTCACGTAAGCCGTGCAAATCATTTCAGAAATGGACTGTGGGGCTTTAAGCTTCATTCAATCTCAAAGTCAAGATTCAGGGCTCTAATTTTTATTTTAAGCACTGCTAAGCGACTTATTCATAATCTCCATCTAATTTGATCCTGATTCAAAAATGAGAACAATCCTCTCTGAAAGTGAAAAATGGGTTCTGTCTGAACTAACCAAACACCAGGCATGCCTAGAGGAAATCTAAAATGGTCAACAAAA
This sequence comes from Pimephales promelas, assembly GCF_016745375.1. The sequence goes on along the minus strand of NW_024121876.1, from coordinate 3,087,248 downwards.
GGCATTCAAACACATGAACGCAATTTTGTGCTGCTAAATATAGTCAAGGGAGGGCTACTGCAAAAAATTCCCAATTGTTAAGTTCCCTGCTTTAAAGCAAAGGACGAGTGAACAGGCAAATTCATACACAATTCACAGTTAAAACAGCTTCATTGGCCTATAACAAATCTGAAGTCTTACAAAATCGAACAGTGATTGCCAAACGTTACTTGGCGTTGTTTTCTGGGCCACAAAATGACTTTCAGAGAGAGGTTAGAGTACCACCAGGCAGGTGAAAGTGTGTGTTCTGATTTCTGGGGTGGGGTTTGGGGGCGTGGCTGGGTGGTAGTATGGTCCAATCACAAGCCCTGCTTGGCCAGCGATGCAGACACCTGGTCGGCGAGGGTGGAGAGCTGCGGCGGGTCTGCCATGTTGAGGCTGCCCGAAGAGGAGACGGTGCTCAGGCCGTGTGGAGACTCGTCTAGAGACACGATTTCTGCGCCATGGTCGGTTCGCGCTTTGGCCTGCTCACGGAACAACAGTTTGTGCGACTCAATCTGGGGAAAGGAAATTTATGAAAACAAACGAGAGCAAATGAAATGCCTGAGGTGAACTGGATATTGGTTCAGAGGGGACATATGGAAGCTTGTTTCCACCACCGAATAAAAAATAATGATATAAAGTCAGAATTGCGAGATACAAAGTCGCAATTGCGAAATATAAAGTCGCGATTCTGAAAAATAGTCGTGATTGTGAGGAAAAAAAGAGAATTGCGACTTTTTATCTCACAATTCTGACTTTTTTTCACAATTGTGAGTACATCTCGCAATTCTGACTTTATAACATAATTGCGAGTTTATATCTTGAAATTCTGACAAGATTTTTTCTCAGAATTGTGAGATAAAAATTCGCATTTGCGAGTTATCAGGCCAATTCTAAGGGGGAAAAAAAACTAAATTTTCCCCCTCAGAATAGTTTATACTGTATCTCACAATTGTGACTTTACAACACGCAATTCTGACTTTATAACACGCAATTGTGACTTCATATCTCGCAATTCTGACTTTATATCTTGCAATTCTGACTTTATAACACGCAATTGTGACTTCATATCTCGCAATTCTGACTTTATATCTTGCAATTCTGACTTTATATCTCGCAATTCTGACTTCATATCTCACAATTCTGACTTTATATCTCGCAATTTTGACTTCATATCTTGCAATTCTGACTTTATATCTCGCAATTGTGACTTCATATCTCGCAATTCTGACTTTATATCTCGCAATTTTGACTTTATATCTCGTAATTCTGACTTTATATCTCGCAATTGCGACTTCATATCTCGCAATTCTGACTTTATATCTTGCAATTCTGACTTTATATCTTGCAATTCTGACTATATCTCGCAATTCTGACTTTATATCTCGCAATTCTGAGTCTGACTTTATATCTCGCAATTCTAACTTTTTATCTCTCAATTCTGACTTTATATCTCGCAATTCTGACTTAATATCTCGCAATTCTGACTATAACACGCAATTGCGACTATATCTCACAATTCTGACTTTATATCTTGCAATTCTAACTTTATATCACGCAATAGCGACTATATCTCGCAATTCTGACTTTATAACACGCAATTCTGACTTTATATCTTGCAATTCTGACTTTATATCTCGCAATTCTGACTATAACACGCAATTGCGACTATATCTCGCAATTCTGACTTTATAACACGAAATTGCGACTTTATATCACGCAATTCTGACTTTATATCTCGCAATTCTGACTTTATATCTCGCAATTCTAACTTTATATCACGCAATAGCAACTATATCTCGCAATTCTGACTTTATAACACGAAATTGTGGCTTTATATCTCGCAATTCTGACTTTATATCTCGCAATTCTGACTATAACACGCAATTGCGACTTCATATCTCGCAATTCTGACTTTATATCTCGCAATTCTGACTTTATATCTCGCAATTCTGACTTTATAACACGCAATTCTGACTATAACACGCAATTGCGACTATATCTTGCAATTCTGACTATATCTCGCAATTCTGACTTTATAACACGCAATTCTGACTTTATATCTTGCAATTCCTACTTTATATCTCACAATTCTGACTTTATATCTCGCAATTCTGACTATAACACGCAATTGCGACTATATCTCGCAATTCTGACTATATCTCGCAATTCTGACTTTATATCTCGCAATTCTAACTTTATATCACGCAATAGCGACTATATCTCGCAATTCTGACTTTATAACACGCAATTCTGACTTTATATCTTGCAATTCTGACTATAACACGCAATTGCGACTATATCTCGCAATTCTGACTTTATAACACGAAATTGCGACTTTATATCACGCAATTCTGACTTTATATCTCGCAATTCTGACTTTATAACACGCAATTGCGACTTTATATCTCGCAATTGCGACTTTATATCTCGCAATTCTGACTTTATATCTCGCAATTCTAACTTTATATCACGCAATAGCAACTATATCTCGCAATTCTGACTTTATAACACGAAATTGTGGCTTTATATCTCGCAATTCTGACTTTATAACACGAAATTGCGACTTTATATCACGCAATTCTGACTATATCTTGCAATTCTGACTTTATATCTCGCAATTCTGACTTTATATCTCGCAATTCTGACTTTATAACACGCAATTGCGACTTAATATCTCGCAATTCTGACTTTATATCTCGCAATTCTGACTTTATAACACGCAATTCTGACTTTATATCTCGCAATTCTGACTTTATATCACACAATTCTGTCTTTATATCTCGCAATTCTGAGAAATAAAGTCAGAATTGCGAGATGTAAACTCGCAATTGTGAGAAAAATAGTCAGAATTGTGAGACAGAAAGTTGCAATTACCTTTTTTATTTTTCATTCTGTGGCGGAAACAAGCTTCCATAGGGAACTGAGATTCTTGGATATGGATTAAAACAGTTCTCGAGTGAAAACACCCATGTAACCATGCATAGGCATCCAGGACCATTCTGTACTGGAAACTCCTAGTAAATAGTAATCTAAATCCTGTATTCTGAGAGCCATTCCATCATTTGACATCACTGTTGCTCTCTAGTGGCCATTAAGCTGCAGGGCAGGGATGTTATAAAATCAGAAATAGTTGTTGTGTACCCTCAAAATGCTAAATAATAACATGCTCAAATGATCAATGTATAAATAAGAAATTTTTCAAACAAAAAAAAAAAAACGTAAGATGATGTTAAAAGGGATAAAGCCGCATAAAAAAGCATGAGAAAATAAGTCAATAAAAACTTTTTGAGATAAGTTTCTATATAAATATAAAGATAATTTAAACAAAATTTTTGTTTTTGAAATTTTTGTTAATTTTTAAATCTTCTTAAAATAAATATATCATTTGTTGGTCAGTTGCTCATTTGTACAGTTGATTTCCCATCACTCTGTGCCAGGAGATGGCACCCAAGATGCATTTCACAAGAAACTTGTGCAAGCTTATCATAAGCAATAGGCAAATTATTTTTTATTCATTTGTTTGAAATATTTTATCTTTGTTGATTACTTATCCATCTACCCCAATCAGCATATTAGTTCACTAAGTAGTTTTTTATTTGCAAATGGATTTATCAAGTGATTATTTGATTGTTTTAAAACACTACAGTCCAAACTTCTCATCAGCAGCACCTATATACCCAAATCTTTCCATATCATATTGGACAGCCTACTTTGCAGATTAAAAAAAAATAAAAAATCTTGATGCTGTTCACCATTGACTACGATTAGATGAGTGTGAGCGGGACATTTAAAAAAATCTCTTTTTTGTGGTCTGAAAAAGAAAGAACGGCATTAGAACAACACCAGGGTGGGTAAATTTAATTTTAGGGTGGCCAATTCCTATTAATAGTAATGTGTCCCCATGTTTGAGCACTCTCCAAAAATTATATTATAAAAATATATGAGAGTACAGTGACGGCTAATTTAATGCGGATAGCCTCTCTTTGAATACTTACTGGAGTCCTCAATCTTTATCTGGGGGTTGCTGAGGAGGATGGGCTCGGGGGACATACTGGCAGATGAGAGGGTGGGGGTATCAGAGGGGTCTGGGGTGAGGAAGCCCTCATCTTGGGGCGTATCTGCCCCTCTCCCCTTCTCTCTCTAGAGACGGACCCCAGGGTGGCCAATGAGAGGTGAAATGAACACCATGGTCAACCAAAACAGAAAGAAACACAAAATGATATGGGTTCAACAAAAAGGAAAACGATGGTAACACAAATGTAAATAAATTAAAGATGAAGTATGTCATGTATTCTCTTCAAATACATTTTTATATGTATACAATTTTATCAGTTTTATTTGAACACAGTTTAATACGCAGAGACAAGTAAAAGCAAAACACTTTAAATCCTGATGCTCATGGAATCAAAACAAAGGCCAATGAGATGAGAATTTAAAGGAGTTAAAGGATTAGATAATTCACTCACCCCCATGTCATCCAAGATGTCCATGTCATTCTTTCTTCAGTCGAAAAGAAATTAAGATTGTTGATGAAAACTTTACAGGATTTTTCTCCATATAATGGACTTCAATGGGAACCAAACGGTTCAAGGTCCGAAAGACAGTTTCATTGCAGCTTCAAAGGGCTTTAAAGGACACCAGACGATGAAGAAGGGTCTAATGACTCGAAAAAAGATTTCGAACAGGAGTTTGAACAGGAGAGTCACGAACGCTCATCACAGAACAGAGCAAGGCGAGCATTTGTGCTAATAAAACTTAAACTTTTTTTATTTATTTTTGAAATGGCCGATCGTTTCGCTTGATAAGACCCTTATTCATCGTCTGGACTCGTCTAAAGCCTTTTGAAGCTGCTTTTGGACCATGAGCCGTTTGGTTCCCAATGAAGTGCATTATATGGAGAAAAATCCTGGTATGTTTTCATCCAAAACCTTAATTTCTTTTCGACTGAACAAAGAAAGACATCTTGGATGACATGGGGGTGAGTAAATTATCAGCAAAAGTTTTTTTTAAAAGTGAACTACTCCTTTAAAACGTTCTTTAAGCCATCTAAAGAACTGAATGATTCAAACCCAGAGACCACCTTAGACAGACTTACACAGACATGGTTGTAAAATGATAAGGATTTATATATTTAACTTTAGGGTGTGTAGATTGTGTAGATTATCTAATGAATAGATTGAGTATCGTTTCCCATCAGTGGAGGACATGTGGTCTTACCCTCCTGCTGCCTCCTCCAGCCACGTGTTTAATGTTGTCCAGAGATCCAATCTTTGACTGAGCCTTGAATTCAAGCTTCTCAGACCTGATCTCAATGTTTCCTCCACCTTGAAAAGGCAGGTGAAATTCCTCATGACTCCAATGTACATGCATTCAAAATGCTGAGAAAACTGAGTCCAAAGCTTGAGCTTCGATTGTCGGAGACATTTAAAATCCAAAGTGGACGTCTACGGTTACCTGGTTTGTGGCGCAGGTTGTCTTTCGATCCGCACTTTGACTGCACATTGCTCAGGTCGATCTTTTTGTGGAGGATTTGGACCTTTTCAAAACAAAAAAACAATTATAGTCATTTATAAAGTTCTAAATTCATAATAAAAAAATCCAAACACACTCCCATTTACATGAGAAAGAGAAAAAGCTTGAGAAAATGGCAGACAGGTGCTAAAGTGCAGTTAGTCAGTAAACTTTTAAGTTCCTTCAATGCAAAAGCCTCTTGGTGGATTAGTCTCTGAGAATTTTTAAAACCAATTTGTATTTACATTTAGCTGACGCTTTTATCCAAAGCGACTTACAATTGCTGTTTATGTCAGAGGTCGCACGCCTCTGGAGCAACTTGCTCAGGGACACATTGATGTCTCACAGTGGATTCGAACCCGGGTCTCTCACACCAAAGGCATGTGTCTTATCCACTGCGCCATGTATTTATAGCGATGTAAGTATGATGAACCACAACATTAATTATCTAGTTGGTCACCAGTTCTAAAAAGATATGTTCTTCAATGCTTTTCATTTTAAGACACAACATGAGAACGGTACAATCGTGTACCATTCCTGCTCCAAAAATAGACGCAATGACCTCATAGCCACAGCTGTTGGGGGTTTTTCTGTGTAAAAAGGCCTCAGTGTCTTCAGAGTGAGGTCAACTTATAGCTGGAGCCAACTGCTCACCACAAAGACCAGCTCTCCTGACCAGAGCGCTAAACAAGACCCCTCTGTGCAAATCCCCTCCAGTGCATAAGGATCTCTCGCTGGTACTTTAAGAAGTGTAATGACAAGCCGGTTGGCATTAAGGGTTAGGATTTCAGCGGTGGTCATCTGTTTTTGTAAGGAAAGAGGTTTTCCTAAAAGTCAAAAATCAAAGTCTTCTAATTATATGGAGAATTGTTTATGACATGCTTAACTTTATTGAAGTAAGGAAAGTGTCTGTTTTTAACAGGTCTTGCAGGAAATGTCAATGCCACAAAACAGCATGTATATTCTTCTGAGTTACATGTAAATGAAGAAAAGAAAGCATGTAAACTATTAAATCCGACTATTTTCTCAACCGGATTAAAGGAGTAGTTCACTTTAAAAAAAAAAAAACTTTTGCTGATAATTTACTCACCCCCATGTCATCCAAGATGTCCATGTCATTCGAAAAGAAATTAAGGTTTTTGATGAAAACATTCCAGGATTTTTCTCCATATAATGGACTTCAATGGGAACCAAACGGTTCAAGGTCCAAAAGACAGTTTCAGTGCAAACTGTTCAAAGGGCTTTAAACGATTCCAGACGATGAATAAGGGTCTTATCAAGTGAAACGATCGCTCATTTAATAAATAAATAACAAAGTTTAAGTTTTATAAGCTCAAATGGTCGCCTTGCTCTGTTCTGTAATGCGCGTTTGTTACTCTCCTGTTCGAACTCGTTCATCAAAATGAATGAATCTTTTTCCACTTCATTTGGTTCATTCAAAAAAACGAAACGAACGAATTGACTCGGAAAAAGATTTGTTCATTTTGATAAACGAGTTTGAACAGGAGAGTCACGAACGCTCGTCACAGAACAGAGCAAGGTGAGCATTTGAGCTTACCGATCGTTTCGCTTGATAAGACCCTTATTCATCGTCTGGAATCGTTTAAAGCCCTTTGAACAGTTTGCACTGAAAGTGTCTTTTGGACCTTGAACCGTTTGGTTCCCATTGAAGTCCACTATATGGAGAAAAATACTAGAATGTTTTCATCAAAAACTTTAATTTCTATTCGACTGAAGAAAGAAAGACATGGACATCTTGGATGACATTGGGGGTGAGTAAATTATCAGCAAACGTTTTTTGAAAAGTGAACTACTCCTTTAAATATGTTTTACGTCACACAAATGTGCATTTATGTGCCGAGATTATAAGTACGTTGACTTGCATTCAGTGGAATGAGACTGAATATTTACTATATAATTGCAGAAAAAGCTTTTCTCACATAAATGTCAGCTTTGTTAGATATGTCATCAAGGCAAAACCGACAACGCACTCCATTGACATTGTATTGCGGTGGCTTTCTTTGGTTCTGAGCGCTTTTTTGGAAATAAATGTAATGCACATGTAATCAAATATATGAATCGGATTGCAACATTTAGGGTTTGTATAAAATAAAGATTACAGACTCTGAAATCAGATTGGATTCATTCTGATTTACAAAAATTAGTGCATGCAAATTGCAAACATTCCTGTTTATGAGAGTTAGAGGGTGAGTCGTCATACAGTCAAAGCCAAGAAACAAACCAGTATTTACCATGGATTCATTTAAAATAGGGAAACACAATAGATCAGTGCTCTGACTATTTCATTATGAATATTCATTTCCCATATTTTTACTTTTTCAGATTATCCCAAAAATAGTTTCGTTTATTTCACCCAAAAATGACAAATCTGTTACTCACCCTCATGTCGATCCAAACCCCAAAGACTTTCAAGTAGTTGTGTGAACATGAACATGTTCATCTTCAGAACACAAATGAATATATTTTTAGTGAACCTGAGATTTTCTGTTCCTCCATTGACAAGTCTTCACAACCACCACTTTCAAGCCTCAGAGACATCATTAACCCTTATGCTGCATTAGGGACATTTTTGGTCTTTTGCAGTTTAATTTCTTTGACCATTTTGGCTGTTTTAATGCAAATGGTATGAAATTTGGCAAAATTGTGACTTTTTGGATACATGTAAAAAATGTGATCCCATTTTGCAAAATATGTATAACACACACTGTGTAGATCAAATAGTAACACTCAGCACCATAAAGACCAAAAATGGCCCATTGAAACCCATTAAAACGTTGTTTAAATCTGAGGCTGTCAGTAATACATGAAACATGATTTTTGCACAAACATCCTTTCATTTTGAAGCAAAAGCATTATATTTGCATTATATAGTGTATTCCACCAGATGACGTCACTACATATTTATTCCCTATGGGTGGAAATGCACCTTATTTTAGGCAATAGGCAATGTTTAATAGGTGGCCATTTTTGGTCTCTAACGCGCTAAGTGGGATTTTTTGCAAAGTGGGACTGTGATAATCCAAATCTAAAGTTTTCTCTTTGCATTTAGTTTATTGAAAATAATTGAATTTTTGTGTTTTTTCCTCTTATACAAATCGATGGTTTCGCAAACAAAACTGGTAATTAAAGGGTTAAAATCCTGAAATTGAATACATTTTTGGTAGTTATGATGAGGACTGATGCTGGTTAAAAGATTTAACTTGGTAAAAGTGGAAAATAATAATAATATATAATATTTTAGGCAATGTTTAATATGTGGCCATTTTTGGTCCTTAATGCACTCAACGGTGTTAAAAATCGAATGCAGCACAAGGGTTAAAGTAATCCATGTGACTCCAGTGGTTAGCCTCAGTTTTATGAAGTATGCACAAAAAAACAAACATAATTTACCACTTTATTTACAAAATATGAACACATGTTCACACCCCAACGTCTGCTTTCTGGGGCTTGAAGGTGGCAGTTGTGTAGCTGTCAGTGGACGGACAGAAATGTCTTGGATTTCGTCAAAAAGATCTTAATTTGTCTTCTGAAGATAAAGGAAAGTCTTATGGGTTTGGATCAACATGAGGGAGAGTAATTAATGACAGAATTTAAAAGTCCTGGGCTTTAATTAATGCTCACTACAAGTAACACTCTCTCAAAATAAATATCCATCTTTTATATTGTACATTATGATTTTGAGACTTCACTTTTAACATACCGTTTTAACATTTATTGGTTATCAGATATTATAATCAAGTTATTAGTATCGGCCAGCATTGTAATTTCAGTGCATCCCTAGTTTTAAAGGGATAGTTTTAGCTTACCTCAAGGGCATCCAAGATGTAGGTGTCTTTGTTTCCACAGTATTTTCAATTTTGATATTTTTAGGTCAAACCGTTCTTGTCTGTCAGTCATATAATGGAGGTCTATGGTCACCACCTCAAAGAGCATGCACAGAGAAGTCCAAATTAAACATGATTGAAAGACTCGTGAATGTAAGTACACATTGATGGCCTAAGACACGAAACGAGCGGTTTGTGTGAGAAAACTAACAGTGTTTATATCGTTTTTGTAACCACAGCCACAAAGCGCCTGCGCTCTCAGATCACTTGGACGTGGCTGTGGTTACAAGAGGTAAAAACGATATAAATACTGTTCGTTTTCTTACACAAACTGCTCGTTTTGTGTCTTAGGCCATCAAAGTGTAATTTGTAATTTGGACTTCTCTGTGCTTGCTCTTTGAGGTGGTGACCATAGACCTCCATTATATTGGCCTAAATATATCAAAATTGAAACTACTGCGGAAACAAAGACACCTACATCTTGGATGCCCTTGAGGTAAACTAAAACATACCAAAATGAATTTCTAAGTATACTATCCCTCCCTTTAAAGTCTCTTTAGTAGGATTTTTGGTTAAGACAACAAAAACGGTCCCCTGTTTACTCACTTTTCCACCTCCGGGTACATGTTTGATATTATCTTTGGAACCACACCTAGGCTGCACACAACTTAAGTCCAACTTCTGATCGAGAATTTGCACCTGAAAGAGTGAACAGTTTGGGGAAGACAGGGAGTTATCCGTCCTTTTAGCTCAGGACCACAGAGGAACCCAGAGAGCAACCAGGGGAACTAACATAGGAAAGGCATGACTTTGTGACGGGGTGTCCAAATTGTTAATCCCAAGGTTTCCACAAATGAAAATAACTTCAGGAAGAACCAAGACTAAAGGGTGTTGTGTTCAACCCATAGTTACTTACATTGCCACCACCTGGTACATGTTTCAAATTGTCTTTGGAGCCACACTTTGACTGGACATTACTGAAGTCCACCTTCTGATCCTGTATTTTAACCTGGAAAATTATACATTTGGCGAATAGCAGGAGTTATGTTGCTATTTATCTCAGAGGTAGAAAGAACTGCTATAGAGGAAGAGCCATGAGTTTCTGAATGGTACAGATAGAACATGACTTCACTACGATGGCTTTGTCTCCCTCACACTTTTGAATGAACAATCAACTCAACAGTAGTAAAGACCCTCTTTTTCAGTTAATTATCAGTCTATAAGTGACTGTGTAACAGACAGGTCTACTAAATTGAACGAGATTGCTTTCACAAATGGTCATAACTTCAGGAAGAACCAAGACAGAGGGCATTGAGTTCATCCTATAGTTACTCACATTGCCACCTCCAGGTACATGTTTCACATTGTCTTTGGAGCCACACTTTGACTGGACATTACTGAAGTCCACCTTCTGATCAAGAATTTTTACCTAGAAGAGTGCAGAGATCTGAAGTCATACAGTGTTTCTAACGTCATGAGGAACATTTCAGGAGCATCAGGAGTCAGTAAGGGCTGGTTGGGAGTTCTTTCCATTAGTTGGAAAAGGAGCAGGTTGTTATAGTGTTTTTTGGTAAGGAATGGTACATTAAGGAGTGAACCGGGTCTGGATCACATAGTAACTCACATTGCCACCTCCAGGTGTGTGTTTGATATTGTCTTTGGAGCCACACTTAGAAGGGACATTACAAAAGTCCAACCTCTGATTAAGAATTTGTACCTGTTTAAAGCAAGTTTTCATGAACGACAACATCAAATGCTAAATGTTCCCCGATTCTCATGAAGCATAAATGGAACGGCATGCATTGTAGTTTGTTCGGACAACTGGATAGTTACCATTCTTGGAAAATGTAACCATTAAAAGACTTAACAAGCTTCCATGATTGACTGATAATGTTGGGACAGCCACTGACGAATACTGTTTGGTGATCATAAATGAAGGAATAAACCGCGTGTGTTCGAATCATCCTGCAGTTACTCACATTGCCACCTCCTGGCGTATGCTTGAGGTTGGCTTTGGAGCCACACTTTGACTGGACATTACTGAAGTCCACCTTCTGATCGAGAATTTGTACCTGTGAAAGACAGATCATTGGATGAGTTGACTTCAAAACTATTGTTGTAGGGAAGAGAGAGATGTTTGAGTAATAAAAACAGGTGAATTTTCATTAGCTGATGAGATTGAAACAATATGCAAAGACAACATCGTAATATATTTTTATATTCAGTGATTTTGCGACTACATATAAAACAGTTTCAATCATGACAATTTTTGGAATAGTTTTAGCATGTTATTGAATATGGCGATGTTAATGTATGTTAATTGTCTTTCTCATACACACTTATTTTTTGACCACACTGTAGAAAAACTATATGATGAAGTTATTTTAACTCATCCTAATTTATACAATATATTATGCATATTCAACAGTTTAATATAATGCAAGTAGACACCTTTTACTTTTTTAAGTTGAAGTTGGCGGAAATGTTTCCACAGTGCAAAAATATATGATATATACACTCAAAGGATTATTATGAACACCATAATACTGTGTTTGCCCCCCTTTCGCCTTCAGAACCGCCTTAATTCTACGTGGCATTGATTCAACAAGGTGCTGAAAGCATTCTTTAGAAATGTTGGCCCGTATTGATAGGATAGCATCTTGCAGTTGATGGAGATTTGTGGGATGCACATCCATTCATTCCACCACATCCCAAAGATGCTCTATTGGGTTGAGATCTGGTGACTGTGGGGGCCATTTTAGTACAGTCAACACATTGTCATGTTCAAGAAACCAATTTGAAATGATTCGAGCTTTGTGACATGGTGCATTATCCTGCTGGAAGTAGCCATCAGAGGATGGGGACATGGTGGCCATAAAGGGATGGACATGGTCAGAAACAATGCTCAGGTAGGCCGTGGCATTTAAACTATGCCCAATTGGCACTAAGGGGCCTAAAGTGTGCCAAGAAAACATCCCGCACACCATTACACCACCACCACCAGCCTGCACAGTGGGAACAAGGCATGATGGATCCATGTTCTCATTCTGTTTACGCCAAATTCTGACTCTGAATGTCTCAACAGAAATCGAGACTCATCAGACCAGGCAACATTTTTCCAGTGTTTAACTGTCCAATTTTGGTGAGCTCTTGCAAATTGTCGCCTCTTTTTCCTATTTGTAGTGGAGATGAGTGGTACCCGGTGGGGTCTTCTGCTGTTGTAGTCCATCCGCCTCAAGATTGTGCGTGTTGTGGGTTCACAAATGCTTTGCTGCATACCTCGGTTGTAACGAGTGGTTATTTCAGTCAAAGTTGCTCTTCTATCAGCTTGAATCAGTCGGCCCATTCTCCTCTGACCTCTCGCATCAACAAGGCATTTTGGCCCACAGGACTGCCGCATACTGGATGTTTTCCCTTTCCACACCATTCTTTGTAAACCCTAGAAATGGTTGTGCGTGAAAATGCCAGTAACTGAGCAGATTGTGAAATACTCAAACCGGCCCATGCCACGCTCAAAATTGCTTAAATCACCTTTCTTTCCCATTCTGACATTCAGTTTGGAGTTCAGGAGATTGTCTTGAGCAGGACCACACCCCTAAATACATTGAAGCAACTGCCATGTGATTGGTTGATCAGATACTTGCATTAACGAGAAATTGAACAAGTGTTCCTAATAAACCTTTAGGTGAGTCAGTCTATATATATATATATATAAACTGAAACCCAACTGCAAACTGAACATTGAAGTGAATCAAGATGAATTACCCGTCCGCCTCCAGGCTGGTGCTTCAGGTTGTCGGTGGAACCGACTTTTGGCTTCACGTTCTTCAGGTCAGGGAGAGGGGCGGCGGTGGACAGTGATGTAGGAGAACGGTTCTTCGGGGATTTAGGGGTCGAGCGAATCACTGCGACCTTCTTGATTTCATTTCCTGTGCTTGGAGGTTTGCCACCCGCAGCTTTACTGGCAGGGGATTTGGAAATGCCAGGGCTGTTGTGCCCACTGGTCTCCGGGGTCTTTGGAGAGTCTGGGAAACAGTACAGTGTTATGATAACGATGACAATTATTTCATGATGAAGAACAATATACAGTAGTGGCCAACAGTGATATCCGACCGAGGGAAAATGCCGTCTTCGCTCTTTATTCAACTAAATATTTACATATATTTATTTGACAAATTTGCTGGCACTTTGAAAATGGGCCGATACTTGCTGAACATCATGTCGGATCTGTTTTGTGTATTTTCCAATATGATAACAATTCCAAACACATAGCGTATGAAACAAATTTGCACGCAATGAGTGTTCATTAGTGTTGGGCGATATGCTCCATTTTCATATCGTCCTTTCGTCAGCCTGTGAGATCGGCGATACACGATATTATCGTGAGGGGGCGGGGCTTACTTATTTGATTATTAACTTGATAAAGTAGCCTACTCATTATTTTGCTTGTTTTATTAGCCTACTTCGTTTTATATACAAGAATCTTTTTTTCTATTTTGCTAGCAAAGGTGGAGTGTTTATTAATAGGATCAGGTTATTTCCTGGTATAGTGAGGTAAGAAAAAAAAAAGATCCTAATCCTTTTGTTTGTCAACGGGAAATTTACGGACACATTAGCCTATCCTCATGCCGTTACATGCAGCATTTTGACTAGGGCATATTTCAGCACGAGATGAAAACACGTTTTAATAATTTCTTGGGTCAGAAAGAGTCGGAGTTTGCGATATGTGTCCCCCTACCAGTGCGCTCTCTGTTTGGATGCACTTCACATGCGCACTTCAGTAAGCACGAAGTACGCGGGTTAATGTGTTTTAAATGCCGGGAGAAACCAGAGCAAGGGCCAAACGTCTAGCTGAGTCGATCGGTTTATACTTATACTTATGACTTGACTCTGATAAAGGAAAACGGGTTAATGCGTTTACATGACCACATGCATTGTCAAGTTTATTCAACATAATCGGGTTAAGAATGTCGTCGCATGTAAACGCGCTCAATCTCTGAAACTGAAAGTAAAAACGGACTGCTTTCGCCATCTGCATTAACGCCGCGTTCCCTCAGAGACGACGATGATAACGGTAACTATAATACTATTTTAGTGATATTATTATTAATACTATTTAATAATTGTATTGTTTTTAGTGTTAGTGTCATTAAACGTTTTGTTAATGTGTTACGGAAACATACTGACAAACAACGATGCCGTTTTCACCTTGGATCTGTCGGAAATTAAATTATGCGTCTGTTAAAACAAGCACACTTGATAATTTGTGAATGGATCACCTTGCAATTAAATTTTGATGTGGGATGTTTTTTAGTCTGTTTTAAAAATCATTCTCTTAGAGGAGTCCTCATTAGTGCGTGTCGGTGTCGTTGCAATTGTTATGAGGTGATGTCGTTGTAAATTTAGGCAAGGCAAATCAATTGTAGTTCCTAATATTAATATAATAACAATACTAGCTTTATAATAATAATAATAGGCCTAGTAATAATAATTTAATACATTATGGTAAAACGAGCCAATTATCGTATTGATATCGTCAAAGGCATCTGCCATCGGCGATAACTCAGACTATCGTCGATACACGATACTATCGTCTATCGGCACAACCCTAGTGTTCATGCTCAGCATTTTGAAGTCTTCAAGTGGCCTCCTCAGTCCCCTGACCTGAAACCCTTTGTGACATTATAACCAGTCACGCATGTCTTCCGACACGTGCTATGTTTAGTCTATGCTGCAATAAAAAAAACAAGGGAGAACCAACTAAATATTTATAACTGATTTCATTGTAGTTAACGTATGCTTTATTTCCTGAGCTTTTGTTTTTTGCATATTTATGCAAAACTCATATTTATGCTGAAGTTTGCCTTTCTTGCCACATAATTTTGTCATTTTGAAACCTTAATCAGGTTTAGGGTATTCTTCTTTCCAATATCACAATTTTCTCATATTTTGAAAGTGTCATTAAAAGCTAATATTGGGCAAATATCTCCTCTGGACATCACGTTTGGCCACTGCTGTATATGAAACATTTATAAAAACTCTTACTTACCTTTTCCATTTTTGGCAACTGCAGTCATGGCAGGGATCTTTGTACCAGCAGCATGAGGTCTACTGCTACTAGGAGCCTAGAGATTTACAGAAAAGAAAGAGAAAGAAAGAAAGAAAGATAGAGAGAAACACATTATTAATTAGATTCCATGAAATTATGGATAACAAAACAACTTCTAATGTCTATACATGTATCTGTTATGACCCTTATATTTCCTGCTTTTATAAAATTAAAAATAACAGATTCATTTTTTTTTCCCTTCATTTTTTGTTTTTTTTTGTTTTATGACATTTTTTTAATTACACTTTGGTAATATTTTGTTCTCAAATCCAAAAAGTGATATATATCCAAATATATATTTTTTTTAAATGTGGATTCAAATGCTATATAACATTAGCATTAATATGATAATTTTAAGAGTTAGTTATTTTTATTCCAAAAATGTGTAAAATATAACCATGACATCAAATGATGGTTCAGAAATACCAAAAATAACAAAATTCTCCAGTGATACATGTACGCCCATTGTTAGACATTGTTAGTAGACAAATAAAAGGAACTACGAGTCCAAAGAGCCAATCAAAGTTAAAGAGGCACTTATGACATGTTTGCCTGCTCAAACATAGAGAACACAACAACTTTGCAGCAGCTGAAGTTTAAGTTTAAGTCTAAAACAATGCTGACTATTTTCAGTTGCCTTTCCAGATGTCAAGTGCTAAAGAATATTTGTGCGAATGAGATGCTTGTCAGTCAGATGCAGTCAGACACTGTTAATCACACCAGACAGTGGGCAGACTGCCAGTACTCCACAGAAGCGGCAGGACATCGGCTGCTGTACTCACTCTTGGCCTGGGTTCTCTGAGCCCAGCACTGGGGGCAGGCACTGAGGGAGATCTACTAGAGGAGGCCAAGGACTTTTTTGGGAGGGAGGAAGGTGTTTTATGGGAGGAGGGTCTGACTTTGGTCTTTATATAGAGAGCAAAACAGTAGTGGATGAAAACGCCATGGTGTACAAATGAGCAAAATAAAAAGCAAGAACATGAAAGTGGAGGAGAACAAAAGAATAATGCAAAATAGCTATTGGCACTCACCCTCTTCTCAGCATCACCATTGGTCTTGGACTGAGCTGTAAAGAACCAAAAAAATGCACCAATGTGAATACAATCAATATATCAATATGAATGAACTCGAAAATTGAAAAAAACAACAACTGGACTCTGAAATTAAGCAATTCTAACCATTATTAAACCTCACAAGAGGCTAATTTGGAACACCGGAGACTTGAAACGCAATGGATTTTGATTTAGAGTTTGACGATTCAAATGACGCTAAACATTTCAATTTTAATTTTTTTAAAGAGATAGTTGACTTTGAAATTAATTTTGGTATGTTTTAGCTTACCTCAAGAGCATCCAAGATGTAGGTGTCTTTGTTTCCACAGTATTTTCAATTTTGATATTTTTCAAAATTCATATAATAAGGAGGTCTATGGTCACCACCTCTAAGAGCATGTACGGAGAAGTCCAAATTAAACATGATTTAATGACTCGTAAATGTAAGTACACATTGATTGCCTAAGACACGAAACGAGCGGTTTGTGTGGAAAAAACAAACAGTATTTATATCGCTTTTACCTATTGTAACCACAGCCACGTCCAAGTGATCTGAGGGCACGGGCGCTTCGGTCTGCGCATCAACGTTGTCTGTTGATATATCGAAATCGTCTTCCATTGCGATTTCCTGTATATCTAAATATGTTTAGATCTTCACAGTGAAGGGCAACACTTCTGAAATCTCGCTTGTGCAGACAGAAGCGCCCGTGCCCTCAGAGTACTTGGACGTGGCTGTGGTTACAAGAGGTAAAAACGATATAAATACTGTTCGTTTTCTCACACAAGCCGCTCGTTTCGTGTCTTAGGCCATCAGTGTGTGCTTACATTTACGAGTCATTAAATCATGTTTAATTTGGACTTCTCTGTGCATGCTCTTTGAGGTGGTGACCATAGACCTCCATTATATGACTGACAGACAAGAACGGTTTGCCCTAGAAATATCAAAATTGAAACTACTGCGGAAACAAAGACACCTACATCTTCGATGCCCTTCAGGTAAGCTAAAACATACCAAAATGTGCGGCCAGGTGGAAGCGCTGGGCAGACAGAACAGCTGTGTTTGTGCCCAAATAATACATTAGTTATCGAATAGGCTGCTCAATCACACCTTATTCGATCCTAAATTTCAATCTGATTGAAAGGGGAGGTTTATTAATTTCATAATCCAATATAGAGAAGAGAACATAAACACTTGATCGAATTGAAAACCGAAACTGAAAGCACGGCGCATATGTGCAATGATTTGAGGACGAGCTCCCGTCCTCGTGAGGTCGAATTTTTTTTTTAACGTGCGAAAATTTCGGATGCGAATTTCAGACTCGGTGCAACTATGCCAACAGTGTGGAAATGCCTGCAGTTTGCTAAATGTATAATTTATGTTCCAAAGAAACATTTGAGAAAGGTAAGGCTGTAAATAAAAGTGAGGGGATCTGTTAAAGCAGTGCTGCACCAGATGATGGTGTCGTGAACACATGCAAACACACTCATGCACACAGACATGCCACACTGAAACACGGCCAGCAAACATGGATTTCATCAATCAGCGCAGTAAAGGACCAGCCAGAGGAAACAAAAGAATGACAGAGTGAGGCTGACTGCCCGGAAAAAAGGACGACGTGTAGCAAACAATTGCAGGACAACAGACCGTTCTCCTCAGCCCGCCGCTTATTTTGTAGGATGTTCGTTATAGAGAGAAAGTGGTGCATAAGCGGCTCTGAAAAACATAGGTGGAGGCAAACCAAGGAAGAGGCACTGCACTGGGATTCTGTGAGCTTAACAGCACAGACCTTTAAACTGAGCCACCGGCACCAGGGATTTTCTTGCCGGGGAGCCGTGGACACCTTTTGGAGAGCCATCTTCGGCGGCGACTCTAACCTCTGATAACGTAGCATCAACGTTCTCCTCCACTGCGGCCATTGTGTCCATGTGTCCATGAGGTAAAGTGCTTGTAAAACTACGTTCTTTGGTTTCAGAAGGTGCAGTTGTCCGAGGCCTGCTGGCCCACGCCGGAAGCTCTGTTTCTTCGGCACGGCTCTCGTTGTCGTAAAGGGACAGTTCTTCCTCTTCCTGAAGGGTCTCACTGTAAGCAGCCGTGGCTTCCACGATCCTCTCCCCGACGGATGTCAGGTCCTCCAGGGCGGAACTGCGAACCAGGAAAGTCTCAGGTGGCTCGTTCTCCAGAGAAAGGCTCCTGGCGCGGTCCGGACTGACAGATGTCCGCCGATGATGGGAATGGACTGGTTGTTCAGCCCAGCTGCTTCTGAGGAGGTCTTCGTCCCGCTCTTGTATTCTCGGGTGGTCGACACAGCTCCGGTCCGAGTGTTGATCGAAACCATCGGACGAAAATTCTGCTGCTAAAGCTGGAAACAAAGCCGCCTTCGCCTTATACTTGCGCTAATGATAATGGATGTCCCGTTCACCATGGACACAGACTGGTCAGATGTCACTTTTATAGAAAGCAATGACAACTTCTCCATTACTTTTCCTTCTCTAAAAAGCTCCAAGAAAACTGTCACATGTTAAGGAGAATAAAAACCCGTAGAGGAAAGATAACGACTGGTTTGCTGGCCTTTGCTAACACACAAAACAAACAGCGGTGATGAAACCGGACTTCACACTGAACACAGAAATATGAGCCGATAGGTACAACTGAAGAGCATGATTGCTTGCAAAAGTTTTTTTTTTTTAATATATATATGAAGAGTTCAGATCCAAAAGCCTCTAAGTGCCATTTGAAATTTTCTTCTAAAATGATCATTTTTATCGAGCTTGTATATTTAAGTTCAGTAATTTCACTTAAATGGCAATGAAGATTACCTATTAATTGTCATTTAAGTGAAATTACTGAACTTAAATATATAAGCTTGATAAAAATGGTCATTTTAGAAGAAAATTTCAAATGGCATTTAGAGGCTTTTGCATCTGAACTCTTCATATATAAAACTGGAGGAGAAGGATGTCATTCCTGGGCCACTACCCTTGTGAAAGTACACTTGAGCATAGTTTGAAAAGTAAAATCCTTCAATGTTCCCTTTTTATTGTCATATATTATAATTCCCTGGTTTCACAAACAAGGCTTAAGGCTAGTCCCAGACTAAAACACATGTTTGAGCTGGTCTAACTGAAAGTGACTTGCACTGCCATATCTGAATGTTTTGTCTCAATTCTTTTTAAAAATGAACTTAAATGTCCTAATTGAACTAAGGCCTAATCCTGGCTTAATCTAAACCCTGTCTGTGAAACCAGAACAAATGCGGTTGTAATTAAATGAAAATCTATTATAGTTTAAATTTATTATAAAAGCAACTTTGAAATTAATTGTTGGTATGTTTTATCTTACCTCAAGGGCATCCAAGATGTAGGTGTCTTTGTTTCCACAGTAGTTTCAATTTTGATATTTTTAGTTCAAACCGTTCTTGTCTGTCAGTCATATAATGCAAGTCTATGGTCACCACCTCTAAGAGCATGCACGGAGAAGTCCAAATTAAACATGATTTAATGACTCGTAAATGTAAGTACACATTGATGGCCTAAGACACGAAACGAGCGGTTTGTGTGAGAAAACGAACAGTATTTATATCGTTTTTACCTCTTGTATCCACAGCCACGTATAAATGAGGTAACTACAAGAGGTAACAACAGCCACAAAATGCTCGTTTCGTGTCTTAGGCTGTCAATGTGTCCTTACATTTACGAGTCATTAAATCATGTTTAATTTGGACTTCTCTGTGCATGCTCTTTGAGGTGGTGACCATAGACCTCCATTATATGACTGACAGACAAGAACGGTTTGACCTAAAAATGTCAAAATTGAAACTACTGCGGAAACAAAGACACCTACTTCTTGGATGCCCTTGAGGTAAGCTAAAACATACCAAAAATTTATTTCAAAGTGAACTATACCTTTAAGAGTGCTTTATTGACTTAAGTGAGACTTAAGTCAATGTTTATAAGTGATTTCATAATTACTTCTGTTATCTTTGAAATATGGTTCAAGTGCGCTGCCGAATGTACTGACAAGCATTTATGGTAAACTAAAATATACTTTAAAGTTTCTTTTCTATTGAAAATGGTGTCATGCATTTCAATATTTGTGTTATCACACATCTGTAATGATTCAGTCGCAATTTAGAACATTTAAAATACAATAACTTTAAACATAATATCAAATATCAAACCACAGTTAAATTTATAATAAAGAAGTTTCCATGTGTTTTAGCATGTGAATCAAGACGTTTAAAGCACAACAAAAGATGATTAAAACATAAATAACACTTTTAAATTGACATTATTACAAAATGCACATTTTATTCCTTATTAGAATATCTGCAAGTTGATTTGTATAAATTAATGATTAATTATTAGATTTAGGTACACTACAAGTGTATTTCCTTTACAAGGGTAGAACAAAAAATGGATTTAAACGAATTCGGCTTCCCGAACACTGGTTGAGCAAATGTTACTTGATAAACAGTGCCAGCGTTTGCACATTTGCGTCTGCTCTTTAGAAGTACCTAGTTGCTCCTGATTATTCAAATAAAATAAAATGGACACATCTGTGTATTCACAAAAAACCAAACAACCAGTACAAGAAAATGATCAGTGAGGTGAAGTAGTACCAAAACACGACAGAAAAAAAACAAACTGTAATATTTAAAAATATATTTTTAATAAAAAAAAGAAATTTACTAGATCATTATTAATGTAGCATAATGGCTATTCTACAAAGCATGACACTAATGTGGTACAATAAGAAAAAATAGTGTTTTACCTGTGGGCGCCGTTCCTCCAGCTTAATAATGGTCAGGAAATGCGGCAAACAGAGAGAAAAACATAAAAGACAAAAATTAGAGAATTGTACAGCATAATATCTGGCAATTTCAGCTGGAGGGATGAATGAATGAGGTATAGCACATTTCCTATACAGTATAAGCGCTTTACAATCATATCAGGGGTTCACCAGTGTGCAGCATCCACCTGGACCACTGCTCAACACACACACATGGGGACTGATAAGGGCCAATGGAGGGAATGTGGCCAGGACAGCGGGGTTACATCCCAACTCGTTTCCAAGTAGTGCCATGAGATTTTTAGGCCCTGTTTTCACCTGGTATGATGTGTTTTGGTCGATCGGATCACAAGTAGACGAGGCAGACACGTACCCATTTACACCTGGTGTTTACATCTGTCTCTTTTGTTTACTTTCAACCACTTCTTTCCTAAGCTATGTAATTTAGCCCCAAAATTGTGGAATAGTCTTCCTATCATTGTCCGGGAAGCAGACACACTCTGTCAAAGCTCGATTAAAGACCCCTAGCATACACATAATACATTATAGACTTCTATAATTAAATGTTGGACTGCATAGATTAGGTCAGCCGGAACTGGGAACACTTCCCTTCAATCCCGGTGTTCTCGTTAAATCATAAGAAGAATGGCGTCTACGCTAATTTGAGTGTCTTTGTTTATCCCGAGGTTTTCCTGCAGAACCCAGACCGTATTCAGATCTGACGAGGACCTTTTATTATTTTGGACCCGATGACGATGACAATGCTGAAGTGCCAACTAGCCTCTCCCTATGGAGGATCCCTTTCCCACACTACAGATAAAGCGTTGTGAAATTGTTTCGCGTCCCTACCCCGAAGAGATAAAATAAAACAAAATTCTGTATCAAATTTATAGACAAGACAAGTAGTTTGTTCAGGCATGGTTTTGTAGGGAATTAGAAACCTAATTCTAGAGGTCGACCGATATGGTTTTTTTCACGCCGATGCCGATCTTTTGAAATCCGGGTCGGCCGATGGCAGATTAATGCTGCCGATTTATTTTGACCGATATTTTCTTGGTTTTTAACCTCTATTTGAAAGATAAAATGTGAAAAAAAAATGATAATTACTTAACATAGATCCTTAACTTAACATCCTGAAACATGTATTTTTGGTTTGTTTTGTTTGTTGACAAAGACAAATCGACATAACCTAATTATCACACAAAAAAGGAGAAAAAAAACTTTAAATGATTACATTTTTTATTAGGGCTGTCAAAACGATTAATCGCGATTAATCGCATCCAAAATAAAAGTTTGTGTTTACATAATATATGTGGGTGTACAGTGTATAATTATTATATATATATAAATACACACACATGCTTGTATATATTTAAGAAATATTTTCGTGTATATTCTGTATATAGATTTATATATAATTTATATTATATATAAATATTTTATATATAAATAATATATTTTTCTTAAATATACATGCATGTGTGTTTTATATATATATATATATATATATATATATATATATACAAAATAATTATACACAGTGCCCCCACATATATTATGTAAACAGAAACTTTTATTTTGGATGCGATTAATCGCGATTAATCGTTTTGACAGCCCTATTTTTTATATATAAGATTTATTATATTTAATTTAATTTAACTTCTAACAATGACGTATTTCACTAGTAAATTGCTGTTGAACGACAAAAACAACCACCAGATGGGAAAATGATATTTTACAAAAACTTTAAGAACGCACCACAACGCACCGTCCGTCTGTTGTTCTTCAGACAACGACATCCCGCTGTTGGACCTTCAGATTTTTTAGCCTTTCATATTTAGGTCTGCTGCTCACTCGGCTGGAAAACGACTCAAGCGGCAGTGCGCGTCAAACACGTGTTCCACGACAACCTTAGGCTGCCCACAGATGCGCCTGCCTAATAATCGGCTTGATATACTTGGAAAAAGTACTTAAAAAATGCCAAAAATCAGCCGATTAATCGGTCTACCTCTACCTAATTCTAAACCAATTCTAAATGTGCATGTGAACGCCATCAGCGTTTATCACAGGTTGGCATTTAAAGTCTGTTTAGAGACATTCACATACATTTTTACCTTACAGTTACTGTAAATCCGGCCTCTAGTTCATAAACGCCAGAGGAGAACTGGAACCTGGGTTCTCCCAAGGTTTTTTTTTTCTCCATCGGGTCACTTGATGGGGTTTTTCGGTTCCTTGGCACTGTTGCCTTTGGCTTGCTCAGTTGGGGATATTCAAATGAATTAACCAATAAGTAATACCCTTGATCACTAAGAAACGAACATTGTTATTATATTTTGATTGATACTGTGAAACTGCTTTGATGCAATCTATATTGTGAAAAGCCCTATATAAATATACTTGACTAATTAACATATGAACGTGCCCGAGGACGACGGAAAAACATACAAAGAGCTGTTGTTTCTGCTCTGGCAGCCGCAAGACCAGCCGAACGCTGTGAGTGTGTGTTAGAAATCAGGAATGGTGAGAGAATATTGTTCGTGGTACGTTTTTCATCTTCAAACCAAAATTGGGTCTTCAGCCGACAACGTTAAAATCCCGTCTTACTAGAGCGCGTCCCATAATGTTGACGCATTAGGTCAGTCGATGACCTTTAGTGGCTGTTCAAACACATTTGATCGCATGAGCATCTACCTGTACACTACACAAGCAATCTGGTCAAATGCGTTTTTTAACTACCTCTCGCAAAGTGGTCGAAAGTGGACAAGCTCAAAACTTTTTATACCCCGTTTCAGTGTTGTAGTACTCGGGACTCGGACTCGTCTCGGACTCGGTCTCGAGACCATATTTTAATGGTCTTGGTCTTGTCATGGACTCGTGTGCATTTGGACTCGGAATTGACTCGTACTCGAAAAATTTTTTTTTTAGGACTCGGACTTATTCCCGAGTCCACTCGAGTTCAATTAAAAATATTTTTCATGATTATTAATGTATGTTAATAAAATATTTCTTTAAATTGATTGACACGCCCAGTGATTGGTGATTTTCTAGTGCGCAACTGCGCATGACAAATTGTAATAAAATTACTTTTAACACCACCTACTATGTGGCCTTTTTACCCTAAACTGATCATATTTTTTAAACTCTAAGTAAATTCAGTAAAATAAAAAAAGGATTTCTCGAAGTAAATAAAAGTAAATTAGGTAATCAACCCTCACTGGTCTCGACTCGGACTCGACCATCTCTGGTCTCGGACTCGACTCTCTATGGACTCGGTCTTGACTCGGACTCGAGTGAGGTGGTCTCGACTACAACACTGCCCCGTTTACACCTGTATTTAGCGTCGTCCTCTTGTGATCCTATCGACTGAAACGCATCTTGATACCAGGTGTTAAAAGGGCCTAAATGTGAACTATGTTCAACTCGGTTTGTCTCATCCGATGGATGGCAAGGCAAACACTATTACCTAGCATGAAAGCACACCATCAAATTACACACAAAAGCAACAAATACTTGCAATTTAAAGCTTTGTGACCTGTGGAAAAAAGAGCTTTAGCTAAAATCCTTTTTGGCACAGGCATTAATTCCAGTCTTGGCATAACATCACACCTAGCGTGTCAAAGACAGCTGAGCGGAGGTCTCTGTGACTAATCACATGGGAAATAAACAGGACGGGAGTCTCCCTTGAGTTTATTTTGATTTACATCAGTATGCCCCTGCAGTGCTATCAAAATGAATATGTGTGTCCTCACTGACATACATATCATCTTACACTTTTAAAAATCAGTGCATTGTAAACGCAACATCAAAAAAAAAAAAAAAAGATTTTCAAAGCAAGAAAAGGCGAGAGGTCCTGTTACCAGTATGCCAAATTTAAACGGAAGCCAAACCAGCAGGCTTAAAATATAACAAAACTCTAGAAAAGTTTTAGAAAAGCATTAGGTTGCAAGGCATAAGAGCATCCACAAAAACGAAGTCACAAAAGGGCATTCGGGCAAAGCATTTCAATCACAAGAGCCAGCCGTGTTTGGAGGTCCATACCGCTCGCCACTTCCACAACAGGCAGGGGCTGGTCTTCATTCTCCTCTGCTCTTGACTCCAGCGGGCCCTCTATAAAACATCATTTCAACAGCTTTACACACCAAGCTCCCATGTGAAAGTGAAGCAGCTGCTGACATCACAGAAGCAAGCCAGAAATGAAAGGTTTAGCTCCGCAGCTCAGCTACAGTGAGACTTTAATTGAGTTCTGAAGTGCTCTGCTGAAAGCAAATAACTGGTTGATTAACATGAACTATGACACAACATAAATTCTGAAGGATAATAGAGGGTTTGGACATTTTTACTGTGTTTAAAATCAGAGGCTGCATCCTTAAAAGCCCTAATGCACGCTGTCACGGGGTATGGTGCAGGAGAACAGGAGTGCAGACAGAATGAGCGGGAGGAATCCAGATAACCAAAGAAACGTATTTATTTTCCACATACAGGCAGGAGGACGGGGTTTCACAGAGGTAACATTCAACATCGACCGACAACCATTGAGTAACACAGAGGAAACTAAATACACAGAATAATCAAACATAATGGGGTGAGAACAGGTGAAACAGATGACGATGACGAGGAACAGGTGGCTGATGAGGGAGTGACCACGGGATAGGGTGACGAGAGGATCCTGGGAAGTGTAGTGCTGAAGACAAGACAGACTGGTGCAGACGGAGGACTGTGACAGAACTCCCCCCTCCCGGGAGGCGTGACCTCACGCCGCGGAACAGAGGAAGGAGGGGGGACGAACTGGGGCCTGAGAGGGGCGTGGCCAGGGCGGAGCAGGCTGAGGGCGTGGCCAGGGCGGAGCAGGCTGAGGACGTGGCCAGGGCGGAGCAGGCTGAGGGCGTGGCCAGGGCGGAACAGGCTGAGGGCGTGGCCAGGGCGGAGCAGACTGAGGGTGTGGCCAGGGCGGAGCAGGCTGAGGGCGTGGCCAGGGCGGAACAGGCTGAGGGCATGGCCAGGGCGGAGCAGGCTGATGGCGTGGCCAGGGCGAAGCAGGCTGAGGGTGTGGCCAGGGCGGAGCAGGCTGAGGGCGAGACCAGGGCGAAGCAGGCTGAGGGTGTGGCCAGGGCGGAGCAGGCTGAGGGCGAGACCAGGGCGAAGCAGGCTGAGGGTGTGGCCAGGGCGGAGCAGGCTGAGGGCGTGGCCAGGGCGGAACAGGCTGAGCGGTCTCTGGCGCTGGCTGGACGGTCTCTGGGGCTGGGCTGGTCGGGCCCAGCGAAGAAGAGAGCTCGGGCTTGGAGGAACTGGACGGAACCAGCAGTGACGAGCGATCAGTCTCTGGAGGGCTGGGCGGAACCAGCAGTGATGAGCATACAGTCTCTGGATGGCTGGACGGAACCAGTAGTGAAGAGCGTTCAGTCTCTGGATGGCTGGACGGAACCAGCAGTGCTGAGCATACAGTCTCTGGAGAGCTGGACGGAACCAGCAGTGAAGAGCATACAGTCTCTGGTGAGCTGGACGGAACCAGCAGTGAAGAGCATACAGTCTCTGGATGGCTGGACGGAACCAGTAGTGAAGAGCGTTCAGTCTCTGGATGGCTGGACGGAACCAGCAGTGCTGAGCATACAGTCTCTGGTGAGCTGGACGGAACCAGCAGTGAAGAGCATACAGTCTCTGGATGGCTGGACGGAACCAGTAGTGAAGAGCGTTCAGTCTCTGGATGGCTGGACGGAACCAGCAGTGCTGAGCATACAGTCTCTGGTGAGCTGGACGGAACCAGCAGTGACGAGCGATCAGTCTCTGGATGGCTGGACGGAACCAGCAGTGCTGAGCATACAGTCTCTGGTGAGCTGGACGGAACCAGCAGTGAAGAGCATACAGTCTCTGGATGGCTGGACGGAACCAGTAGTGAAGAGCGTTCAGTCTCTGGATGGCTGGACGGAACCAGCAGTGCTGAGCATACAGTCTCTGGAGAGCTGGACGGAACCAGCAGTGAAGAGCATTCAGTCTCTGGATGGCTGGACGGAATCAGTAGTGAAGAGCGTTCAGTCTCTGGATGGCTGGACGGAACCAGCAGTGAAGAGCATTCGGTCTCTGGAGAGCTGGACGGAACCAGCAGTGAAGAGCGTTCAGTCTCTGGATGGCTGGACGGAACCAGCAGTGAAGAGCATTCAGTCTCTGGAGAGCTGGACGGAACCAGCAGTGAAGAGCATTCATTCTCTGGAGGGCTGGACGGAACCAGCAGTGAAGAGCATACAGTCTTTAGAGGGCTGGACGGAACCAGCAGTGAAGAGCATACTGTCTCTGGAGGGCTGGACGGAACCAGCAGTGAAGAGCATTCATTCTCTGGTGAGTGGGACGGAACCAGCAGTGAAGAGCATTCATTCTCTGGTGAGAGGGACGGAACCAGCAGTGAAGAGCATGCATTCTCTGGAGGGTTGGGCGAAACCAGCAGTGACGAGCATTCATTCTCTGGTGAGTGGGACGGAACCAGCAGTGAAGAGCATTCATTCTCTGGAGGGCTGGACGGAACCAGCAGTGAAGAGCATACAGTCGTTAGAGGGCTGGACGGAACCAGCAGTGAAGAGCATACTGTCTTTGGAGGGCTGGACGGAACCAGCAGTGAAGAGCATTCATTCTCTGGTGAGTGGGACGGAACCAGCAGTGCAGAGCATTCATTCTCTGGTGAGTGGGACGGAACCAGCAGTGAAGAGCATTCATTCTCTGGAGGGCTGGGCGGAACCAGCAGTGAAGAGCATTCATCCTCTGGTGAGTGGGACGGAACCAGCAGTGAAGAGCATTCATTCTCTGGAGGGCTGGACGGAACCAGCAGTGAAGAGCATACAGTCTTTAGAGGGCTGGACGGAACCAGCAGTGAAGAGCATACTGTCTCTGGAGGGCTGGACGGAACCAGCAGTGAAGAGCATTCATTCTCTGGTGAGTGGGACGGAACCAGCAGTGAAGAGCATTCATTCTCTGGTGATCTGGACGGAACCAGCAGTGAAGAGCATTCAGTCTCTGGTGAGCTGGACGGAACCAGCAGTGAAGAGCATTCAGTCTCTGGTGGGCTGGACGGAACCAGCAGTGAAGAGCATTCATTCTCTGGTGATCTGGACGGAACCAGCAGTGACGAGCATTCATTCTCTGGTGAGCTGGACGGAACCAGCAGTGACGAGCATAAAGTCTCTGGAGAGCTGGACGGAACCAGCGGTGAAGAGCATACCATCTCTGGAGAGCTGGACGGAACCAGCGGGGAAGAGCATTCAAACTCTGGAGAGCTGGACGGAACCAGCGGTGAAGAGCATTCAATCTCTGGAGAGCTGGACGGAACCAGCGGTGAAGAACATTTAGTCTCTGGAGAGCTGGACGGAACCAGCAGTGAAGAGCTTACAGTCTCTGGAAAGCTGGACGGAACCAGCAGTGACGAGCATACAGTCTCTAGAGGGCTGGACGGAACCAGCAGTGAAGAGCATACAGTCTCTAGAGGGCTGGACGGAACCAGCAGTGAAGAGCATACTGTCTCTGGAGGGCTGGACGGAACCAGCAGTGAAGAGCATTCATTCTCTGGTGAGTGGACGGAACCAGCAGTGAAGAGCATTCATTCTCTGGTGATCTGGACGGAACCAGCAGTGAAGAGCATTCATTCTCTGGTGAGCTGGACGGAACCAGCAGTGAAGAGCATCCAGTCTCTGGTGAGCTGGACGGAACCAGCAGTGAAGAGCATTCAGTCTCTGGTGGGCTGGACGGAACCAGCAGTGAAGAGCATCCATTCTCTGGTGATCTGGACGGAACCAGCAGTGAAGAGCATTCATTCTCTGGTGAGCTGGACGGAACCAGCTGTGACGAGCATAAAGTCTCTGGAGAGCTGGACGGAACCAGCGGGGAAGAGCATTCAAACTCTGGAGAGCTGGATGGAACCAGCGGTGAAGAGCATTCAATCTCTGGAGAGCTGGACGGAACCAGCGGTGAAGAACATTTAGTCTCTGGAGCGCTGGACGGAACCAGCAGTGAAGAGCTTACAGTCTCTGGAAAGCTGGACGGAACCAGCAGTGGCGAGCATACAGTCTCTGGATGGCTGGACGGAACCAGCGGTGACGAGCATACAATCTCTGGAGAGCTGGACGGAACCAGCGGGGAAGAGCATTCAAACTCTGGAGAGCTGGACGGAACCAGCGGTGAAGAGCAATCAATCTCTGGAGAGCTGGACGGAACCAGCGGTGAAGAGCATTCAATCTCTGGAGAGCTGGACGGAACCAGCGGCGAAGAGCATTCAATCTCTGGAGAGCTGGACGGAACCAGCGGGGAAGAGCATTTAGTCTCTGGAGAGCTGGACGGAACCAGCGGAGAAGAGCATTCAATCTCTGAAGAGCTGGACGGAACCAGCGGTGAAGAGCATTCAATCTCTGGAGAGCTGGACGGAACCAGCGGTGAAGACTCGGGCTCGGCAGGGCTGACTGTGAGCGCAGGCTCGGCAGGGCTGACTGTGAGCGCAGGCTCGACAGGGCTGACGGTGAGCGCAGGCTCGGCAGGGCTGACGGTGAGCGCAGGCTCGGCAGGGCTGACGGTGAGCGCAGGCTCGGCAGGGCTGACGGTGAGCGCAGGCTCGGCAGGGCTGACGGTGAGCGCAGGCTCGGCAGGGCTGTCGGTGAGCGCAGGCTCGGCAGGGCTGACGGTGAGCGCAGGCTCGGCAGGGCTGACGGTGAGCAGTGAAGATGAGGGCTCAGGTTTTGGAGTGGTGCTGGTGACTTCCCCCACGGAGAATGGGGATCCACAGCACGCCCGCACCCACTCCACACAGGCGAGGAAATTATCTTCTGGACCGCTCCCTGGGAGGCGTGCCCGGGACCGCTCGCTGAGGCCGGCGATGTAGAAAACACACAGCGATTGGTCCGAATAGTGAGTGAGGCACGCCAACTCCAGAAAGTCCCTGGTATGGGACTCCAGGGAGCGGTCTTCCTGGTGCAGACAGAGGAGGCGTACCGCTGGAAGGTCCATAATGCTCGGCTTTCTTTAGAGGTCGGTCGATCTGTCACGGGGTATGGTGCAGGAGAACAGGAGTGCAGACAGAATGAGCGGGAGGAATCCAGATAACCAAAGAAACGTATTTATTTTCCACATACAGGCAGGAGGACGGGGTTTCACAGAGGTAACATTCAACATCGACCGACAACCATTGAGTAACACAGAGGAAACTAAATACACAGAATAATCAAACATAATGGGGTGAGAACAGGTGAAACAGATGACGATGACGAGGAACAGGTGGCTGATGAGGGAGTGACCACGGGATAGGGTGACGAGAGGATCCTGGGAAGTGTAGTGCTGAAGACAAGACAGACTGGTGCAGACGGAGGACTGTGACACACGCACAAAAGCTGTCCCAATTTAAAGGCTGCTTCAAATACGGCCTAAAAGCGCTTTCTTCTTTCCCTGGGCCGCAAACGAGAGAACGAGTGGATCCTTCGCAGCTTATTCATTGCGCGCTGGTGATGACTGGAGTTTTTTTTTATACATTTAAAGCTACACTGTGTAACTCTTTTAGTTTATTCTTAGCTAAAAACACTTAGTTCTTTCAAAAATATATGTCCTCATTAATTAATATTTACTTCGTTCAAGTTCTAAAGTATTCTCGTGAGTGTATAATATGCCATTGAAAATACTAATGTCGGTCGCCATGTTGCCCCTCCATCTTGAAAGTACATTAGCCAAAGAGGGACATACCCGTTAATTCAAGCTTCGCCTTTCGCGTTTACGTTTGAGTTAACACTCATGGACGAGGTCGAACTGGAAGCCATGTTAATCTTGGACTACATTGGCCACCGTAGGAGTTAAAACAAAATCGGAAACTAATATTCACTGGATGGTCATATACCTTTTCACCACTAGATGGGGGTAAAAATCACACAGTGTAGCTTTAAATAAAAGATTTGGTTTTTAGCTTACTGGAATATCTAAAGATCCAAGTGTTTGTACACATCTTACCAAGATGTGATTTTATAGAGAATTTATACTCTTTATTACCAGTGTTGGGAGTAACGCATTACAATACATTACTGTAACATATTACTTTTTGCTGTAACGCAGTAGTGTAAGGCATTACTAATCAATTTTCAGTAATATTTTACTCGTTACATGTTCAGTGAGGCTTGTATTACAGTTGTATTACAGTGTAATGTCTGCTTTTACTTCTTAAAGGCAACAGACTATGTAAAAGTTTTAAAGCAGTCTTTTAGTGCCAGTTCAGAGCGGTCGCGTCTGTAACATTGTTTTTTCCTCATAAATGCGAACACGAAAACTAAAATAAAATGAATATTTTAAGTTCTATGGAGACTGGAGAGCCAACCCTTCCTCATCCGATTTGCGCAGTGTAATTAACAGAATTACAAAAAATATATTTTACCTCCTATTTTTTTGTCACGCATGAATGTGTGTCTTTTCCCTAATATTAAAAATAAAACATAGACTGATATTTGTCTAATGTCTGGAGTCCTTTAAGGAAGTAGCCTATTATACGTTTCAATACATGAATTTTCGGAGAATTTTTATTTCAAGTTTTGACTGCAAATGTCATGTCCATAATGCTGGACTTCCCCAATTTTAAATAATTTATCCTCAACTAGTTTTGTGGTGTAGGTCTACGTATTTTATAATGTTAACTTCAAATAATACTAATAGCCTAATTTAAAGATAAGGCAGCATTGGATCTGGACGGTAAGGAGAATAACGCTGGAGTTGGAAGAGGTGTGTCGCGATTCTGTAGGTTCGTTGATCTGAGTCGTGTGGCGAATCGCGATTTCGGTTTCATATTGCTTATCGTTACAGCCCAAAAGTTAAGTTCTACTTAGTTATTTTGGTGAAAGTAACTCAAAAGTAATACATGAGTAATGTAACGCATTACAATTCTGAGACAGTAATATTGTAAGGTAATGAATTACTTTTAAATAACAGTAACAAGTAATACCTAATGTATTACAGTTTGGAAGTAACTTGCACAACACTGTTTATTACGTACATAAATTGACCAAAGTAAACATATTGAGACCCCGTTTTGTGAAACTTCGAAGAATGCACCTTCTGTATATTTAACAAGGCAAAGTTAGTGAGAGGCATTTCATTACATCAGTAAAAGTAAATAAATAAAAAAGGGCGAACTGAAAGAGAAAAGGGGGACAAACATGTCAAATCATCTTTATTAGAAGTGCCGCAATGCATACCACATTGCTTCTCCTCAGAAGAGGAGGTTCCTTCAGCCTTACTGAGCTCAACATCCACCTTTTCTTCTGCAAACTCCTCTGTGAGAGAATTTCGGTTAGAAAACACACATAACATTAGAGTTGTTTGGGACAATCTATATTTATAGACATGTTTAATATATATATATACTTAGGTAAGAAATGAAAGTCAAACATCACACATCCTGGAGCAATCAGTCAACCAGCGCAACCTTAACATTGTTTCCCTCGCTGCAACTGGATACTTCGAGAATTAATTCAACAGTGTTTGTTGTAAGGACATGTGTAAAGTTATAAAGACTGTCAAATTAAATATGAGGACAGAAACAGATGGCAGCTGAATGTATTGGCAAACCATAAAAGCAACAATCTGCAGAGTTGGAAAGTAACTGATTCATTGAACAAAAACTAACGAACAATATGCAAAAGATCTCACCAATATTTTACATCGTTTTTAAAAACTTTGGCACTCAAACAGTATAAATGCTAAATCTTTGAAGAGAGATGTCGAGTGCCCTTAGACACTGAGGCGCATGCACTTCCTCAACTCAGCTTTAATGAACTTTACTCTTTGAATCCATTGTGTTTTTGTTCTTGTAATCATACTATTATTGCTATTTTTTCAGTATATAATATACATATACCGTATGAGACAAGACTGGTGAAAACATTGGTTCAAGCATTTATGACATTCGTAAATATGATGAATTTTCCTATTATTAACCATGCGTTTATTTTAAATAAATGTGTAACACTATGAATTTTACAGTGTACTTACAATGTATTTAAGAAAGTACTTAGGAATAAAAGTTACCAAGTTATTGTAACTTCTATTACTATTATATGATAGTATACTATTTAGTAACTATTATATTACTATAATAAGTAATATATTATAATATATCAATTCGATTTCGATTCCGATTCGATTCAATATGGATTATTTTGGATATCAGTTACAATAAATGCCAATTTTTCTCAAGGGAATCAAATCTCTCAACTAATGCTGTACACTTTGCGAGTCTAGTTGTAGCCTATAGACTCCATTAGCCTAATATGAAGGTAATAATGAACTGTTTTGTAGCTATGCAAACACTTAAATTGCACTTTTATTAATTTTTTTTATAAGAAGATTATATGAAATATAAACATTTAAATGGTGACTGTCATAAAAACTTGCCAGATTTATTCAAATATGCATTAAATGTTGAAGAACATTAAGATTATAATGCATATGTAACATGGTGTATATGTTTAGCTAAATGCTCCTCTCTAGAGTTATTTTTTCTAACTGACTAACGAGTTTATGTGTGTTTTCTGAGGTAAATATGACGACATTGATTACAAGCTGTTTAATTGACGTCTTTCCACGGTTGAAACACTGATTGAGCGAATCAATGTGACATGATACGGATTCGATAAGTTGTACTGTATCTTTTAACACACTTTCAGATGCTCGTTCATGTTTATTTCGCGCTGTAACTGGTATTATTAAGCCGGAAGAGAGATCAGCGCTGCTGCTTCTCTGGAAGCGAAAACGCTATTTATGTTTTTGAATTTCTAAAGAAAATGGACGTAATTTGAAAATTGAGACTTTGTTTCATATCAATAGTAACAAAGGAAAAAGATTATTGCGATTTTTTTTTTTTTGGATGCGCACAGCCACGATACAATGATCCGTTCATTCAAATGAAACAGGATGACTAATCGATTCTTGAGATTTAAGAAGAGAAATCGATATTTATTACCCAGCCCTAATAATAAGTACAGCATGCGGAACAGCACTGTAAAATAAAGTGCTACCGAAGTTGTTTTTTGTAAATAACTATTTTCATGCTATGTGTGAACAAAACATTAGATTATCATAAGTATGTGAGGTCAGGTTTGGTTTGGGCCAATCATCAGTTCTGACAGAGAGGACTTGGTTAATCCACACTGTTTAGATTAAAGGTTTAAATGAGTTTTTGTGATCTGCTGTTGTTGTAATACTTGTGCAAGTCAATAGAGACATTGTTGTAAGCCAAAATTCACTTCACTGTGCAGCGCGCTATCTTTTGTCTGCGCACTTGTACCATTTCTTAAAGGGCTAGTGCAATAAACAGAACATTGCATTTGTGCATTTTTCTGTTATGTAAACAACATGCACTAGATCTTTGACCATTCCACTGAGTCTGGCTGTTTTTTTCAGCATCTCGAACATGAGCAGCATGTTTATGCGTCTTTTCCATTCATCAGTGCTGTGGCTCTACAGAGGATACTATTGTGCTTTCAAATCCAAAATTGTGTTGCTCTGCCCCTAACGCCTGTTACTCGGAAGTCCATAAATGTTAACAAATAGTGAAACTGAAGCACTTCTCTGCAGGCAGATGAAAATGGCTCAGCATTTAAAGATAATTTCGGAGTTTATCAATATTTTAGTGCTGATGTGTAAATGGTATCTTAACAATAAAACATTTTTGCTTGTGTGTACAGTAGATATGATGCATTAAAGGGATAGTTCACTTTGAAATTAATTTTTGGGATGTTTTAGCTTACCTCAAGGCAAGGGCATCCAAGATGTAGGTGTCTTTGTTTCCGCAGTAGTTTCAATTTTGATATTTTTAGGTCAAACCGTTCTTGTCTGTCATATAATGGAGGTCTATGGTCACCACCTCAAAGAGCATGCACAGAGAAGTCCAAATTAAACATGATTTAATGACTCGTAAATGCAAGTACACATTGATGGCCTAAGACACGAAACGAGCGGTTTGTGTGAGAAAACAAACAGTATTTATATCGTTTTTACCTCTTGTAACCACAGCCACGTCCAACTGATCTGAATGTGGCTGTCAATGTGTACTTACATTTACGAGACTTACATTTATGACTGACACACAAGAACGGTTTGACCTAAAAATATCAAAATTGAAAATACTGTGGAAACAAAGACACCTACATCTTGGATGCCCTTGAGGTAAGCTAAAACATACCAAAAATTAATTTCAAAGTGAACTATCCCTTTAAGCAGAAGCGTCAATTCGGTTTTACAAGAGTGTTTTACAGCCTCAGTCCGTTTGTGTGATTGACAACCGCATTTACTTACAGGTGCTAGTCTCAAAATGTCCCAATCACACAGTAAATTACAATAGCGTCTTGAATATTATCTGCATGACCATGCAACGAGAGTCAATCTCGTATTCTCTCACCAGTAAGCATAACAACAGTTACCAAAGTGACAACAAAGATGGCGACAATCATAAAACTGAGAAGTCATATCACTTTAAATTGTGAGTGTGAAAGTGACCGTATTAAAGGAGAACTCCGGCGAACAATGAACCTTTGGTCTAATAAAACATCGGTACCTAGTCAATCGTTCTCTGAGATTTGTTTTCATGATAATCGAATCTAAAGAGTTTTACCTCTAAAAACTGTTTAGCGTATAATGCTAGTACTGGGGGCATTGACTAACTAAGTAAAAAGAAATCGCTAGTTTATACCACTAACAAGGCTCAAAATAGCCCCACACTAACGCAATAACATAATGAGGCTCCATACATGCAAAACGACGCATTGAGAACTTTGTAAGTGTACAGACCGTTTAATAAGAAGATACTTTCTCCTTTAAGACTGCTGTGTGGCCACATTTTACATTTTACATGTGGAAAGTGGCTAATGTTTAATACTGTGCTTCTACAGTCACTAATGTACTAGTTTTACTATCTATAACATACTCACTCTCTGCTGTGCCATTGCAGTATGTGCCATTTATTTGTGGAAGATTCTCTGAGTTATGTTTCCTCCTTGAGTGGGCCGTAACAGAAGGAGCGAACGGGGAAAAAGTGTGCACTAGTGAAGGCTGTAAACTAGGGAAATATAAGCTACGCACTAAAGAATGCAAGGGTCGCAAAAGAAAAAAAAGAGAGTGTTATGGTCCCATTTTGGCTATGTGAATACATACAATACAACAGAAGACTCAGCTGCAAGCTGGCACCTTTACAAAAGTCTGTCAGTCAATACAACGACTGTGTTTGTCCTTCCCCTCCTTACACATGCTTGGAGCTCAATGATTGGCAGTGGCTTTAAACAAGCAACTACGTTTAAAAAAAAAAAAGAGAGAAAAGCCGGATTTTCCCAGGGCTATCAGGCAGCATCATTTATTTCTGTCCCTCCAATGAAAAAGTCTATTCTACACTTCAAAATGTTCATATTGAGATTGTAATATAAATCCATATGGATTGAATGGACTTCAAAATGATTGCTTCACAAATGCTTTGCTGCATACCTCGGTTGTAACGAGTGGTTATTTCAGTCAAAGTTGCTCTTCTATCAGCTTGAATCAGTCGGCCCATTCTCCTCTGACCTCTCGCATCAACAAGGCATTTTCACCCACAGGACTGCCGCATACTGGATGTTTTTCCATTTCCACACCATTCTTTGTAAACCCTAGAAATGGTTGTGCGTGAAAATCCCAGTAACTGAGCAGATTGTGAAATACTCAGACCGAACAACCATGCCACGCTCAAAAATTGCTTAAATCGCCTTTCTTTCCCATTCTGACATTCAGTTTGGAGTTCAGGAGATTGTCTTGACCAGGACCACACCCCTAAATGCATTGACGCAACTGCCATGTGATTGGCTGATTAGATAATTGCATTAATGAGAAATTAAACAGGTCTTCCAAATAATCCTTTAGGTGAGTGTAAATGTTTGCCGATCAATTTTTATATGTGAATAAAAGCCTCAATAAATCTGTTCATCAAAGTAATTGAGTCTCTTTAGAACACTTTGATTAAACCGCTTAAAAATTCATTTTATGATCTCTTCACGACCCGTCAAAAGTTTCGGGTGAATAGACTTTCAATGGAGCGACAAAAATTCTCAATTTCAATAAAAATATCTGCATCTATTTCAAAATACAACGAAAGTCTTATGGGTTTGCAACGACTCGAGAGCGAGTACCTCATGACACTATAGCTTTATGAATCTAGAATCTAGTTCAGATTACACTATACGCTAGAACGACCGTGGCAATCACACTGAAGTACGCCAGCTGGGCAACGTTTCATTGGTTTAATTCAGTTCCTGACAACTGTTTATACTTTTGGTAGAACATTGAATGAGGGGAATTCAAATATGATTAACATCCATTGATTGTGTCTTTACATGCCTTCATTTATACACTGTCTCCTTACATTTTCTGTAACCCAACTGAGAACCAATTTCATTACTGTGTGCTTTTCAACAAGCCTCAATGGTCAGTAAACAAAACACACAAAACCACACACACATGCAGAAGAAAGCAGGTTGTGTGAAGGCGTTGAATTAGTACCAGCGAGCATCCTGAGAAGAGCGTGACCCACATGCATGGATTACAGTGCGACGCAGCTGCAAAGCCTGGATTGGGGGCCCAGTCAAGCATAGCCTTGTGGTTTATGTAAAGGAATTAATACACAAGGCTGTATCAAAGAGTTGCAGCCAATGCGGCCACATTCATAATCTGAAACAACACTAAAATATGCGTTAAGATCATACGCCATTCATCATTAAATCTCCCTCATTTGATGATGACAGGAGGAAACATGTTAGCGGTCATGCTAATTGATATTCGGTGGGATAACATAAGCAAGCATGCATGCAGCTGCTATGCTAATGAAATCATTAATATAATCTCATTATTTAGTGCGTGCAAATCTTTCTCTGGTGTATTATACAGAACCATACTGCCTGATAATATCTTTCCCTGCAGCCAAGAAATATTTGA
Organism: Pimephales promelas; assembly: GCF_016745375.1. Next base: position 3,048,965 of record NW_024121876.1, on the reverse strand, counting down.
TTACGTCTGTCATAACATTTGCCCTTGTAATATTTAATAGTGTGCAGTACATATAATAGATATTATTTATGAGGACAGTAATTTTATCTTCATCCTTACTGGCTGTGGTGGATATTGTCTTTTATACAGTCTAAAAATAAATATTTTGGCTCAACAAAAAAACAACAGTGTGCATCAATTTTTTTGAGTTATGATAACGTCTAATAGAATTATGTTCAAACAAGAAACTGTAGTCAACATTTGAAGTCCTAGGACAAGAACGGGTGTTGTTAACTTTAATGAAAGGTTTTGATCCACTTCAAATGTTGACTACTGTACATTGAGTTTTGCAGCATAACCCTAAAACCGTATTCTGGGGGTATTCTGGACAAAATAGTTTTGATTTATTTTTAAAAAATACTTCCCTTGATCTGAGCGGTACAAGACTTGGCTACTTTTCCTAAGTTTGCCTCCTGAACACACACAATTTTTTTTGGACTCAATTCTACAATGTTAAGTGGGTGAAAAAAAAAACTCCTTAATCTTGTATTTGGGTCAAAAATGGGCACCCATAGAAATGCATGGGAAAAACTGTAATTTAGAACACTCTAAAATAAGGCAAAATAAGACACCATGGTGACAGAAAAGTCACTTCATATTTAGGTTTTAGGTCTAAGAACTTATTGAAATGATATTTTAATGTAGTTAAAAAAAATAAAAAATAAAAATAAGCATAATTTACATAGAAAATATGGTACTTTTTGAAGTAAATAAATTCAAAAATACCCCAAAATAAAAAAAAACACCATAAATGGATAGACAAAACTTTATCGAAGACAGTGATATAACATTTATAATAAATAAAAATTAGGATCACACATGCGTCCTCTGTGCCCATATTTGTCCAAGGGCTATAAAGTGAATACGGTTTGAGGGCTGCACAATTTTTTGAAGCTGGTTACTTAAAAAACTAAGACGTTTCAACTAATTTGAGCACAATCGAGTGGTGGTCCTCAAACCAGTTATTCTTATCTATTTCAAATCAAAATAACAGCAAATGTATATGCTAAATATTACTAGTCACAGGCATTAGTGCAGTCATTGCTCATAAGGGCAGTCTAGCTTCAATATAACATGAACTCTTTTAAATGCCAAACATAACAGCAGTAAACACTAACAGGTCTGTCTTTTTACTAAAAAACACATAAAATAAATAACACTCAACTTCAGCATTAATTCTCCTTCTCAATTCCAATGCAAAGCATGATGGGAACTAGAAATGCCCAATTCTCAACATTACCAAGACAATTTCATTAAGTTAACATTTCCTTAAAAAAAGAACACAGAAATTTCAGTTTAAAGCCGTAACTTTTGGTGCTCTGGCGGTTAATAAACAGAACTGCATGTATCTGTCCATGACGAGTCACACAGGTACTGGGTTACCCAAACCAGTCTAAAATATAAACACTTATTATAGGTGTACCATAGAGATAAAACACGGTTTGGAAAATGGATTCATGATGTACTCACTCATTATACAGTTTTTTGTTGATTTTGAAGACAAAAAACTTACAGACTGCAGCTTTAAATTTCACACAATATAACATTGATGTAATACAAAATTGATTATTATGTCATAGGGCTGGGCGATTCAGTCATAGGGCTGTGCTGTGTTTGTGATCTATAACTCTTTTGTGTGTTAAACACAATCTACTTAATACAATTTCATTATAAAGAAAAACAACAAATCCCAAAAAATATGATCATAATCTATGGCAAAAATGCTATTGTAAACTAGATTCATGGATAATTCAGCAGTAAAATTTAGTCTAGAAAAATCACAAATGCACAATATTGGATAAAATCTGAACATTTCGGGGGGAAAAAACATTTAGTGGGGAACAAATACGAGTGACACTAAATCTGGTCAAACTTTACACATTGCACTTCGTATTGTACATTCATGAAAAGCAAGATCACAAAAATCAAAAGGATCAATTATTATATAATTAAACATAATATGTCAATATAAAAAGATCCCATACATTTTCTTTTTAGACTAGAGATCATATTCCGTCCTTCAAGAACAGTTAAACTTATCCTTTAACTATATTTGAATGTGTCATAATAGCATACACCCTTTAATAGTTCTGACTAATAAGGTAATCGGCATGTATTTATTTTGACTGGCTTTGACACAATGAACTCGGTTTTCCCACAGAAGCAATCTCACCTTTCATTGGACAATCCCCTGGTCTCACAAGCCCCACCGCAATTCCATTCTCCTTATGGAACTGGTTGCCATGGTGATGATCATTGATGGTCATTCCAGAAAGGGAGGTTGCCATGGTATCGCCAGAGTTGTAGTGGCTATTGGGCGAGGAGCTCAAGAAATCGTGCTGCTGGTCCATAGCAAGTCCAAATGCGGATACTGGGTGGAGTGGGGGAGAGTAAGAAGGGTAAAAAGGGAAAAAAAAAAATAAAGAATAAGTTAGTGGTTGTACACGAAAAAAGCTTTTGCCAGTTACTGATTGTTTTGCTCTGATTCCTTGTGGCAAAAGTGGGGTTTCAGTGCTGACAGAAGTAAAAAAAACATTAGCAGAAAATCTCCAAAACAACTCCCAGTTCAATGAGTCAATGTTAAATGAGTAGTGGCGTCCTCCACCAACTTTTCCAAGGACAACGAGGGTTGAATCAATGACCAATAGCCAGGATTGGCTTCACACAGGGCTGTCACAAGCTCAATGTAAACAGAGCCAGAGTGCCGGTGCAAACCTGGATATTTATACTGCCAAACATGCAGCACTAGCTTAAGGTTACTGCCATGTGGCTTAAAATAGTGCAGTCAAGCCAATGTGTCCCCACGCACCTCCTGCAAGCCTTTCTGTAACCACTTTATTTAAACCATTGTAACACACAACATAACTCATTTGCCAGGTAAAACAAAATCACGCCTTACATAATGACACGATGTAATTAACAATGGCATTGTGAAATCATAGAAAACAGCCCCTTTGGCCACTGAAGAGTGTTTACACACGAGACAATCCGGCTCCAAAGCATTGAGGTGTTAAAGGTGTTAATTATTTTGTAATACTATAATAATGACTAATACTGAAAGTCCCTCTGATTAGTGATACATATTCAGTTAGCTACCCAGCCCAAAGAGGATTACACATGTTGAAAATTTAACAGCCGTCCTGATGTACAATTCAACCAACGCATAACACAGCGCCCAGCCCAGCAGATATCCTGACAGCTCATACGCTTGTAGCACTTACAAACAGCATGTTTTATTTTCTTTTCTTTTTTTAGTGCAACAATGGGAAGGTAATGACTTTTCAACACCAGATATTTCTCTGCGTTTTGCCCTCTCATTAACACGAAAACGCCGTTTTAATCGTTTTAACTAAAAACGATTATTTCAAAAAACTCCGGGAGATTTTTGAAAACGCCGGTTATGTGTTGTCGTGTGAACTGGGAGAAACGGCGTTTTAGGTTCTCTCTTGTCGATTCTGAGGATTCTGATTGGCTTGCATGGCTTTATCCTTAACACCTACCCCTAACCCTCCTTTATATGTTAAGTTTCTTGTAAAGTCGCGGAAAAAACTTTCATGCATTGCTTAGCTGTAACATTTGAGAAAGAGAGTTAAAATGTTGAACAGTGATAGCAGCAAACACATTCACTGGAGTGATGAGTAACATATTATAGTAGAGAAAAGAGAAATCAAGAAATGCGCCTATAGGGGTTGTTTACACGACAACACTTTTAACTAAAAACTGTTTTGGCCCTTCATTTACACGACAACAGAGTTTTGGCGGCCTGAAACCGTAAGGCTTTTGAAATTGAGTTTATGAAAACGGTACCGTTATTGTCTCATATAAACAACAATGATGCAAATTTGTTCAAATGGTGACGTCATGCGCATGTATTACGTGTTCAGTCGTGTTTCTTTACAACGTGACATCGGCCTGGCTTTTTAGTCATTTTCGCAGATTGTTGTGAGTGCGGATTGCATTGAGAACACAGTTATACATCGTTGTTGTGTAAACGTACCCTAAGACTGCTGTAGAGCATTACCAGCACCATTACTAGGGTTGGGTATCGAGAATCGAGTATCGATTGGAACCGAGACTAACTTTTCGTTTTTCCCGAAATCGTTCAAAAGTTAAAATTTCAATTCCTAGTTTTGATATTCACAGTCCGCCGAGCGGAAGAAGAAACCGCTGAAGTGTCTACCGGAAGTGTTGGCATAACCACGCGAGTCGAACATGAGTACCTTACGTCGGCGATCCAAAGTGTGGCTTCGCTTTTCTAAAAATAACAAAATCTCGGCAAAATGCTAAATTTGTGACAAAAGGAGTATTTTTACAGAAGGAGTATTTCCTTCAGAAAGGCCGTTGGTTAGCAAGGTTAGCTAAACTTTTTTGCCTCTTAAAAGAATCGGAATCGAGAATCGTTAGGAACCGGAATCGAAACAAGGAATCGCAATCGGAATCAGAATCGTTCAAATTCAAACGATACCCAACCCTAACCATTACTGCCATAGCAAGCAGTGTGACTGTACAACACACAGCTGTTGTTGTATCCCATTAGCATTTATTGAATTCTTTCCCTGTCATATTAGCAAATTGCACTTTTCTTTGATCTTATGAGTTTTCCTGCCATGCTTACTCTACTAAAATCCACATTTCACAACAAAATCCTGTCTGGAATGGAATCTCCATGGCAGTGGGAAAAATCTCACCTGTTTTATGCGCATCTGGCACACAAACCGTCTGGAACACAGTGTTTGCACAAGGATTCAGGAACTTTGCTCTCTCTAACTTTTCCTCAAAGCTTTTTGCACACAGGGAATGTGATGACTGCTCAACATTTATTACCATTTACATTATATAAATCATCAAATGGAACAAATGAATTCTGCAGTATAATAAAAAGACAGTGGGATCCACAAGTCCACAAATTTATATACAAAATATTACTTTAAATTACAAATTAAATTATGATCATCACACTTGCAGTAAAATGTTACCTTTTTTTATTTTTTCAGAATTAGTATTTGATATGTCACGGTTTCCCATTAATTACAGCAAAAAATCATCAGCATGTCATCCCATTTAATAAAGACCATCTCTGTCACATTGATCATGCAAACTTCTTTGTACAAATTTACTTTGATTAGTGACCTAAAGAGTGCATGATCTGAATCTGTTTATTATTTATAACTTTCCAAATTAAAAATAAAATTTGAATCCTTGAATTTCAATAGGGTTGTATGTATATCCGATGACCTTTCCACAGTATGAGCCGAAAGATCTTTTAAACATGTCCTGACTCCACTTAGTGAAAAATGTATGTGTGCACTATAACGCCACATGCCTCCAAGGGCAGTTGAAGAGCCCGTCTAACCAGGCACTTACATCTGTTGGCTTTTGTGTAGCGGTGCCTTGTTGTCTTAAAGGAGTAGATCACTTTAAAAAAAAAAACTTTTGCTGATAATTTACTCACCCCCATGTCATTCAAGATGTCCATGTCTTTCTTTTTTCAGTCGAAAAGAAATTAAGGTTTTTGATGAAAACATTCCAGGATTTTTCTCCATATAATGGACTTCAATGGGAACCAAAAGGTTTCAGGTCCAAAAGACAGTTTCAGTGCAAACTGTTCAAAGGGCTTTAAATGATTCCAGACGATGAATAAGGGTCTTATCAAGCGAAACAATCCCTCATTAAAAAAAAAAAAGTTTAAGTTTTATGAGCTCAAATGCTCACCTTGCTCTGTTCTGTGATGAGCGTTCGTGACTCTCCAGTTCGAACTCGTTTATCAAAATGAACGACTCTTTTTCGTGTCATTTGGTTCATTCAACGAACAAAATGAACGAGTTGACTCTGGAAAAGATTCGTTCATTTTGATGAACGAGTTCGAACAGGAGAGTCACGAACGCTCATCACAGAACAGAGCAAGGTGAGCATTTGAGCTTATAAAACTTAAACTGTGTTAATTTTTTTTAAATGATCGATCGTTTTGCTTGATAAGACCCTTATTCATCGTCTGGAATCGTTTAAAGCCCTTTGAACAGTTTGCACTGAAACCATCTTTTGTACCTTGAACCATTTGGTTCCCATTGAAGTCCACTATATGGAGAAAAATCCTGGAATGTTTATCAGCAAAAGTTTTTTTTAAAAGTGAACTACTCCTTTAAAGCAAAAAAGCTCTCTAATGAGTGTGTGTGTTCAAAGAATGAGAATGATGAACTTGGCACACCCTTGGCCGTTCAATCTGCAAACCAACCTAAAAGCGGTATTGCCAGCGTGGGTGCGACTACAGAACGCACAAGATCAACATAGATGTTTACACAGCATCTGGGATACTATGCAAAGAAACATTCACCACAGAGTACATAATATAAAACCATCAAAAGTGTCAGTAACTGAACAAAGACATTCAGTTTGGATTCCTGCATTCAAAAGCAAGGTGAGGGTTAAGACGGGTATTATTTGCCTGAACACAAGATCAGATCGCAGATGCCTTCCTTCTTTATAGACCTTATTCAGACAGGTATGAAAGCGAGGCTGATTGCAAAACAAAAGTCTCACCATTAAAACCATGTCCCAAGCACACAATTATAATGATGTTCCCACATCATTGATGACAGGCTTGTGCTGTATTTTCCATTTGAAGTGATTTTAATCATATTTCAAGCAATTCAAAACCATCATGGTGAACAATGCGCATCTGAAGTAGAGCCCAACCGATACAGGATTTTGAAGGCCGATACCGATACAAATATTTTGGGGTTTTAATATCCGATATATCGGCCGATATTTTTTTTTTATTAAATATTGTTGGATTTCACACACGTGTAAAAGAAAAGCCAACTTTTCTGCACAAGATACGTTTGATACTTTGTCTCTATGTCTAAATGTTCACTACTCGCAAGGGACTGTAACTAGAGATATGCTAGTTATAAATATGGTAATCATTACTTTATTTAGGCAGAAAAAGTTCATTGTGGTTTCCAAGCTCATTAATGTCAACGTTAGCGGTCTTCCACTGATGATTGTGGTTAGCTAGTCTATGATGAGCCATAATTTAGCAATAGATAACATCATACTGCAAATTGTAAAACATACATTTTCAATATAACAGGCCAAGGAGACATGATTAAAGCGAGTTTCGTCCATTTTTATTTTATTTTTTAAATATTCATTTATCGGCCATTATAACTGCCGATACCGATATTATGGAAAATGCCTAATATCGGCCGATAATATCGGCTGGCCGATATATCGGTCTGGCTCTAATCTGAAGGGTCTCATCTGAAGAAATCAATGCACTATTTATCGGCTTTAATATATCGTCCAAATTTTTTTATCGAGCCGATAACGATAACATTAAAAATGAAAATGTATCGGCCGATACCGATATGGCCGATATAACGTGCATCCCTAGTTAGTATGCTAATCATATAGGTCTGGTCTCACATAAAATCAACAAAATTGATTTACTTGTTTTGATAGTGCGTTGCTGCTTTCTCCAACACACAAATAATAAGCATGACGCTGAAGCTGAAGTTTAAACTAGTGTACTGAGATGATTCAGACAGCGAACTAGACTGTATGCTACAAATAGATTCAATCCTGACCGTTCAAATACGTGGGAGCATTTGATTCTTCAAATGGAGTGTCAAGACGACTTATGAAACAAAGCTCCCACTGTTACTCTGAAAGGATGTCAACAGACTTCTGGATTGTTTTTATGCTGTTCTGTTCTCGTCAGTGTCTTGTTTGTAGTTTTGTGGGACATTTAAATAGCCGTGCTTCAAATTGCGCTTCTAACACCAAGAAATCTAGAAAACGTTAGAAATTCTAATGTAAAAACAACAACAACAATGTAATGTAAAAACTATGCTTACATACTGAGGCAAGGACACAAACATGTTGTAATTGTACTTTTATCTTAAGGAATTAAATAACTATAGGATTTAAATGAATTTGGGGGGATAAAGAAAAAGAAAGAATAACAGTTAAAAAACAAGAATTTTCTGTAAATTAATACATTTTAATTTATTTTTTATTTTAAAATATGCACACATTCACTCTTATTCATATGCCTAATATGTTCAAAATGCAAAAAAGCAAAATATTTCATGTCCTGCCACATTCAATTAGATTTCTATTGTAAAACAATAGTCAAATATTAAATGTTAACTACTTACATCTTACCATGCACTCTTTCACAGTTAAAACTAAAGCACTCAGTCAGTATGTGTAAAAAGTACAACTTCTTTGATTTGATTGGCCATCTCAATTATTTTGACACTGACAAGTGCTATTAAAGGAGTAGTTCACTTAAAAAAAAAACTTTGCTGCTAATTTACTCACCCCCATGTCATCCAAGATGTCCATGTCATTCTTTCTTCAGTCGAAAAGAAATTAAGGTTTTTGATGAAAACATTCCAGGATTTCTCTCCATATAATGGACTTCATTGGGAACCAAACGGTTCAAGGTCCAAATGAGAGTTTCGGTGCAGCTTCAAAGGGCTTTAAACGACACTAGAGATGAATAAGGGTCTTATCTAGGACCCTTCGAGTCAAGACTCGAAAAAAGATTTGTTCATTTTGATGAACGAGTTCGAACAGGAGAGTCACGAACGCTCATCACAGATAAAACTTTAACTTTTATTTATTTTTGAAAAGACCGATCGTTTCGCTATAGATAAGACCCTTATTCATCGTCCGGTGTCGTTTAAAGCCCGTTGAAGCCGCACTGAAACTCTCATTTGGACCTTGAACCGTTTGGTTCCCAATGAAGTCCATTATATGGAGAAAATCCTGGAATGTTTTCATCAAAAACATGAAGAATCTTGGATATCTTGGATGACATGGGGGTGAGTAAATTATCAGCAAAAGTTTTTTTGTTTTTATTAAGAGAACTACTTCTTTAAGGCCAGTTCACACCAATAATGATAACGATATTAGTGTCCACACAAGCGGACTATATCGTTCTGGGCATAAGCCAAAGTAGATTGTAGAACCATTGCCACCAATGGCCTCTACAACCAACTTGGCTCACAATGCTTTTGAGAAGCATGCGCATTTAAAGCAGGATGGATTCTGATTGGTTGTCAATGTTTTAATGTTTTTATCTTTCATCAGCTGGAAGAAATTGTTCTCAAAGTGAAATTGAAAGTGATTCCAACAATTTAATTTCTCAGTGCCCGTGTGCCTTTTCCATTCTTTTAGAGACTTTAGAGCCAGATGGTGGTTATGGCCATTCACTGAAGTCCTGTAGGCTGACAATCTACACAACAACAACAAAAAACATCTGTATAGCCTACCAACTCAGCAGGTATTATTCGTTATGTAAGAAGGCAAATCTGTAATCAGTAGATCTGACCATGTCAAAAACTGCTTGCTTGGAATTAGCAATAAATCCATGGATGGCACCAGGAGTGTATCTCCTTAGGGGTCACTGCTTGTTTATCTGGGACCAAGCTGAAAATCGCTGCTCACCGAGTGTGTGCTTTAGAATAGCTGTGAGTATGTGATGCTCTCATCATGGTTGACTACCCTTGTGTCCATGACCTAAATTTGCTCACAGTTACTCCTCTCTCATAGTCTCTCACTGCTTTCAATCCCCGCCTCCTTTCGGGCAGGGCCAGTTATGTTCTAATTCAAACACAGCCTTGTAACATAACAGGCGTATCACAAAATGACTCATTTATGAAATCGACCAAATCAAGATTACATAAGACCCATGAAGTCTAGTGTTCAGAACCCAATAATGGATTAGATGGTAAGAATACAGACTGTAAATCCGATGCCAGAAAATGTACTCGGACTGATGTGATGACATAAGCAACTTCCATTATCCTGCTAGCATGAGAAATGACTCTTATGATGAGTCACTGCCTTTATGAGCAGGGTGGTTCCACTGTACTGTGGTGGAAAGACAAAGATTAATTTCAGAAAATGATGCACTTATTGCATACACACACGAATTAGGTAAAAAAATATATGCATTTTGCAAAAAAAAAAAATAGTATTTATATGCTAACATTGAACATTTTTATATGTAAGGAATAATTGACAACAGCCCATTGAATTAGAAGCTAACACACACCCGAGGTGGCAATGCGGCCGTGACGCGAGATATAAAGTGTGCATTATTTTTGAATAATTCAACAGACAAATTAAAATATAATATAATACGGTTACCACACAAAAGCCAAGTCATTTAAAATAAATGAGAAATATTCATATGTAAACTCACAAGAGCTGATATGGATCATCCGGTTTTGCATAAACTTGTTCGATATGTCACTAAAGCAAATTCTGTGAATTCTGTTAACCTCTTCAACTCATCAACATACTTTCGTGATTTTATTAAATTACCACAATAGAGAAACATTTTTATTAACGGTCTCAAACTTTTGCACCCCACTTTACATGTGTTTCAGATCATGACTTACAGCATTCCAGAACAGTCATGCATAAGTTCTCGGGGCAAAGGACCATGTGGATGCATGTAGACGGTGGAATTTGGGAATTCTGCTCAACACGCTTCTGTCAGAGAGGTAATAGCCTAAGTCTCCGCAGCTGCAAATTCACCTCAAATTACACAAAACACTTGGTCTGTGGCAGAGATCCCAATCACACCCTCTCATGCCAACTCCTCTGAGGACACTGATGTTGCAGCAAGCTACAGTAAACCCCTCTGTCAGTGCCATGCCAATTAAGCACTCATACTGTTCTGAGAGACTTCATATGGCATTATGTCAGAGATTTTATGCTCTTAGTAAGCCTGTCCATATCACTAAACCACAACAGTTTCCTCAGATGTTCCCATGCGGCTTAGTGACCATTAAAAATAACAAGCTCTCAAGGCAAATGTCTATAATGCTGGATCTTCTATCATTTTTTCAACGACATGTTTTTTTGGCTGCAATGGCTTCTGCTGAAATTCCCCATCAGAAATAGGCTACCCCCTAATTAGTCAATTTAATTAACTAACCATTTTATGAATTCAATTACAATCGCTTCGACAGATAGTGTGTTTCTAGTTGTAACAATGTCACACAGCTGCTCTTTTTCATAGCCTACAACAAAGGTGCATGCGTGTGGATACACCCCCTATCTAGGGTTCTTTGCAGGGTCTCTACACCACGAGAGTGGATCGACTGATTCTAACTAGCGAGATTCAGTCATGGCAATTAAAACCGTCAAACTGTAATCGGACACTGCATGGTGGTCCATTCATGTAATCAATAATGAGGGGGATAGGCGAGGCACCTTAAAACCCTCAACTCAACCCCCATTTTAAATCGGATTACAGTCCACGAGGGATGCAGTTTAACACAGTGATTATTGGGTACCGCAAACAAAACGAGCCCATGAACATGCAGAATAGCACTCCTAAATTAACCCGTGCATCCATGAATAGACACCGTTCTGTCGTTGACTAAAGGTGTTGCATAGCATTATAAGAACACAGGATCATCACTCACAGCGACGATGCGTAATTTCATGAAATGAAATAATAAATTCGACGGAACTCAAGCGTGATATCAGACACAGATACACTGTGATGGCTGAATTCAGACACATGAACACAGACCAGACGACATGATGAAGAGCTGGAATCATGGCCGCATCTCTGTTCTGTAGAGATGGAGGGAGGTGGTGCGTTCCAACAAAGCATCCTTAGACAAAAAAAATCATTTTACAATGTGCTTGAGCTTGCATAGGCAAACGCATTCCGTTTTGGAGCGGAAGAAACATTACAGTATTTATTTTATTTGGAATTATTCGTATTATTCGCATTCTTTGTAGCAGTCCGTAAATATTTTGCTAGAATAAAAATGGCACATTGCGCGTAATAGCCTTAGCGATTTGCGTTCAACTGATAATATGAAAATAAAGGTAACGTGCAAGGGGGGGGAAAAGGTTTTACACGTTTAAAGGTCTAGTCTTGAACATGAGCACGTTAACAGATGGCATTTGGTGAAAAGTCCCATAAATACCGTTACACGTACGCTCGGTTCAGTCTGAATAATCTTGTTAGTCACTTAACGTATTTTTCTTATGAGACCGCCGTTTTCTTATAATATTTTAGGATATTCTATATTCAGAGCATTAGTTTATTAATATGTAAGCTGCACAGGCCCGATTTAACAACATGACTTGACCAACGACGATTTAAAAATTGCGACAAGGACGCGCATGCTGTCTGTTGGATTTAAATCTCCTTCGAATACAGTGCATGAAAACCAATAGACATACGCAAAGAAATTGCATTTAAAATCACAAATGTCAGCTTTGACAGGTTCTGCTTACCTGTGCACGGGTCGCTGTTATTGTCTCTCCAGCTGCAGTCGCTCACTGAGCGCAAGACTAGAGCTCGAGAGCTGCTGTTCCTCTAACAGCCTGACCGAGAGACGAGGCGCTCGAGAGTCATCAGAAAATGCCGAATCTATCATAATATCAATTATACTATCGAATCTATCATAATATCAATATAAAAACTTCTTCATTCGAGGAAAATCGAAGGCGCGAGCGTTTTAAGTTGTGTGCATGTGTTTACAATAGGATAATGTGCTGATGTATGTGGATGGGACTTCAAATGTATACGAATAAAAACAAATTTAGCTAGTTCGGCATGCATTTATTTTAAATAAAGAGGTTTATTATAGAGTGTGGATTAGTGTAATGTGGGACTCCTAAGATTCAGTGCATTTAGAGGAGGTTAACACTGTTTGTAACGGTGACTTTGTACTTTTATGGTTATTTGAGGTAAAATGAGAACTGCGCATGTGCAGAGCGTCAGTAATAGATTTGACAGGTGAGGAGAAGAAATGCCGCTCTGTTGACCGATTTTGAACTTTCTTTTATTTCCTTTTATTTACGACCAGAGTTGAATGTTCATTTATAGCCTACTTTTTCTTACTAATGCATTGAATGCGGACGAGTGTGACGTAATGTTATTAAATCCGGGGAAAATACGCCATCTCTCGTCTCTCGTGCATCTTTTCCTCCGACACCACATATTTTGTTTTTCTCTCTCTGAACATGGACAACAGCATCTCAACTTTGCGTTACTGGTTCCCAGATAGCAGACAAACACTGAATCAACATTGAATCAATGTTAATGCATTAGCCTAACCAAAGATCATGTTGAAATTTAACATTGATTTTTCATCCGGTTTGCACCCTGAAATAATGTTATCTTAACGATGACAAATCGATCAAGATGGACATAAAATCAGTCATTTTCAAAAAAACGATTGATTTTAAAAAAACTTTTGCTGATAATTTACTCACCCCCATGTCATCCAAATATGTCTTTCTTTCTTTAGTCGAAAAGAAATTAAGGTTTTTGATGAAAACATTCCAGGATTTTTCTCCATAATGCACTTTACTGGTAACCAAACGGTTCAAGGTCCAAAAGACAGTTTCAGTGCAAATTGTTCAAAGGGCTTTAAACTTATCAAGCGAAACGATCACTCATTTATAAAAAATAAATAAATAAAATAACAAAGTTTAAATTTTATAAGGTCAAATGCTCGCCTTGCTCTGTTGATGCACGTTTATGACTCTCCTGTTCGAACTCGTTCATCAAAATAAACGAATTTTTTTCGCGTCATTTGGTTCATTCAACGAACGTAATGAACGAATTGACTTGGAAAAAGATTCGTTTATTAGTGAACCTTTTTTTCTAAGAGTGCAGATACCTTTGACTTTATGACATTTTTTGAAAACTGTCTCCACTGATAAATAACACCCAGGCTAATTTGGAAATGAGGTCCGATGTCCAAAATCCTGAACCACCCCTTTAAGTTATTTTTTTTACAGTGCAATTCCATATTAAATAGAACGGTTGGCAAACCTACTGTGCCTCAACCACCTTTCTTAGCAAATATAATTTTAAATTTAGCCTATTATTTGCTCAAATTGGATTACCTACATGTGCAGCTTCTTAACATTTATTCAGCTCAGAGACAGGAGGTGAAAATAGTCTATTTTGGCTTAAAATGCACATTTATATAACATTAGTGTTAATTCATGTGTGTTGTACTGGATATATAAACAAAAACACAGTTTATATTTTATTTTTTATTATATTATTATATTTTTTTCATATATATATTAAACATTTAAAACATGACAAAAATGTATGAATATGCTGCATAAATTGCACAATTTCTTGACACTGCCTGGTTACGAATCCTCCTTGACTTTGGTTGCCAAGCGGGGCATTTTGTGTGGAGGTGAGCGAGCGGTCCACATCTGCTTTATCCTGTTGAAGGAACACACATATCATGTCACACTGACCAGATTTAATGAGTGATTCTTATGAGTGAAATCTTAATACATGTTTCCTTCGACAATTTCAATATGAGGCTTCTATAAACTGAATATGATTCTAGTCATGTATTAAATTATTAAAGTGTTTACATAAATCTGAAAAAAGAAGGGAACTTACCTCCGGTTCATCTGAGACCTGGGATGAATGCTGATCTGGTGCTGGTGTGAAGTCTTTATCCGATCCGTGCTCCTCGGTTTACGATCCTTCTTGTTAATATTCACACAGATTTTATTTCTGGGAGCAGGCTGACACACACCTACATTGCCCTGTTGAAGAAACAAATATAATCATGTATTATGTTGGGCAGGTTGTTAGACTAAATCGAAACTAAAGTCTAAAATAAAACTAAACATCTTTCTAAAGTTTTTAAATAATATATATATGTATATAAGATAAGTAAAATCAAGAGATGGAAGGGACTTACAGATGCTCCCTTTGGGATATTCTGCTCCCTCTGCTTCCGCCACTGCTGTTTAGGGATCCTGACTGAGGCTTTCTCCCAGTTCCAAGGATCCCACCTTTTGGGATCCTTGGGGCCATATCTTCTCCCTTCGGAGCTCCAGAGGGCACTATCGCTTCCTGTGGATGCGCTTGAGACGATGCTTGAGGCCTCCTCTGCAGCAGCTCCTGTCTCAGAGGCTCTGGGATCTTAAGTCTTGGCCTCTTTGTGTTGTCATGCAGCGTTCCCTGAGAAGAAGCTTGAGGCTTCAGCTGCAGTGGCTCTCGTCTCGGTGGCTCAGGGATCTCTAGTTTTTCCCTCTTTGAGGTCTTGTAGGGAATGGGTGCTCCTTGACGAGGAGAAGCTTGAGGCCTCCTCTGCAGCAGCTCTCCTCTCAGAGGCTTGGGTATCTTAAGTCTTGGCCTCTTTGTTGTGTTGTCAGGCAGCTCCCTTCTCACAGGCTTTGCAGGCACAGATGGTATCGGAGACTTGGACACAGGTGGTTGTGGTGGAGACCCAGTGGGCACAGGTGATTTCTGTGGGGACTCAACAGCCGTTGGTGCTTTCTGCATGTGTAAATTCTTTTTTTGTGTGAAAAATCTAAATGCAAAAAAGTGTCTCAACTTTACTTAGTCTACCCTACAGTAGCCACATTTGTCTGACTCACTTGGACATGTACAGTACACGTACGTCCGCAAGATGTCTGTTACTTTAACTGGAATGCATCTGCTGTTTATTGACATCTGAAACATCTTTAAGATGTCAGTTTTACATACAGTTAAAATCATAAACAACTTAATTTTCCAAACGTCTATTTGACATCTGACAGGAAACGTCTTATAGATGTAATCGTAGCTGCAAACACTCTAAAAAAAATAAGTTTTCCAGATAAATGTGCGGTAAACTCGCACATCTATCAAATATAGACGTCTCAGTGATGGAGGCTATCTGCTATCAGGGTACAATCACAGATAATTCGAGTTGATGATACAAAGAATTCCATTACAACCTTGATCACTAGCTGGGGATAGATGTCACCATGTAAGGTGATTTGTTGTAGTATTCTCCACACTATCTAATTGAATGAAAGAACTTTATTGAAGAACAAAGAATAATCACTTTTGAATAAAGTTAAATATTTTAAATTACTATATATATATATATATATATATATATATATATATATGGTATTTCTTTTAGGACTTTAAACTGTTTTATATCACAAATATGACATGAATACACACAAACACGGCAGTGTTTTTGTGTTCACTTTAATGTTGTTAAAGGTAATGTGTCCCTTATCCATTAGGTGGCAACCAAGTGCTTGCTAAGAGTTAACTTAAGTTGCAGTGGTCGAAGGATTGACGCAAATCTGCCAGTTTCTGAGTAGGTTTTTAATTTTTTTTTATTATAGATTCATATATCAAACATACAAGTAAAAACAAATCCAAAAAAAAAAAAAATTACAACATAAAAAAATAAATAAAAAGGAAAATAGACCAAGAGACTTAGTTGTAGACACTAGGGAATGAGTTTGCGTATAGTATTCCAAAATAAGGGCTATTTTTGATTGTTTTGCAACATTTCAGGGAATGTTTATACAGAATTATAGAAAAGGCATAAAAGACACGGGATGCTTTAAGAAATCCACATTTGTGTAAAAAATATTTTGCCATTTTAGGCCTAAAATCAGATTATTCACTCCAAACTCAGTTGTTCTGTTCTCCAATTGAAGTCCAAATTTGACGAATTCATATGTTAAAATTGAAATATTTTGTGTAACTTACAGATCCAGAACTGGAAAGCATCCCAGAAGGTCTGGGTTACACTAGAAGAGATGTTCTGCCGTTTCAATGTCAGAATTACAGAAAGTACAACATTCACATCCATATTAAATCTTTTATGTAAGTTGTTACATGGATAAATCTCATTCATCGTTTTGAAGTGAACTTCTTTTACCTTTAGTGATATAAGAAAAGAAAGGTAATTGTAAATCTTCACTAAACAATTGCTGGTTATTTTCTGGAAGATATGTTTTCTCCTGAATGGTGAAGGGAAGCAGATTGAAGTGAGAACATTTCTAAAAAATGTATTTTTACCACAGAGTATGTTAGCATGCCTTTTACTAAAGTCATCAGAACTGCATATCGAACTATATTTCCTGATGACATCATATGTTAAAGGGTTAGTTCACCCAAAAATGAAAATTAAGTCATTAATTAGTCACCCCCATGCTGTACCAACCCCGTAAGACCTTCGTTCATCTTCGGAACACAAATAAAGATATTTTTGATTGAATCTGAGAGCTGGATCAGTCCTAGATAGACTGCCTAAGGGACTGGCTCTTGACGGCCCATAAAGTCATTAAAGAAAAGGTTTAAATATTCCATGTGCCTACAGCGGCTCAATTATAAGTTGATCAAGCGACGAGACTACTTTTTGTGCGAAAAAAAACATAAATAATGACTTAATTCGACTATTCTATTACTTCCTTATTGGGCGCATGCGCGAGAACTGAGATGAGGACGTTCTCCTTCGTCTACTTCTTGTTACCGGCTGCTCACCGCTTAGGAGTTTTACCGCCACCTACCGTATAAAATGATGATCCATATATAAGGCGCTCCGGATTATAAGGAACACTGTCGTTTTTTGAGTTTTTTAAGTGCACCTTATAGTGCAGAAAATACGCTAATTGAAAAGCGTATGTACAGCGCGCATCTTCCTCTGCTTGTAAACAGAAAGTTTTGCGCTTCCAGCTATATCAGCACATCATCTTATACGGTAGGGGGCGGTAAAACTCCTAAGCGGTGAGCAGCCGGTAACAAAAAGTAGTCGAAGGAGAACGTCCTCGTCTCAGTTCTCGCACATGCGCCCATAAGTAATAGAATAGTCGAATTAAGTCGTTATTTATGTTTTTTTCGCACAAAAAGTAGTCTCGTCGCTTGATAAACTTATTTTTGTTTATGCTCTCAGATTCAATCAAAAATATATTTATTTGTGTTCCGAAGATGAACGAAGGTCTTACGGGGTTGGAACAGCATGGGTGTGAGTAATTAATGACTTCATTTTCATTTTTGGGTGAACTAACCCTTTAAGATACTATATTTGTGCCAGCACTGTACACTATCCCTACTCCTATGCTGTCATCCTTATTGCTTTTTATGTCATGATGTTGATGATATTAATTAGCAGAACACAAGATGTAATATCCATCTATAGTGCTAGATGAATAGATGGATATTACATTTTGTGTACTGACAGGGATGACAGCAGAAAATAGAAAATACTCACAAAAGAAGAACATGGATGATGGTGTTCTGAACAGGCAGCAAAAGGTATAACAAAATGAAGTGGGGCAGGGGATATGTACAGTATATCCAATGAAGTTTAATGCATGCACTGGAGTCATGGCATTCTTTCCTTTTTTAGAAATGTGAGTCAAGTATATTTATAGCGCTTTTCACAATATAGATGGCATCAAAGCAGCTTCACAGTATCAATCAAAACATAATAACAATGTTCGTTTCTTAGTGGAAAAAACATCCACGTGAGTATTATTGGGGAGGTGCGGCAGATTTAGTGCTGAGTATATAACATTTAGGGCTCCAATCCCTATCACTCTACAGCAGTCGAACATTTGCAGAAGACTCAATTTTGTCCATTCACTTACTGTGATTACACCACCATGGCTTCACAAAAGCAAGTGGCCAAAATAGAAGGAAAGCCAGCCCCAGCTCCAGAGGAAGAACCAGCATCAGCAGCACTGGAAACGGTTGCTTCTGCCCCAACTGCAACACCAGAGTCAGCTACAAAAGAATCCGAAAAAGCCAGCACTGCACCTGGGCCAGCCCCAGTCGAAGATCCAGCCAAAGCACAAGCATCTCTTCCTAATCCAGCTTTCAAAAACGATCCTGCTGCTGCAGTAAGTCTCTCTTTTTTTCGGATAATATTGTATTATGCTATTTCATTTGCCTGATGGCCTGAATTGATGTGTCCACAATAATGGTTGACGTCTACATTTAAATGCACACTTTTCTTTTTAAGAATAAAGACTAAATGATTAAGATCACTTTATGGACAAGCATTTGGGTAATTAAAAGTAGTGTTAATCAATTTCAAATGAAGCACAATGACAAAAATATTTTAAAACAAAAGGCTGTAATCTGTTTAAAATAGGGGTATATTGATATTCTGTCTATATAAATAAATATATTCTCTAAAACATAAAGTTATGCTGCACTCAGAGAGTAAGTTCAGCCAAAAATGAAAATTCTACCATTAATTACCTACCCTCATGTTGTTCCAAACCAGTAAGACTTAAACCCATAAGAACACAAATGAAGATATTTTTAATGAAATCTGAGATATTTTTTTTCCCATCTATCGACAGCTACGCAACTACCAATGACGCTTTAAAAAGTTCATAAAGAGATTTTAAAATGAGACTTTATATGATGAACATATTTAACTATAAGCCTTTATTCCCATTTAAACTTTGGTCAGCAAACATAAATAGAAGCTTAACCGTACCCGCTTGATATTAAAATACTCATTTATGTAGAAAAGAGAGGGCCCTGTCTTGCACCTGGCGCAAATGACTTCGCTTACACAAAGCTTACACATTTACCCAAATTATTACATGCATGTTTAACCGTAACTAATGTCACTTCTCTTTCTTTTACGGCCCTGATGAGAACATCAATCTCCTCGGCTGTGAACCTATGGTGAAGCGCGCCTGGTAATGTGCCGTTAAAATAGAATTGCCTTTAAACTTGCGTCGGGCGCAAGAGTAATTTATCCCGCTGGTTAAATAGCAATACCCAGGACCCGCCCACAAAGTTACTTGTGCTTCATGCTTGATACTTGCGTTTCAGATCGTTAAAGCAGCACTATGCAGATTTTTTGCAGCAACTGAATAGCTTCGGAGTTATTGCAATGGTTATATGACTACTTTCGGGTTGAATGTTGGGCGTCTCGCTCCCCCTGTTGCCTGTGAGGGGAAAAAACACACTTGCAACTTTGAGCCGGCAACATTACATCCTGAAAAACTTTTTGTTTCTTTTTCATTTCTTTTCGACTGAAGAAAGAATGACATTGATATCTTGGATGACATGGGGGTGAGTAAATTATGAGCAAAAGGTTTTTTTTAAAGTGAACTACTCCTTTAAGGCACAGCAATATTATGTACAGCTAGATAAGTAAAAGCTGAGCACAAGAACTAACTCATGCACACCTTAATCACTCTCTTCAAGTTAGTACTGATGATCTTTAAAATGGTGGAAAGTAAATAAATATCCAATGTTGGTCTATAAATATTCAATACATTTATAAAAACCCAGGCCAATAACTAATATGGTGCAATACACTTATCTCATTTAAAAGGTCATAAATATTAATTAATACATCTTTAATTAATTCCATGTTTTCGTTGCTGGAACACTTTTTTCGTTTTTTAAAAGCAGTTGTAATTGCTGGACATGACCTGTACAATATACACTTACAGGGGTTGGACAATGAAACTGAAACACTGGCCAATGTTGGAGGTTTCACATCTACGTATATGCCTGGCGGCCAATCTTCAGAGTGAAGCACGGGTGGATCAGTGATGGTTTGAGCTCCAATATCATGACAATCCTGATTGTATTTGATGGACACGACACTGCCGAGGACTACCAAACCCTTCTGGAGGATCATGAGCACCTGATGCTCAAACCGTCTATCAGATCATGCACCAACACACACAGCAAGACTTGTGACAGAAGGGTTTGATGAAGATGAAAGTGACGTTGAACATCTCCCATGGTCTGACAGTCACCAGATCTGAATATTATTGAGGTGTTTTGGAGGAGCGAGTCCACCAGCATCATATAGTGACATGGACACTGTTCTGGAAGAGGAACGGTTCATAATCCCTCTGGTCACTGTGAAGGACTTCTATCTGTCAATTGGTGCTGTATTTGGATGCAAAATGAGGCCCTCACCATTCTAACAAATTATTGTGTAGTAAAACCAGGTGTTTCAGTTTTTTTGTCCAACCCCTGTATATACAATATATGCTTCATGGTAGGATTCCAGTAGATGTTCTTTACATGGATCTACATACACTCGCTGCAGGGGTTGTTCCACTCTTCCTAATACACTTCCTAAATTAGACTCCCTAGGGAGACAGATATGGATTATGTGATTTTATAAACAGGCTGTGAAATTTGAGGGGAGATTATTCTTGGTGCCAGGAAAAAAATGTCAAAACAACTGCCAGAGTTTTAACTCACTGTATGTGTCAGTGTCTGGTTGTCACCCTGTCTGTTTTAGTGTTTGTTTAATGTCCCCACACTTTGGATCTCTTTTTGTGTTTCTTGGTCTATGTATGTTCTTCTCTTTTGGTTTGCTTACATGGTATTTGACCCCTGCCTGGACTGATTGCGATTACGGATTACCCAATAAATACTTCTGCAATTGGATCTATTGTCTCTCTCATGTGTGGGTCGTGACAGAAGGACTCTGTCACAAATGTATAGATCCTGAGGTTCGGGATTCCGTAACCCTGCTCTTATGAATATGGGTGGAAGGGGTTCATGAAGGGGAGGTTCGCAGATCGGGGAGGAAGCACCCCGGTTAAACATCTTTCGATGTTTTTCTTTATGGGCCCATAGATTAGCAATTAATTTATTTGCAATGTCTATTACTGATGATGCACATAAAAACCTAAATAAAATTAAAAAAAACTAAAAGAAAATCTCTTGTTCTGTGTTTCAGGGTAATTTCACTGCTGAACAACTTGAAGGTAAGGAACATCCTAAAAAGGTCATCTGATCAACTTCTGAACTAATTTGTTGTTATTTTGCATTTATACAGAGTTCAAGGAAGCATTCCTGTTGTTTGCCAGGACTCCCTCGGGGGAGATGAAGATATCACTAGCTCAGTGTGGGGATGTGATGAGAGCTTTGGGCCAGAACCCAACTAATGCTGAAGTCTTGAATGTTCTAGGGAAACCAAAGCCTGAAGGTAGACCCACAATGGAAAAAATACAGCATGACTTTTCAGGGCATTGTACAAGGTGCATGTCAAGCTTCTCTGCATACCATGGGATCGTTCATGAGCAAACAAAGGGAAAGACCTAACACACTTCTGTCACAGAGATTACTGAGGTGTTGTCGTCAAGTCATTCTCTGAATACTGGGATCCTCCTTGTCATAATGGCTTACTAAAAGTCAAAATACCAATCCAACCACAGGAATGTAATATTTTACCTTAACACAAAAGAGAAAGAGGTGACAAAGGACTAATATAACATTAACTTTTACAATTATCAGTCCCTCCAGGATTTCACGATTTTTTTGTGTGATTTTTGCGATCAAAATGACAGATTTTGTGGTGGTAATTTCCAAAAATTTGTGAAAAAATTTGCGATTTATATATAACATTTACCATAATAGTATTCAGTCCTTCCAGAAAAACGCTGAGTTTTTTGTGATTGTTGCGGGCAAAAATTGATTGATTAGCCTGCTCGGCCCGGTTTCTTTAAAAATGCGATGGAATATGCGGGATATTTATGCAATTTTATGCGATGAAATTGCAGGAATTTGCAAAAATTGAGAGAACTTGCAAAAATTGCGGTTTGATGAAAAAGATTTCTCTTTTTCAGTGATTCCCCCAACATCCTGTTCTCACTAGGCTAATGTAAGAGTCATTTCTTATTACTTCCTTTGATAAGCAAGCATACTACATCATAGAAAGTGCTGGGAATATTTAATTTCTCATCTTGTTTTATTTCAGACTATAACGAGTGTAAATAAGGTGTGGCCCCTTTAAGAGCTGCGCGCTCCCTGTTGAACTCTCTGCAGTGTTAACTTATATGTGCGCCTCAAACGCCCCATGTGTGCGGGTAATTTCTGTTTGATGCTACTTCTTTTATCTTATGTTGTTTATTAAGTAACGATGTGACGGTAGAACGTGTGACAGACAGTTATACGAGTTCGATTTGTGAGATGTCAATCGCCTCCGTGAGTCTGTCCGGCGTCGCGTAATTGCGTCACTTCATAACGTTCCCATGGAAACAGAGGGAAATGGCTGCTCTTGTGTGAAGCAAACGGAACATTTTTTTAACTTTCTACTAAAATACACGTGACTTTTTTTTGCAACGAAAATGCGAGGATTATGAAATTATGCAAACCCCGCATATTTTGTAAGGAAATCGGCAATTTATGCGGCGAAAGTGCGGCGTATTTGAAAAAATGCGGCCCCCGCATAAATATGCGGACTTTGGCTGATTTTGCATTGATTTCAGCGATCGCATAATCGCGTTTTTCTGGAGGGACTGAATTATGCTATTGAAGCTATTAAAGGAATATGGTCACACTCATTGTCTTGTTGTTTCAGACCTTTGTGACTTTCCTTCTTCTGTGGAACCCAAAGGATTATATTTTATTTATGTATTTATTGGTAAACAAATACAATAAAAGTAAATGGGATCTAATGTTTGGATTTTTTGTGAACTATCCAATAAACGTTTTTTTTTTTTTTTTTTTTTTTTTTCTCTCTCAGATTGTCAAATAAAATCTAAGGAATCTACTAATTGCTTTATATAAATTGTGTTGTTCAGAGATGGAAACCAAAATGATCGACTTTGAGACTTTCCTGCCTATGTTTCAACAAGTTTCAAAGTCTACGGAAAGGGGTACATTTGAAGATTTTATTGAGGGCCTTCGGGTCTTTGACAAAGAAGGCAATGGTACAGTCATGGGGGCTGAACTCCGCCATGTGCTTGCTACTTTGGGTATGATGTTACGAAGGAAAAATATAACAAATTCATATATTTGACCAAATAATAATATTATATATAATATAATATAATAAATAATATTGAACAGTGTAGTCAAATGTTGAAAACATTGAGAATTAAAAATGTATTGCTCATTGGAGCACTGTTTGAATTTCAGGTGAGAGGTTGTCTGAGGGTGAAGTGGATCAGTTGCTGGCAGGGCAAGAAGACACAAATGGTTGTATCAACTATGAGGGTAAGAGACAGTTACTCAAGACTTCCCTCTACTGACAAAATGAATGACTTGAAGTTTCTCATTGAAATTAATCTTATGTTCTTACTCCCAGCTTTTATAAAACATGTCATGGCGGCTGAGTGATCGTTTCTGGTAAGTTCTAAATCATCTAAATCAGGGCTATCAAATAAAAATAATGATTAAATAATGAAAAGAACTGATTTTATTTTTTCAGTTTTAATTATATGCATGAACTTATGGTGCGTCCACATGCTATGGAAAGTGCTTTTGTTGTCGTAATGTGGCAAAATAGGTGGAGATCCAGACCTGTCATTTAACTAAAACTATTTTAGGTTGCTTAAGTCATCTGCTACAGCAAGAAAATAATTTATCAAATCTCAAACGGTAA
This sequence comes from Pimephales promelas, assembly GCF_016745375.1. Next base: position 3,024,774 of record NW_024121876.1, on the reverse strand, counting down.
ATAATATGCGGTTTATTTTCTAGATCATGAATAGTACATATTTTTTACCATTCACGACTCTCGCCTTGCTCTCTGCCATTTTGAAGAGGTCAAAGGTTATCTCAGCAACTCTTTCATCAAAATATTCTACGAGTGACCCAAGTGGAAAATACTGCATGAGGGGGTGTTCATGTGCATTGTCCATGTCGGCTTTTGGTATTTACCATAGTTACAATATCACGTGAACGCACCATTACAGAACTTCCATCGTGAACTCCTACAGAATCACAAAGCTCGGGAAGTCCTGATCTGAACTATAATATACTTTGCTGATACATTTTAGACTTTAATTTATTTTGCATCTTTTTCTGTTGGCCTAGGTACAGTGGCAGCCTCACATTGATGTTTGCAGAAGTAATCTGAAGGTCATGTGTGAGAATTGACATCAATAAAACAACATTTTTGTAAAATATTATATACAATGACTGATTAAATTCACTCTGTTCTTCAATCACCACTATGAAGCTGTTTTACAACACGATCTCATGAAAGTGCGTGTCTATACCACAAATTAAATTTCTCATGCTATTTATGGGTTATGCCAAAAATGATTTTGCCGTGCATATGCTACTCGTAAATCTCTTAGGATTAGGGCTGTGGAGTGCGTGCGTATTGCTCGCCAAAAAAGTACATATCATATGCATGCAAAAACTGTGTATACACGCAAAAACAATTTTTTGGCATACAAATGGCATGAAAAATGTAAAATTAAATTTGTGGGATAGATGCGCACTTTCATGAAAATGCAGGAGTCTGCTGTAAACTTAACTGCAAAGAGAATCAACACAGCTGTCGGCGGATAAAACGTTGTCTTTGGTGGGGCTTGTGCACTGGGTTTGCCTTAATCCCCAATGTCAGGAACTTTTCTCTGGCACATGTGATAAACCGAAACGCTTTGCCTTTGGACTCTCTCAAAGGGCTTTTCTAAGAAAAACCTTGTGCTAAAGCCAGGTGTTACATTCACTGTGTAGATTTACAGCATCTCACACTGAACAAATGGGCTTAGTGTCCAGTCAAGTTGGCCTAACTACTAGAAAGACATGAGCCAAGTGCAAAGTTATTTGTGAGTGTGTTGTGGGAAAAATAAGAAACCCTTTCTACTATCAAAAACATTTTGTCCATTTAAAAGGTTACATGCTATTTATTCATGGATCCATCAATGTCAATAAAGAGCCTTTATTTTAAGGGTCTGATCTGGTATTTCTTACATGGAGATCCATCTGATCTAATAAGCTGACATGTAGTTGCAAAGTTACTTATAGGCCATCAAAATAAAGCTTTTGCTAATATTAAGCAGACAGTCTACTAATAATGACTGTTGACTGTAACAAGGCTCAGGGAAGAAGGAAGCAGGAACCATCAGCGAACGTTCTGTGAGCTCATAGAAAGCAGCGCATGGCCGGATTGAATTCTTTTGCGCATCTTCTAACACTGTAATGTTTACATTTACAAGACTTAACCCCTAAACAAGCAAGAGTGGAAAATGAACAGCAAAAAATCATTTCAAGTCATTTTTTAATTTCATCTAGACTAGGGAAAATATTTTTTTTATTAGCACACATAAACAAGATTTTGCCGACAAAAGAAACACAGACGGATTTCACACTCATACATATTATAGGTTACACAAACTAAATCCATTAACGCATTTTTTCAAATCAATAAACCCACCTCTAAACCTACCTAACTCCTCCCCTCAGATCTGGATCCGACTCCACCCCCTGGATCTTGTGCACTGAAATGAGGTGCTACTGACAGCATGGCCCTCCAGGACTGAAGTTGCCCTGATCTAGACTTATTACATTCCTAAAGGGCACCTATCATGCAAAATTCACTTTTACATGGTGTTTGATCATAAATGTGTGTTGGCAGTGTGTGTAGCTACACAACGACCCTAGCCTGACTTCGTCATACTCATTCTAGTGAGAATATGAGTCTGAAACTCCTCCATAGCGCTTTGATTATGAGGCGTGTCATAACCGAACCAGGAAAAAAAAAACCTCTGCACTCAATTGGATAGTCGGTAGACCTACAACCAATCAGAGCAACGCAGTAAGTCAACTCCTTTGCATAGCGCAGTTTTCAACTATAGAGCTTACTTATTTTAGAAGTTACATAACGAGTGTTGCTTCTTTTACTTGGTCCTCCATGAGTGCGACCAAAGGAGAAACCACAACGACCACAGGCTTTTCATTACATCCCATCTTCTTAGCGACCATCGGAGCCAGCTGATATGTTACACTTTTGCCGAATCATGTAGGAAGGACGGCAAAAATATCTTTCCTATCGACAAATACCTTGATTCCAGTTTTCTGTTTGTCTGTTAAAATTAATGCGCTGTCGATTTATTTTACAACAGACGCGACAGCGGAATCTATACATCCCAATTCTCCAGCTGCAGTCAGGAAAACCAGTTAAGCGCTCTTTGATAACGTGATGATTACGTCCTTGCAGATCATCTGTCCATCATCGTATATAGCCCGCCCTGGCAATCTGATTGGCCCGATCATTTTTTGACTGATCATAATTTCTCCTCAATGGATCGAGTCCAGACCGGTTCGGGCTGGCATCCAGGCTACAACCACCCTATAATGATAAAAATCCACCCAGCAATGGCGTATTCATTAGGCTTGTTTGAAATGAGAAAAATCTGGTGATCAGCACGAGATGCATGCCGGTTTAGAAATGTGTCCGAGTGCTGTCCGCCTGGCTCTGATGTCAGTTGCTCTCCACCGACTGCGCTGATCAACAGCACGATGGGATGCGACTTGCTGACGACACAGCTTACTGCTCATTGGTTTAACCTGTTAACTGTCACCCCCCCTTTTTTGAATAGACATGAAAATGCACATTTCGAACTTAAATGGCTGTAATTCAAGAATGCTTTGGAATATAGACATATGATTGGTCTTGTTTTAAAGAAGACATTTGGCAGATTTTTGTAGAAGTGAAATAAATTAAGAAAGTGAAACAGAAAAATAGTTATAGAAGTTTGAGTTTATCGAAATGTACAATGTAAAAATATAAATTATTCATATTTTACATAAAATATATATTTTCAAAACCTGGGCTACTCTAAAATGTCAGAAAGATCAAAGCCAAAAATCTGAACAAGTTGTGTTTCAAATTTTAGGTTGATATCTCAAAAAATGAGCTTTCAGTAAGATTTTGTTTGAGCGCAGTACCAAACTTTTTCACTAGGGCACAATCAGACTCCATTACTGCCCATATAAGGGCGTCTGCATTTCCATTCGTGTTTTGAGTGATATGAACCATTATTTTCACAATTTTCATACAATTTCTGAAGTAGAGATCCTATTCAGAAGTAGCATGGGAAGTTTGACAGATTTTGATATGAATTGAACCTCTAAGAAACACATACAAAGAACACGCATGTAAGTCATAGCTATAGCTGCCACGTCACAAATGGTGAATTTATTATTTTTTTCTTGATATTTCAAATTTTTCAGACCTTTTTTTTCCAAAATAATTGAATGGATTCTATCTTTTGAACTTTTGGCATGAAAACAAACTGAGGTATCTACCATTTTTTCATGATTTTTCATGTTTAATGGTATTTTAAAATAAAGGTCTGAACACGCCTTATGAGTATGAAAATATTCTTGTTTTATATTGATAAATTATGGCTCCTCTGTAATATATTTTGAAAATATGTCACCAAATATGAAAACTAGAGATTGTAAGCTTTCAAATGATATATAGTTTGTCAATATTATTTAAGGTATTTACTAAGATATTATTGTTTTAAAAATATAGTGGCAAACGTCCCACCTGTGGGACGGTGACAGTTTAAACAAACGTGCTATTGTTCTCTTTTAAAATGTTTGATTTTAAAACTCTGATATCATGTTTTGTGTGTATACATATGTTATGAGTGAATAAACTCTCTGACAATGCAATATGGGTTATTATGTGATGTCATTTTTATTAAAACAATGTATAAACATGTCTGTATTAAAGAAAAAATGATTGATAAACACATATTTGGAATGTAATTAAATAACTATACTTTGGGTGTCATTATATTTCATCTAAAAGCAATATGGTAAGATTTAGATAAGAGATCAAACCATGGACGAAACCCTGGATAAAGACGCAGCCATGCAGTCCATTCCGGGAATGTGCCAACCCGAGGCTCCACCTCGCCAGACTATTTCAATTTTCGGAATATTCTGACAATTTCTTAAATGCTAAATAAAACAACATGTTAAAACGATGAAAATGACTTGATTTTACTTTCAATTCCTTTCTTCTGCAAAGTATCAACATTAACATTTTTCATAACTCCACGTAGGGTGTTTCTGTCCAAATGTAAGTACAGTGACAGTATCAATGCAATATTTAGAAAATATACTGTACTCTTGTACTCTTGATACTCAAGTAGGCTAGTTTTAAAAACAAGTACTTCAGTACTTAAGTAGATATCTGACTGTACTTGTACTTGTACAAGGGGTATCTTTACTTTTACTCAAGTAAAAAAGCAGATGTACTCTGTCCGCCTCTGATAATCTGTTCATAATTCATCATGTATTGGGACGCGTCAGAACAATGAGGGCGCCAGTCGGCTAGTCATAATTTCAAATTTTAAAGTCATAATTTTGATTTGGCAAATCCAGATTTTAACTTTTTATCTCATATGACTTTTTAAGTCATAATTTCAATTCAGTAAGTCGACTATTTATGTAATAGGCTTATTTCTTTTTTTCTAAGGCCTGGTGCGAATAAAGGGCTTCCATAGGAATGGACTTCCATAATAAGTCACGAGAAAGTTTATCATTATACTGAGATACTAATACATTATTATAAGACACTTTCCCAACATAATGAGAAACTAAGTCATAATTATGAGAAAGTTTCTCATTATTATGACTTAGTACAGATTTATATTTTTTGTGTTATTTTTTTGTGACTTACAGAATTATATTTAACTGTGGCGGAAACGGCATTCCATAGGAAAATAGATTATAATAGATATATATATATTTTTAATAGCAGCCCGACATGCATCGCGTCAAGCGTCGATTGGTCTGCTCGGCGTATAAAATGGACCAGCTGTCTTCCCGTACTGGTTGGGCCTTGTATGACAGGAGTTTGCGGGACTCATTTTTTTCCCCCCGAGTATGACGTGTCGTTTTCATGCACGGCTTTGAAATTATGTTGAACATGAAAGTTCAGATTTTTATGATAGCATTATTGATAAATTGGGAGTTTGTAATAACAGTAGCCCATCTTAACAGAAACGATGCGAAAATTGATACAAATCGAGTCACTGAGTCGCTTCTAAAAGCACAACAGTCTCCCGCAGACGGTGAGAGGATGTACTTGAGAAATGCTGAAACACGTGAAGATGATTGCGAACTTTATCTCAAACATTCAACGGCAGAATCGGCAGAAGACTCAATGACCGAATCCACTTTCAAATGCCATGCATGTTTGGCGGATCACAGTTGGGGGAATGCGGACTCAACCCGAGATGATCGACCAATTCCCACACAAAATGACGAGTTTAAAGAGCTTCTCAGGGGACCAGTGACCTGGCAATCCTTAAAAAGTATGTTGTTTAGCTAGTATTTAGCACTTAAGTACGTGTGCCATTTTTAAAGCTATATTTTCTTTGACTAACTGCGCATAAAACCCTCTTTATTCTTTCATCAAGGTCATCAGTGGGGTTTGGACGGAGTCGCGGTGTCTGCTGTCAATCAACCAGAGTTTCATTGTGGCAATGATCTCCTTATGATTAAGTTGTCCATGACTCATCACTCAAATCCACGCTTGGTTATCAGTAACGGTAAGTAAAGTCCCTGCTGTGAATATTCCCTCTGAGCTTTAAAGAGGCGAAAGGAAATCGAATCATGTTGAAATGTCTCTTATTTGATACAAAAAAAATACAGAAGAAAACATTAATATTGTGACATTATTACGATTTAATATAATTTAGTAACTTTTAATATAATTTATTTGTGTGATGGAAACCTGAATTTTCAGCATCGTTAGTTAGGCCTACTCCAGTCTGCGTTGCATTTACAATACGCCTTATTCACGGCAGCGCCATCTTTGATTTTTAATGAGAATGAAAGCGAGGCTGTGAGGGATAGACTTGCATCTCTTCAAGGGGCTGTATTGTTATTTAATGTGTTTTTGGGTTGTTCTGCTCATAAAACACTGGAAAAATATCTTTCAAAGAAATGTCAGTTGACAAAAAACTCCCGACAATGTAAGCTGTGGAAAATTGTGAGTAATCTAGCCGCTTTATTCAGCTTTTTACAGCGGATGCCATTGGAAACACCGTAAGTCTATCCCTCACAGCCTCACTTTCATTCCTGTCATGGCGCTGCTCTGAATAAGGTCCATCCTGTGGAAACAGCACACACATCCTGTGCCCCTGATATTTTGCTTTTATTACTTATAATTGTGAGTTTATGCTTGTAAATGAGGTCAAAAAGTGTATTGAAACTAGATTAAGTTATTATAATTGTTATATTGTGAAGTTTTAATTTTTCCCTCCATTACTGAAAGTTCATGAATATTTAAAGGGGCAAATGCGGTTTAGTTTGCTGTTGAACAAACGGTGATTGCAGTCTATATTTAGATGTGTTAAATTGTTTTGTATTAGTTTTCAGTAACTATTTTGTGTGAATGTGCTATAGTGCATTACATTTAATGTTCTCAATTTTCATCGTATCTTTTCAGAGACAAAATGGGCTGATTCACCTTCACAAAAGCAGTGTCAATGCATCAACAGGAATAATGGCCCATCAATTCTACTGGAAATCCCTTTTAAAGAGTGCTTTACTCAAAACTGGGTAAGATATTCTCTTCATAGTAGCATAAGGCTCAATCCCAATTCACCCCTTGGCCCTACTTGGTTTTAAGGGCCGAGGGGGACACTCGAAAACAAGTTACAAGGGCAAAGGGGTTAAAATATTCCCCTATGAAATTGAACAACCCTCCATGAACCCGGTAGATCATCAGTCATCGGCGATGGCTCTGCGGTTACAGAGGTTTTACAGGATTTCTCAATGACAACGCCCGACAATCAGCGCAGCTGCTCTTAACTTTGAATAAAAGTGATGATTATAACATGCCTTCCTCAAAATGTTTGTCGTTTCTGATTCGTAAAGGTAATTTATTATACCATTTCTTAATTTAAATGACTATAGTGTTATTATAAGAGTAAATAAAGTGCATGGTGATATCATTTGTCGCTACGTTTAAATGTTTAACTGTTTGCGAAGCCATCTCGCCGGTGATTTGCGACGCATTCTATGCACTTTCTCGTAGCCCTCTGTGAGAAGTGTGCTTCTGAAAAATCTCCATTTCGAGGGCTATGTAGCCCTACCCCTTCGCCCTACCCCTCGATCTCAACAAGAATTGGGACAACCTACCCCTTGGGCGTGAACGTGCAAAACGGAGGGGTAGGGCCAAGGGGTGAATTGGGATTGAGCCCTAAATGTCATGCTACATTTATCTTTTGCCACCCTGACAGACTGGTTTATCCCCACCCCCCTTTATTTTAAGCTATGGCCATTTCTATACTGAACATTTGAGTTCATTAAATTGTATAGATCTATCCCGTTACGTTTCTGCATTGGGGCCGAAAAGTATTTATACAGTGGGGCCAAAAAGTATTTAGTCAGCCACTGATTGTGCAAGTTTGATTGTGCAAGAACACCATTCCTACTGTGACGCATGGGGGAGGAAACATCATGCTTTGGGGCTGTTTTTCTGCAAAGGGGACAGGAAAACTGATCCTTGTTGAGGGAAGAATGAACGGGGCCATTTATCGTGAGATTTTAAGCCAAAACCTCCTTCCATCAGTGAGAGCCTTGAAGATGAAACGTGGCTGGATCTTCCAGCATGAAAATGATCCCAAACACACCGCCTGGGAAACGATGTAGTGCCTCCGTAAAAAGCATTTCAAGGTCCTGGAGTGGCCTAGCCAGTCTTCAGACCTCAACCCCATAGAAAATTTGTGGAGGGAGTTGAAAGTCCGTGTTGCCCAGCAACAGCCCCGAAACATCACTGCTCTAGAGCAGGGGTTCTCAACTCCAGTCCTCGTGACCCACTGCTCTGCATATTGTGTATGTCTCTCCCTTATTTAACACACCTGATTCAGATCCTCAGCTCGTTAGGATTGACTCTATAGCCGTTTCTCAATATACGTTCTTGTCTGTACTTGCGTTCTCGTGGACTTGTGAAACATTATCAGTCACTGCTCAAGTACTGTTCCAATTCAAAGATCACATCTAGCCAAGTCCACTTCAAATCCCCGGTTGTGTTCTTGATCCGCCCCGTTTACCGAGGATGCATCGAGAGGTGACTTGTGCGGACTTGAGATAGCCAGGTATCCCAGAATGCACCTCGCACCAACCAGCAAGCGTCAAGGCTGGAGTTGAGAACCCCTGCTCTAGAGGAGATCTGCATGGAGGAATGGGCCAAAATACCAGCTACAGTGTGTGCAAACCTGGTGAAGACTTAAAAGAAACGTTTGATCTCTGTCATTGCCAACAAAGGTTATGTTACAAAGTATTGACTTATTTTCCACCGTAATTTACAAATAAAATCTTTTTTTTTTTTTTGAAAAAGTTTCACCGCACTCACGGTAAACAAGGTGCCAGACAGATACCACGAGTCCTTAAAGCAAAATTTAATGCCAAGCTTTCGGTAATACAACCATCCTCAGGGCATGCCTACAAATAAATTCTTAAATTCTACAATGTGATTTCCTGGATTTTTTTCTCTCTCATAGTTAGTGTACTTATGATAAATTACAGACCTCTCTCATTATTCTAAGTAGGAGAACATGCGCAATCAGTGGCTGACTAAACTGTACATTTAGTTTTTGATGCAGCTAATATTGACATTCAAACTTATAATCCTAGGCTTACTATAGCTTACCTGTTTGCAAATTCACAAGGGGTTTATTTTAAGAACTTGCACAGCTGTCACACGTGGCATTTTATGAATGTGTACTGACGACCTTTAATTTGAATGCTAAAGCCCGAAGCAATCAAGATTAAAAATAGACTTGACTAAACTTGTATTACCAGGGATGCACGTATTTTACCTATTTGATGCTCGCCGATACACCATACCGATTCCTATATCGAAATCCGATATTTATTGCATTTGTTATTTTTGAAACACTGCTTTTCAACGTTCAGTTTGGTCCACTATTTTCCCATCCTGGAAAACGCATAGGAAATTAGATAATCTAAATGTCCAAAATTTTGTTGTCCTGGACTACAGTTTATTCCCTGGCCCAAAACAATTAACGCTAATGCTTAAAGGTTCTCTGAGCGATCCTGGGTGTTGACGTTCGGAATATTTTCAAACAAATCGGAGGCTAGCTAGACCCTCCCTCCTCCGCATCTCATCCCCTCCCCCTCCCTTCCGTCCTTCCTGAAATAATTGTGAACGTGCATTTCTAGCTAATTATATCCTTGTGTGGGTTTGGCGAACATAACCGTCAATTTAGAAGAAAAAAAAACAATTTAACGTTACCCACCTGTCCAGCAAAAACAGAGTAACCTGAATGTCGGACTGGAAGCCCTTCTGCCGCCGGAGTTCTCGCCATCGTTCAAAAGCTTTGCTACCGATGTAAATTCGGAATTTCGCACGTTCTTTATCCGACTCCTTCTTCTTTTTAATTTGTTCTTCAGAACGACGTCTCTTTGGTCGTGTTTCGGCCATTTTTCAAACTTCCCTCTTATGCTTCTCTCTCCTTCACACACACACCCCCCCTTCATGTGCCTGCGCACTAACCCCCCAGACCCACCCTCAAGTACTTCTTGCCAGTGATTGGCTGGAACACTGTTCGTTAGGTTTCGTGGTCCGGGTGAGACATGATTGTTTTTGTTGCCGTTTGTGGAGCCTGTGGTGTCTACAGAGACCGCGTTTTTTACAGTGTGTTTAGGGGACAGGCAGCTAGCCGATAGTGAGGGGATGTTTGATGTATGTGACAAAAAATGTTTTGGCCCCACATCGCTTAGAGAACCTTTAATTATGTTCAGTGGTGCTGAGTTTTGACATGCGAGAAGTAATTTGAATGATAATATTTAGTCTTCTATTGGCACTTGCAGCAGTTAGCTAATGTTATCAACTGCTCAAATAAATGGTGCAAATGCCAACTGGTAAGCAGCTGCCTAATTTAAAGGGTTAGTTCACCCAAAAATGAAAATTAAGTCATTAATTACTCACCCCCATGCTGTACCAACCCCGTAAGACCTTCGTTCATCTTCGGAACACAAATGAAGATATTTTTGATTAAATTTGAGAGCTGTATAACTACCACATTGGCTCCTAAGGGACTGCCTTTTGACGGCCCAAAAAGTCAATGAAGAAAATGTTTAAATATCCCAAGTGACTACCGTGGCTCAACTATATGTTTATCAAGCGACGCGAATACTTTTTGTGCGAAAAAACAAACAAAAATAACAAGTTTATTCGACTATTTCTTTTCTTCCTTGTAGGCCAGAACGAGACTTCCTTATAGATTTCCACGACGCATGCGCGAGAATTGCGATCTGAAGTAGTGTAACCTGGTGTAAGCAGATCGCAAATCTCGCGCATGCGTCGTGGAAATCTAAGGAAGTCTCGTTCTGGCCTACAAGGAAGAAAAGAAATAGTCGAATAAACTCGTTATTTTTGTTTGTTTTTCGCACAAAAAGTATTCGCGTCGCTTGATAAACATATAGTTGAGCCACGGTAGTCACTTGGGATATTTAAACATTTTCTTCATTGACTTTCTGGGCCGTCAAGAGGCAGTCTCTCAGGAGCCAATGTGGTAGTTATACAGCTCTCAAATTTAATCAAAAATATCTTCATTTGTGTTCCGAAAGACGAACGGGGTTGGTAAACCACAGAGCAATTAAGTAAGTCACAGCTTGTTTTTGTTTTAACTAGGGATGCACCCATAGGATTTTTTTTTTTTTTGGCCGATACCGATTTCAACAAACAACTACTGGCCGATACCGATATTTGTCACTTGCATACGATACAATTCAGTAGTAGCTAGTTTATTTCTGCATCAAATTATTTTCACTTAACATGGATTGATCCATTTAACATTCATCTGACCAGCATTATAAGTACAAAAAAAAAAAAATATATATATATATATATATATATATATATAAAAAAATACAACATGACAACGTTCAGAGGTGATTTTTGCTATCCAATATTTATTTATTTAACAATATGAAATCATATCATATTAGAATCATATTTAAAACTATTGATAACTATGATAAAATGGCTTAACTCATGAACTGTTCATTCAGTCGTTGTGCATGGTGCACACTAAACATTAAATTTTTTCAAATGAACGTAGATCTGTTAAACAAAGATTAAAAATAATGTGTGTGTGAATGTGCTTGTATTTGCGAGTGTATAAACGAGAAAGAAATGATAGAATGAAGCAATGGTAAAAAGACAATTAACGATAAGAAGGAACACATAGCAGACGGGAGTCAAGTGCGAGACAAACCTATTATATGAGTCAAATGCATGGCCAAAAGACAGCTTTTGACGTCACTATATGCGACACACGCTGGGGTCATTGGTACTATTTCTTACAGGTTTGACACTTTACTAAAAATGACTCTGAATGTAGGCTATTAACTTTAGGCCTACATAACATTACTATCATTACTTTTTTCAGGTTGTGTTACTAAATTTAATTTAAAGTATGAGCCCCTGATTATATGTTGCATGTTCTCTTGTTTTTTTTGTTTTGTTTTTTTTTTAAAGACAAACCATACATTTTTACAAAAAAAAATGGATTGATTTATAGGGTTTTGAAAAATAAAATTAACTTTTAATTTATCATTAACATATTGTTTGATTTAATAATTATTGTGACTCAGTGAATAAAATGCTCACGCGACGCTCTGCTCGACGCTCACGCGCTGATCCGGCTACCCGTGTGAAACGGCCTTAATTCATGAGGTTTACTACATGTGCGTTCCATGTGCAGTCTGCGCACGTGTGATATGCAGCATTTCTGTTTC